>OX578150.1:25564309-25906809 GCA_951213105.1 Amaurobius ferox | reverse complement strand
TTAGAAAACGATTCAGATAAACTTTAGAAAGCTAGCATGAACCGTTTTAATTTATCAACCGAACAAATTTATCAAACAATCCCATAAATTAAAAAAAATATATATTAACTGTTGAGAAACATGTTCACTTTTCATATGTAATATCATGCGATAAATTATGTGACATCATTCTTGTGGATCTAGCTCGTTCCATTCATAAGAAAAGATACTTTGAGTATACTTTTGTATTTGAACGCCAATAATTATTTATCTGCTATAAGAATAACTTATTTCTCCGTCTATAACGCTTAGCGAGATTTTGGCGCCGAATTTGGCGGAATGTCGTTAATTTGGCGACTTTTTTAAATATTGCAAATTAACGAAAATCTTGCGAAATGGATAAAAATGACACTAAATTAATGAAAATGACGACTGATTGACGAAAATTCAATATCTTGGAAAGAATATAAATATCTTCTATAAGAGAAACCTATTACTTTCCTTATATACATAATCTATAAGGAAAGTATTGTGACGGGGTCGAAAATTCGAATTCGAGTTTTCGACGGGAGAGCACGTTTCAAGCATCCCTGATCACGAATCAAACATTTTTGAAGTGATGTCTCTGTGTGTGTGTGTGTGTGTGTGAAAGTATGTGTGTGTGTGTGAAAGTATGTGTGTGTGTGTGTGTGTGTGTCAGAGAGTCTGTTGGGACGATAACTGACGAACAGATGGACCGATTCGAACAAAATTTGGTACAAAAATCACAATCCTTAAACACTGGAAGCCTATTGTTTTTATACGCAATCGAATGTTCAGAACCCCCCTAAATTTTCGAATGAAATTTTGAAAAAATCGTGAAAAAATCAGAACCGCTAATAAAGTTACGCAAATAGGCATTTCTTATGTAATTTTTCATTAGAAAACGATTGACATAAATTTTAGAACGCTAACATGAACCATTCTCGAGATATTGTACATATTTCAAAAAAATTATCAAAATGTCATATAAAATAAAAAAAAAATTCCTATTGAGAAACATGTTCACTTTTCATATGTAATACCATGCGATAAATTGGGTGACATCATTCTCGTGGATCTAGCTCGTTCCTTTCATGGAAAAAGATACTTTAAGTTATACTTTTGTATTTGAACGCCAATAGTCATTTATCTGCTGTAAGAATAACTTATTTCTTCGTCCATAACACTTGGCGAGATTTTGGCGACGAATTTGACGGAATGTCGCCAACTTGGCGACTTTTTGAAATGTTGCCAAATTAACGAAAATCTCGCCAAATGGATAAAAATGACGACTAATTGTCGAAAATTCAATATCTTGGAAAGAATATTAATATCTACTATGAGAAAAACCTATGTTTTTTACTGTAAAAGTAGTAAATTCATTACATTATATAAGGAAAGTCATGTGTTGCGCACATCAGATTTTTTTTTATTGTAAAAGTAGTAAATTCATTGCATTATATGAGGAAAGTCATGTGTTTTCACATCAGATTTTTATTAAATTATATATGTTTATCTGAGCATGATACTATGAAGAATTTGAGCAAAATTGAAATTTGGTACGATTGTTAGTTCAATGGATAAAGACACAAGCTATTTTAATTGTTTGAGATGTAAAGTCTGACCAAGCAAAGGATCTTAATTTTTCTAGCGTTATTTTCGAGAAAAAAAAAAGAAAATCACTATATATAATTATGTAACGCAATTTTGAATTTCCATATTCTAGAAAGTTGAGTGTTTGCGCACTTCAAGTGCGGGACTGGACCTAACACAGTCTGATTTTAAATTTACACTACACTTTTAA
Organism: Amaurobius ferox; assembly: GCA_951213105.1. Taxonomy (NCBI): domain Eukaryota; kingdom Metazoa; phylum Arthropoda; class Arachnida; order Araneae; family Amaurobiidae; genus Amaurobius; species Amaurobius ferox. The sequence goes on along the minus strand of OX578150.1, from coordinate 25,905,005 downwards.
TTTACACTCTGGAGCAAAGAAAATGGGGGGTATCGAACAATATTTTCTGTCTGTCCAGAAGCCTTGTTGTGACCTAGAAGGCTTAATCTTTGCGCACATAATATCTACCAAACAGAACTTAACAGATTGCTGACCGGCTATTTCAAGACAAAACTATTTCGTGCAGACGGCTATTTTTCTGAAGTTCAATATAAAATGAAAACATCTAAATAAGCTTCAATAAACTTTATTTACACAGCATGCGTTGCAATAAAACTTACTACGTATATTTAATCATTTTTTCGGGTATGGTATATAGGAAAGCATTTATCTATGTGCAATGGTACACAACAAATTTTACAAGCATATCTAGTTGTAAAGCCCTTTAGAAGAGCATACTCTAGTGAGAATTTTTTTCTTACTAGTAACTATTTTTACTTTCCTTATATACATATAATGTATAAGGAAAGTATTGTGACGGGGTCGAAAATTCAAATTCGAGTTTTCGACGGGAGAGCACATTTCAAGCATCTCTGATCACAAATCGAACATTTTTGAGGTGGTGTGTGTGTGTGTCAGTGAGTCTGTAGAGACGATATCTCACGAACGATTGGAGCGATTCGAATGAAATTTTATACAAAATTTACAATCCGTGAATACTGGAAGCCTATTGTTTTTAAACACAGTCGAATGTTTAGAACCCCCTAAATTTTCGAGTGAAATTTTGAAAAACATCAAAAAATCAAAACCTTTAATAAAGTTACACAAATAAACATTTCTAATGTAATTTTTCCTTAGAAAACGATTGACATAAACTTTAAAACGCTAGCATGAACTGTTCTCGAGATATTGCACATTTTTTAAATAAATTTATAAAAAATCCTATAAATTAAAAAAAAAATATTAACTGTTGAGAAACATGCTCACTTTTCGTATGTAATATTATGCGATAAATTGGGTGACATCATTCTCGTAGATCTAGCGCGTTCCATTCACGGGAAAAGATACTTTGAGTAGTACTTTTGTATTTGAACGGCAATAGTCATTTATCTGCTGTAAGAATAACTTGTTTCTCAGTCCATAACGCTTGGCGAGATGTTGGCGACGATTTTGGTGGAATGTCGCCAACTTGGCGACTTTTTAAATGTTGCCAAATTGACGAAAATCTCGCCAAATGGATAAAAATGTCGCTAAATGAATGAAAATGACGACTAATTGACGAGATGCCAATATCTTGGAAAGAATATAAGTATCCACTATAAGAATAACCTATTTTCTTTTACTGTAAAAGTAGTAAATTCATTGCATTATATAAGAAAAGTCATGTGCTGCCCATATCAGATTTTTTCGAAAATATAGCGACATGAAAACACGCGTATACTTTTGACCGGTCATATTTCGATTTACCCTGGGGTTGAGAAAATGGCATTTTTCAAAAAATATTTTCAGATCTTCCAAAAGTCCCTTTGGTGACCTAGAAGGCTGAATTTTTACGCATATAATATCTACCAAGCAGAATTTAATGTCGCCGGATTTTCATTTTACCCCCGGGGGCGGAGAAAATTATGTTTATCAAAAAATCTTTTCAGACCTTGCAAAAGCCCTTTTGGTGACCTAGAAGGCTGAATCTTTTCACAATTTTAGTATCAATCATTTAAAAGAACCTAACTTTATCGAAATTTCGATACCCCCCCCCCTTCATGCTGAGATTATGGAATTATTTACAAGGTTTTCCAGACACTGAATCAGGGCTTAAAAGACTGAATCTTTGCACACTTATACTAGTATTGACCACTGAATGATTCCTGACGAAGCCAGATTTTAGATTTTCTCCCGGTGTGGATAAAATGCATTTATTTCTTAAAGAGTATTTATTAAATTTCATGAAGAAAACAGTGACAAAATGAGGGTGTAGGGGTAAAGTCTGTCAGACCCCCCTCAAAGCGGAACATGAAAGACTGGATCTCAACAGACTTAATTGGATCAATTTTCAATTCACACATCTTTTAAGGATAAGCATCATACATAATTAAACACAATAAAACTTATTAAAAAAGTTAAGAGTATTAGTTCTTCTGTCTCTGTCAGGCTTAACTGCTAGTTGTAATACATAACCATTTTACTAATAGATACAGAAATTCTGTGTTAATTCTAATTGCTCAAATTATATAAAACATTTCTGGAATTCATATGCTATTATATAAATTTATCTCTGGCTTTTATTTTCCCTCAACATCGATTTTCACATTTGATTTGATGCCAACTTCGAATCGCAAAATATATGCATGTTTATCTCAAACTGTTAAACCTCGTGACACGCCGCAGACGATTTCTCACATTCTGCTATGAATTTGTTTTAGGAAAATCCGGATTTATTTTTGGTATTCAACTGCGTGCGATTTGTGGAATGTAAAATATCGAATGCTTATCTGTGCTTTGTGAGGTTTTAGCAAGGGTTGCGGAATTGTACCCGGTGACTGATTTCTGTGCCGTTCCTGACAGGATCTAACTATAAAACGGGCCGCACACCGAAAATATTTAAATATTCAGGATTACAGACGATAAGGAAATGTTCAATATGTTTTACGTTCCCTGCAATACATGGTACTGTATAGGGAAAGTATTGGAATCATATCGAAAATCACAACGAGTTTTCGACATTTCTACATGTTTTGGGACCTCTAGAACACGAAAAAACTATTTTTAGCGTGACGTCTGTGTGTGTGTTTGTCTGTCTGTGTGTCTGTGCAATGTATGTATCCACTCTAACACAAAAACTAATGGACCGAATTTCATAAAATTTGGTATGTAAGTCACGTGTGAGTGACCCTGGTGCTGATTAGTTTTGGGTACGATTCGGGATAGATTAACCCGCCTTTTTTGCGAAATGGAAGGCAAAAATTGCCTGTATCCACTTTAGCTGAAAAACTAATAGATCGCATTTTACAAAATCTTGTAGATAAGTAACTTGTGGGTTACTCTGATGCTGATTAGATTTTAGTACGATTCGGAAAAAAGTAACTACTTTTTTTTTTTTTTTTTGCAAAATGGCCCGCAAAAATCGCCAAAATCTGAAATGAAAAACTACATATGCTCAAATATATCAATTAAATGCTTGTTTTATACGTAATTTTTAACGATAAAAATAATAAGATCAACCCCATGACACTAGGACTAGCCATTCTCGAGATATTTTAGTTTTTCGTACTTTCGCTACGCCACCAAAAAAATAAGTCCAGTTACCAAATGAGAATGAGAATTGGATTAAAAGTAAGTTTAAATAATTATGGGTGTTATTCTGTGCAATTAAACTCAATTTAATGAATTATTGATGTAATAAAGAGAACTTGAATGCAGGGAAAGTCATTTTCTGCCCACATCAGATTTTTTTTCTGGCATTATAGTATAGTGTTATTTCCCCGAAATATTTCAAATACAGGCTTCTCCACTTTCTCATACATTTATATTCTGTTTAGTTTCACTTATGTCATACCTAGCAGATATAAACGGCGTTACTCTTGATTGAAAATGTACAAATTCTAGTAATATTCTAAATGATAATGGTCTTAAAAAATGTATTAAAATCTATATATATATATATATATATATATATATATATATATATATATACTAATTGCCAAGTGTCCGGCTGTCTGTCTCTCACGCCTTTTTTAGGCACTTCCCGAATAGATAGAGACTTGAAATTTGGTACACGGGTCGATCGTTCGATAAAAAAAACCTGGAAAAATCGAATTTTTCGAAAACGTTCTCTAGAGGGGGTGCTCCACACCAAAACGTTCGAAAAGGGAAATGATAGGAAAGTATACTTTGACATAAGATAGAGACTTCAAATTTGGTGTATGGGTAAATCGTTCGAATGGAAGAAAGTGTTGTTGTTGAGACCCAGACCGTCCGACCTACCAGAAAGGTGTAAGGTAACCGTTTGGACGGCCGGGAAGTGCCACCCAATTTAGACCGGAACCCAGTGGGGGAGGCATCCACAAAGGAAGAAAGTGTGCAATTTCAGATTTCCAATATTTTTACTTAAGGGGTTGCCGCACACCAAAATGTTCGATTTACCGAATAAATGAGAAACAGCTTTTTAAAATTTGATAGAGGCTTGAAATTAGGTATATGGACTAATCATTTGATGAAAACACCCAAGACGAATATAGTTTTTCAAAAACGTTCGTTTAAGGGGTTGGTTTAGAGAAAAACGTTCGAAAGGTGAATTGATAAGAAAACATACTTCGGGATGATATAGGGATTTGGAATTTGGTGTACTGGTAGATAGTTTGGAAGGAAGAAAGTGTACAATTTCAGTTTTCCAATATTTTCTACTTTAGGGGGTGTCGCACACAAAAATGTTCGGTTTGAGGAATGAAGTTTAAAATACCCCTTTTAGAACGTGATAGAGGCTTGATATTTGGTATATGGGCGAATCATTTAATAGAAAACCCAAGAATGAAGTTTTTCAAAAATGTATTTTTTTTTTGGGGGGGGGGGACTCAACAGAAAAGCATTCGATGGATGAAATGATAGAAAAAGCATGTTTCGCGATGAATTAGAGACTTCAAATTTGGTATACGAGTAGATAGTTGGAAAGGAAGAAAATGTGCAATTTCAGTTTTTAAGGGCAAATTAAACACTAAAACTTGAAAACTGGATTGACTGTTTGTCTATACAGGACGCAAACTCGCTTTCCCAATATTTTCCTCTTTAGGCGGTTCTGCACACCAAAATATTCGATTTGCCGAATAAATGTGAAACCGAATTATTCTAAAATTTACATTATTCAGGGGTTGCTTATTGCGAGACCGTCGATTTTCGACGGGCATTCGGCTAGTATCTGATTTAATTCGCTTATAAATAAATATGATGTGGGTATTAAATTGAATTTAATCCGAAAAATAACACACATAATTATTTGAAATGATATTGAATTTGCACTTTTAATTTTCAAAAACGGCGTAGCAAAAATGCGAAAAAATAAAATATCTCGGAAACCTAGAGTAATGGGGTTGGTCTTATTCTTTTCATCGTCAAAAATTACGCATAAAACAAGCATTTACTGAATACACTAGGGGGCTTTGCCCCCTGCTCGCTCCGCTCGCGATACACACTTCGGGAGGCTTCGCCTCCTACTCGCTGCGCTCGCTTCATATCTATCTTTCCTAAAAATTCTACTTTCAAAAATCTATTTTCTATCCCTGCCTATTTTCCGCAGGAGGGAAAAGCAGGGATTTTTCTTAGCCCAGTGAACCCCAAAACTGAATTCTCGCTCTCTGAATGCGCTTCGGGAGCTATTTCGTGCCAAACTAAAGTTTAAAGATAAATGGTTTATTTCATCGTTTTACCCTATTATTTCTCCATAAATGTACCAAATTTTATATTTTTGTATGCTATAGTTTTTACGGTACGAGACAGAGAAATCGCTAGACGTGCCGATACGGGAAAAAAAAAAGTTCACTTCAGAAGTGCATAAAAGGTAAAATATTTCGAAAACTACATCGAAATTAAAAAGGGTCTCCGTCCTGTAAAAGTTCATCCATGTAGGTTCCTGGCTGCAAAAATTCGTTGTCTGGCTATTTTTTCAGGACTATCCAAGACGCGAACTCGCAGCTCAAATATTTTGCCTTTGACATTAAATATTTCTTAAACTACAATATATATAAAAAAAACTGTTTATTTCAGCGTATCCCCCAAAATGTTTTCTACAATTGTACCAAATGTTATATTTTTATAGGCAATAGTTTTTGCGGTACGAAGCAAAGAATCTCGAGAAACGAGAAATTTGTCGAACAGCGGCAGATACTTTTTTTTTAATATAGAGAGATTTGAGTATATGTAGTCTTTAATTTTATATTTTGATGATTTTTGCGGACCATTTCGCAAAAAAGGTAGGTTATCTTTTCTCGAATCGTATCAAAATCCAATCAGCACGAGGGTCACCTATAAGCGACTTACCTACCAAATGTTAAGAAAATTTTGTCAATTTGTTTTTGAGTTGGAGTGGATGCGTGCATTGCACACACACACGTCAATCTAAAAATAGTTGTTTCGTATTCTAGAGATCCGAAAACGTGTAGATCCGTTGAAAACTCGAGTTACGATTTCAATACTTTCCTTATACATTAGCATGTATTGCAGGGAAAGTAATTAATGAGAATCCCTGTTATCGCAATACCAAATTATTTGCACTGGCGAATCTGAAGAATAAGACATCCTGGTCCTGTTTGTGAACCAATTGGAAGTTTGGTAAATATACCCATATGGAAACTCTCAAATGGTAGCAAAGTGTATACCCGTGCCATTTTTAGCGTGTCGGAACTATCGGTTAAATAAAATACAGTACATAAATTTGAAGGATCTTGACCTAAATAAAACAGATGACTTCAAAAATTGAAAATATCAATCGCGGAATCTTGTATCATAAAACCGTAACTGATATTACACAATCAAAAATTTAATATCTTTCATTCATAAAAGTAAATTTTACACCCATTACTTTATTATTTAAATTGGATAGATTGAATAAAAGTCGTCTGCCGTATAAGCACATTTGAATTAATTTCGTTGCTAAACAACACGTTATTATTTTATTTTTCAAATAAAATTTTGTCTGCTGTTTGCTGCTGTTTGCAGCTCGTCTGCTGTTTACTTAACTGTACCCCGCGGATACAGTTAAGCATTGGCTTTTTCTACGTAGGCGTTTATCGAGACAACCACTGAACCTACAACCTTGAAACGTGAACTTTCTTTATTTCAGTGTAATAAAGAATAACCACATCATATTTAGAAAAATTCCACCCAAACCTAGATTTTTATGGAACAGACAGACGCACAAAAATGCAGACTTTAACCATATGTATAGATGAAAATCATATAACTATTAGAGTACAAAAAGTATCTTATTTAGATTTCGAACCCAAATTATTCTTTGAAAATATTTCGTAAAACAGATTTTAAAAGTTTTGTTTATCAAGCTGGCAACAGTTTTATAGACTTTTTATCCCATTAAAAATACTCCACCTTTCGTGATGCTTAAAACTGTAATTTGTGCGAAAATACGAATGGAAACGTGTTAGAAATTTAATATCTTGATATACATTATTCTCATGAAGAGGCAATGCTTTGGAAAATTATAGCATTAAACTATTATATAGCTAGACATACTTATTCTTGTAAATTGTAATAAATTGGTTGCAATAAAACCAATATCCTTTAATGCGCATAATTTATCGTCTTTACTGGCTCGTAGCCAACTTAAAAATTCTGGTATGGTCAGCTCATGACTTTCCCTGCAGACTCAAATTCTTTTTCTCTTTTTCTTTCATCATTCAATAAATTGAGTTTTATTGCACAAAATAACACGGATAATTATTTGCAGTTATAATTAAATTTTCGTTTTCATTTGGAGAGGATGTATTTTCAAAATCGGCGTGACAAAAATGCGAAACAAATATCTCGAGAACGGTTAGTCATAGAGTTAGTCATAGAGTTATGAGGTTGGTCTTTTGTCGTCAAATATTACGTATAAGTCAAGTATTTAATTAATGCATTTGAGCATATGTAATTTTTAATTTTAGATTTTGATGATTGTTGACGGCCATTTCGCAAAAAACAAAATTCGCCTGCTATTTATTATTCACTGTGTTCACAGAGCTCGCTTCATATCTATCTATCTTTCCTAAAATTCTACTTTCGAAAATCTATTTTCTATCCCTGCCTATTTTCCGCAGGAGGGAAAAGCAGGGATTTTTCTTAGCCCAGGCAATCCAAAAACTGAATTCGTTTGATCATGAGCTTGCTTCGCGGGCTATTTCATGCCAAACTAAAGTTTAGATCGATAAACGGTTTATTTCATCGTATTATTTCTCTATAAATGTACCAAATTTCATATTTTCGTGTGGTATAGTTTTTACGATACAAGACAGAGAAATCGCTAGACGTGCCGATACGGAAAAAAAAGTTCACTTCAGAAGTGCATAAAAGTTAAAATATCTCAAAAACTACATCGAAATTAAAAAAGGGGTGTCCGTCCTGCAAGAATTCATCCATGTAGGTACGTGCCTGCAAAAATTCGTGGTCTAGCTATTATTAGTCTATCCAGGATGCGAACTCGCAGCTCAAATATTTGTCTTTGGCATAAAATATTTCTTAAACTACAATATATATTAAAAAACGGTTTATTTTAGCGTATTCCCTAAAGAGTTTTCCACAAGTGTACCAAATTTCATATTTTTATATGCAATAGTTTTTGCGGTACGAAGCAAAGAATCTCGAGAAGCGAGAAATTTGTCAAACAGCGGCGGCGGCGTCAGCTACTTTTTCTTAATATAGAGAGATAGTACCAAAGTCTAATCAACACCAGAGTAACTCACGAGTGACTTATCTGCGAAATTTTTTGAAATCAGGCTAATTATATTTTCATCTAAAGTGGACACATACGATTTTTGCTGGCCATTTTGCAAAAATAGACAGTTTTTTTTTCCGAATCGTACCAAAATCTAAGCAGCGTCAAAGTAGCCCAAAAGTGACACACAAGAAATCGACCGCAGACAGACGGACATCACTCTAATAATGGTAAAAACGTGTTTAGGAGGTCCTGTTGACCTCAAAATCTCGAAACCGAACATTTTCGTGAAAACAGGTCTATCTCTAAACTATATTCAGTAATATGATAAAGTACTAATCAAGTTGCAACAGTATCATACTCACAAAAACGCATATGAATCTTTGCGATATCAGTACAATGTCACATTTTGACCTTAGGGGGTAGAAATTTGGAGGGGGGTTATATTTTGGGCACAAAATATGACGTTATAGTCCCCCAAAGAAAACTTCCACAAAGAGCCTTCAAGCATATAAAAATTCCCCTCTCTAATATTGGTCACAATATGCTTTTAAAAATAATTTCTACTAATCCCTTTTGCTTCTAATAATATTTTCCACCAACTTTCGCCATATGTGCTACCAATTTCGTAGCATAAATAGTATTATTGGCTTCCCAAACGTCCTTTTCTATCAGACAGCTAGTTTCTCGTCCAAACAACAAAATTTTTAAGCCGATTTGCCCTTTTCTTTCATTTCGGAAGATGATTCTGTCACGGGGTATTACGGCGTGCTAGTATTCAATATTTGTTTTCAGCGTTTGGCAACAGATTTGACAGGTATGGAATGCGGGAAAATATGTGAAAGGACGATTGCGCCCCCTATCGGTATCGTGTTGCTGTTTGTCTTAAAAATTTGACTAAAGCCTTTCTTTTATAAATATTCTTATTCCGATAAAAGATTCTTGAAGGTAAAAGTTTTCCCAAAGTTTGAAGGAACCGAGGGAGGGAGAAGGGTGGTGGGATAATATTAGTTGGTTTAGAATTTGTTTAATATATGTTTGCTCCTTTGGTAACGTGGATTTTGTTTTCAGAGACTTTAGCTTTCAATACATTATATCCGTTTATTGATGTCCTAAAAGTACTTGGTGTTTGAAAAGGATGAATGAGTAAGTTAAATTGATTTCAACATAAAACATCAGCCGATATTGCAAAACTGTTAAAAATATCGCCTGTTTAATTACTTTCCCTTCATACATAGAATATTTTCCCTATACATTATACTAACAAAATTCGAGTTTTTAACGGTTTTGCACGTTTTGAGTAGGCCTGAACTCGAGTCGAATTTTTTTGAAGCAATGTCAGTGCGTGTGGGTGAGTGTGTATGATAGCATATGTCTGCATGTTAATGTGTATGTAAGTCGGAAGAAGCTATATCTCATGAAAGAATAAAACATTTCGCACGTAATTTGCTATGATTATTACAATCTGTGAATACTAGAGCCGTATTGATTTTAAACGTAATCTAATTTTCGGAAGCCCCCTCCCTCCCCCCACTAACGTAATTTTTCATAAGAAAAACTGACATAGAACATTAGCGTGAAAAACTGACATAGAACATTAGCGTGAATCTGACATTTTAGAACATTAGCGTGAATCATTCTCAAAATATTACACGATTTTTGAATAAATTTAGAAGAAAAATCATTAAAAAAACAAGAGCTTTAATACTGCTAAATAACACAATAAATAAAAAATTCGCTACATACAAAAAAACGAATTTTTTTTTTCCCAGCAGTTTTTGAATAATTTTTTGATAAATAATTATTTCATGCGTATTTTTATTTTTAAACAAATGACACAAATTATAGGATGTTAGTATGGACCGTTCTTTAGATATTGCATGTAAGATAGTTCTGCGTATACATAAGTACCCAAAAGAGTTTGAAATCTATCTAAAACTTTAGGTCCCAGTCTCAAAGTAGTCACAAAATAGCAGTGTAGCGCTAAAATTTATCCAATTATGTTATGGACACTTTGTTGCCCGGTAACCAAGCTGGCGAATGCAAGTTATTTATTTATTTATTTTAAAAGAGTCCAAGCTACAGGACAAAGTCCCAGTAACAGCATGCAAGATAAGAATACATTACAAAAAAAATCTGATGTGGGCAGCACATGACTTTCCTTATATAATGCAATGAATTTACTACTTTTATAGTAAAAAAATAGTTATTCTTATAGTAGATACTTATATTCTTTCCAATATATTGAATTCTCGTCAATGGGTCGTCATTTCCATTGATTTAGCGTCATTTTTATCGATTTGGCGAGATTTTCGTTAATTTGGCAACATTTTAAAAAGTCGCCAAGTTGGCGACATTCCGCCAATTCGTCGCTAAAATCTCGCCAAGCGTTATGGACGGAGAAATAAGTTATTCTTATAGCAGATAAATGACTATTGGCGTTCAAATACAGAAGTATTACTCAAAGTATCTTTTCTCATGAATAGAATGAGCTAGATCCACGAGAATCATGTCACCTAATTTATCGCATGATATTACATATGAAAAGTGAACATGTTTCTCAACAGTTAATATATGTATATTTTTTAATTTATGGGATTTTTTGATAAATTTATTTGAAAAATATGCAATATCTCGAGAATGGTTCATGCTAGCGTTTACGTCAATCGTTTTCTAAGGAAAAATTACGTAAGAAATGTCTATTTGCATAACTTTATTAAAGGTTTTAATTTTTTGATGATTTTTCCAAAATTTCACTCGAAAATTTAGGGAGGTTCTGAACATTCGATTACGTTTAAAAACAATAGGCTTCCAGTATTCGCGGATTGTGATTTTTGTACTAAATTTCATTCGAATCGCTCCATTCGTTCGTGAGATATCGTCTCCACAGACTCACTGACACACACACGCACTCAGACATCACCTCAAAAACTTCTTATTCGTGTTCAGGGATGCTTGAAACGTGCTCTCTCGTCGAAAACTCGAATTCGAATTTTCGACTCCGTCACAATGCTTTCCTTATACATTATGTACATAAGAAAAATGCCGATGTGGTGGCCGAGCGGTCAAAGAGGCAGGCGTTTCCTCGTGATGGCTCGGCTGCCAGATTGCGGGTTCGAGTCCCGCCTGCGGGCATCGATGTTGTAATGTCTTATTTGGGGCAGAAGTCAGACTTCTACCTTCGGGTGCCCCGGGTCATTAGACTAAACAGAAGCAGTGCACACATTCTTCCTTAAATGTAATGTTAGGGACACGACAACAACAACATAAGAAAAATAATATACAGATTAAAATATAATAAAATACATTAAAATGTAAGCTACTGACAACAAATGCTTTTTGAAATCACCTGCAAATAAATAAAAACATTAAAATATAAAATATTTACAACAAATGATTTTTAAAATCCATTTCCGGTGAATAAAAAACATCGAGATCATCGGGGAAGCTGTGGTATAGTTTACAATAATTACTTATCGCACTATTGTGCGAACAACCAATATTCGAACTAAAATTCCTTACAACAAATAGACTCATGTTCCTGGTTGGATACTGGGGAACATGAAGGCCGATCTCAAAACAGGGGAACAATCAATTCCGTCATTGAACAGATTCCTGAAGAATAAAAATAAAATGTAATCCCTTCTATTTTGTTAGCTTTTAACATTAAATATATTACGTAGAAAAGTAGCAGATAAAACATAACAAAAAATACGAATTTTCTTATATAGATATCTTTTTTATATAACCACAGAAGCATACTCAAACCCAGACCTTACCAAGTCATTAAAGAGAACAATAATGGTACCCTCATTAGTAAAATCTTGAGAAATTCTCTTAATGTAACCGAGTTTCGTACAGGATGTAGCATGCATATCAGAAATATGAGAGGGAAAGGGGAAATCAGACAGTTCTATATACACACTGGTACATTTCAATTAATCCACTATGAAACCTGATGATACATGTTCCACTCTCTTTTCCAGGAAGGGCGGTCTTCTGCTGAACAACATTCTGGGCGTTGCTGGTGCTGCTCTTATGACCTCCAGCAAGTTCTGCGGTAGCTACGAAATGATCATCCTCGGTCGGCTGGCGATCGGCTTCAACTGTGGTATGTGGCAGGACATTCCTCTCATTTTGCTCTTAAAGTTAATCATGTTGGTGGAGTTCTGGTGAGCCCCCCACCCCTCCATAGAATAGTTTTTAATGTAGTGTCTGCAAGATAGTCTCAAAAAGTTCCCGGAATTTTTTTATTTTATGGACATCAGTAACAGAATCCCTATTTGTACCACATTTTCATCAAAAATTTTCCCTTTGCAGCAACGGACTTGCCAACGACCATAATTCTGTTGGAAGAATTCGTGGAAACCATTCTTGGAAATCTTGTGCAGGTTCTTTTTCGCATTTTGGATGATGTACTTTTCACTACATCAACATCGGCTGTCCCAAATGGAGGATTCTCCATTGAAATCACGCGACGTTTTACTAGATATTAAAGGTTCAATAAATTAAAAATGATCAATACGGAACATTGTGGTATCCATGCGTATTGCCATAAAGATTAAATCAACTTGTTATTTTCCAAATTAATTTCTTCACTTCTGTGTCACCATGTGCTTGTTTTCTTAGGTATGGTTAAAATCTATGTTGGTTCTTTTTCAAGCAAAACATAAAACTTTATATTTGTCCTCTACTTTGTTGAGGGCAGTTTTAACTTCGCCGTAACTGAATGCACAGTACAAAAAGTGCTATTGCTACACATGTTCCATGTTACTACTGTTTCATGTTGTTGATGCTATTGCTTCGCACAAAAGTGCGTCAAAAAGAGCGAAACCTGTCTATGAATGGTGTTATAAGCAATGGAAGTATGTCCTGCTGTTATACCTTAGGAAGAAATGAAATGGTAACGTTGGCCACCTTATGACGTCATAAGTTCTACCTACTGATTAGACCGAAATTACCCCAGCGCCTTTACAAATTCAAACAGTCACGTCGACGTCAATTCTGAGAACTTTTTGAAGCTATCTTGTGTTCAGAAAATAAAGTTAAATTCCAAGGACATTTATTTTAAATAGTGTAATTTTTATCACTGTGAGTAACTAACAGTGAGATTGTACATGTAATGTAACTAAATTTAAGTTACTTTTAGTACTTATGAGCACAGAATAGCTACTAAATGTATCGAAATTTTGCAAACTTTGGTAACAGATGAAGTCTGTTGGCTGCAATCGTTCAGTGTGAATCGTCCAATGTCCTCAGCAGTCACTCGATATGAATCATTCGATGTCGTTTACAGTTGCTTAGTGGAAATCGTTCGATTACCTCAGCAACCTTTCGGTATGAATCGTTCAATGTTAGCTGCAGTCGTTTAGTATGAATCGTTCAATGACATCTGCAGTCGTTCGGTACGAGTCGTTCAATACCAGCAGCAGTCTTTTTATGTGAATTATTCAATGTTAGCTGCAATCGTTTGGTATGAATCGTTCAATGTCAACTGCAGCCATCCGGTGCAAGTCGTTCAATATCAACGACAGTTATTCGGTGTAAATCATTCAATGTCAGCTGCAGGCATTCGATGTGAATCGTTCAATGTTAGCTGCAGTCGGTCGTTGTGAATCGTTCGCTGCCGGATATAGTCACTCAGTGTGAATCGCCTGGCGTATTCACACTTCAGTATCATTCATTTCATGTCAACTCGCTTTCAAAATAAACTTGACACTTTACCCTTTATGGAACGTCCTTGGAAACCATACGTAACTTGGGAAATTCTATGTTAATCCGTTTAGTTCAAGAAGTTTCCGAGACTCACCAAATTTGTCGTTAAGTTCAAGTGAATTTCATATTTAATAAATAACATCAGCTACCTGCAAAACTATTTTTACAGAGAGAATTCGCTTAATGTCGTAAAATATATTGGAGTCATTTATAACAATAATAATTCATTTGTAACATAAATAAATTCTATTAAAATAGCAGTTTTAAATGTTTTTCTTAGTATTCAACAGCATTTAAAGTTATTGATTTAAATATTACAAGAACTAGCAAAAAATTCTAATAAAATTTAGTGCTGTGTTAAAATGAAATGTTGTGTTGTTACTTCTTGTGATGTTACTTCTCGTTTCGGATTGGCTGGAATGTTGTCCGTGCTGCTTTCTGATTGGCTCTCTCTTAATCCAGGTTTTGCGTATACAACCCCCCCTGCTTTTGCCTTTCGCGCCTATTCTTCTTTTGAACTTCGGGTTTGTTCGTTCTTTTGCACTGACGAAGGGGACCTAGCGTATTCTCGAAACAGCTATATGCTGCATTATTGTTGTGCTTTTATACGTTGCCCAAGTTTTCCTTATCCTTTGCACAAAGTGTATTGTACTCATTGATGTACTTTATTTATCCATTTATTTATTGCCCAGATCGTCCGGTTCAAATAAAGGGTGTAGAGCAGTTACAAAGGACGGAGTGTAAATATGTACTGAAATATATTTTTTTTTTCAGGTCTGAGCACGGCTCTTGTGCCTATGTATCTCTCTGAAATTGCTCCGCTGACGTTGCGTGGCGGCCTAGGTAAGTGCATGTTCTCGTAGTTTAGAATTTTAAATTGTTAATATAAACATTACTACTCACAAGTAGGTGGAAAATGACATTAATTAGTTATTGTTATGTTCACAACTGATGTTGATATGGGCACAACTGATGTTGTTGATATGTGCACAATGGATGTTGTTGATATGTGCACAATTGATGTTATTGATATGTTGTTGATATGGTCACTATTCTACTATTAGAAAAAGTGTGTCCAGGAATATTTTTGACATTATTGATTCTGATTCAATTAATAAACATATCTCGGAGGTCGATTTAAAAAAAAAAAAGAAGAAAAAATCGTATATATGAAGTCGCCAAATATGATAACGTAATATAACCCTCAAGAATGATGTCCCTTGGGCTTCCGATCTTACAAATATTTCAATGGAGCCCTGCTAATGCAGCAAATGTTTAACCTGTTAATTTGTTGGGGAATCACAAACCCCGTCGCTGTTATTTCATTGCTACAGTCCCAACGAAATGACACCATGTAAGTAATAAAATCACAAAATGAAATTTTTATTGAAGTACATTTTTGTTAATATTTTACAATAAAACAAGATGGAATACAATAAAACAAGATGGACTCTGAATTTTCCATCTTCTAATGTCAGATTGTCGTGCAATTGATAGTCTGGCTGGCCACCTCCTGCTATTTTTACCTCAAGTTAGCTTCTTGTTGCTATTTTTATCCTCCAGGCTAGCTTCCTGCGTGGTCTATGCCCTCCCAGTTTGAAATCGGCGCTCCATATCCAAAGTCCACTGAATTCGTGCTAATCGTACTAAGGTCACTTTCAGACCGCAGACATTTTTGCACTAATCCGCAGAGTCCCTGTTCGGGCGTCATTGTAAAAAACCTTGCTGGTCCCCAACCAGGAATCGAACCACAGATCTTCGCAATGGCCAGCCGACGTCCTACTGTTGAGCTACTTGGAGAGAATCGCAAGCTCTTATCTTTTGAAGTGGACTTTGCAGATTTTAATCTAAAAAATAAATTGTATGAAATTTAATCATGCTATTTTGAACCATAAAATTCATATACATTGAAAGTTATTCATTTATATTTTATTAAACCTACTTAACCTCAACAACAAAACCACATTTTATCTCATATCCTTGGGACAAAAAGAATAAAATGTAAACTTTACAAGCAACTTTTTCAATTTATGCCCTCTCCCCACCGGAAACACCACCTTTTCCCGAAAGCTGTTCATAAATGTTCTTAGCACATTGCGTAACACCTTATTTGAGTCTAAACTAATGAACTGGGTGATTAAACCTCCCTTCCACCACCCCAGCGCTTCCTCGCAAAATATAATTTAGAACCAAACAAAATAACATGAAATATAAATTTACTCGGCACGAAATCTGGGTAAAAGAGAAAAGAATGTATAGAAGGCCTCGACTGCTGGCTTGCTTATAGAAAACAAGTTTTTACTCTGCTTAGACACTGCATACAAATTCGGCAAGGGAACAACTGTGAGGGTAACTGCGTCGGAAAAGAATTAAATTTCCTTATTTACTCCTCTCTCCTCTAAAATTCGGAGATTTTTTTTCTTGTCATTTAATTTAAAAAGTAAAGTTTTTTTTCTCTTTTGCCTGCCAGATTATTTGCTTTACTCGCGTTTCAGTAGCCATCGATATCATTCAGTGTCAAACTGGTAGCTATGCGAATTGGCTTTTTTTCAACGGATGAAATGAATCGAATAAGTGGAGTATCTGGATATATTCGAATACTTTATTTTCGAATTTGCATAATAAACGTAGCTTTTTCTCTTTGGGAATTTTTTTAAATTCGATGCCATGCAGAAGCTGAAAAATCCTATTTGCTAGGCCGTTTAAGAAAAATATGTGTACAGTACATGGCTTTCTGTACTAATTAACAAATGTACATATGGGAAGGAATTAAAACAAGCTGGACTTTTTTATTGACTCGGTTTAGATTAAATTATTATTAAAAATTGTTATTGTTATTAAATTATATCTCTATATTAATGTGAAATATTGACGATCATTTGCCTTATCGTTTATTCTTACAAACAAACAGCTCTTCGCAACTATTGTTGTCAAAAACATTACGATTTAATTGTTATATTGCATAATAATTATATGTTTTATTGTGATGAACCTCTCTATATTGAAAACGTAACATATTTTGCCACTGTCTTACAAACAAACGAAAAAACTTACAGTTATGAAATGTTGCCGTTTGTTCGTAATACTGTAAACAACTGCTCTTAATAGCAGGCGGCACGAAAGAGTTCGTGATGCAGACTCGGCGAGCGCCAGGAAAGAGATGAAGCCTCCCAACTCACGAAGCGAGTTTCGAGGTTGGCGAGCTGGAGGCTGGGCTTGGTAAAATTGTTCATGAAGCGAGTTAAGGGAGTTGGTGATCTTCAACTAAAAAGAAGACAAAGCCCCAAAGGGTGCATCACGCCTGCCGGCGCGCTCTGATCAATGAGTAGAACCGAATGAAATGCAGATCCTCGAGGTTTTACGAGCGTCAGCGAGTATACGACACGTAAGCGGTAGTGTGCGCCGGATAAATTAAAAGAGTTCTTGAAGCGAACTCCAGGACTGGTGAATGTTAGTTAACAAGGAACGGTTGGTTCTCAACGGGTCGTTTGCACTTTGTGGAAACGATTTTGATAATTAATTTTTAGGCATAAAGGGCTTATATCTTGCGGCGATTTGCTTCTATCTGATAACCTTGATTCTTGACCATAGCCCTAGTTCGAATTTTCCATGAAAATACTCTTTTTCTTAGCACCGTCATGTCAATTGTGTCCCAATCCTTTTGGGTCTTTTTTTAAAGTCCGTTCAGTGTTCTTGGATGCCGTTTTCCTAAGGCTCGTTTTAACAAACCGAAAGCGCAGAAGCGTCACGTGATTTTACAGGTATTTCATTAAATGGGATACATTTTATTCCTGCTTCTGATTCTTTCTTTGCTAAATATGCGGCAGTTGACTTCGACGTGTGACTGGAGGCTTTGTCCATATGAAGCTCAACTTTATTGATGGCCTTTCCATGTAAGGCTGGAGTTTCTTCTTCAAAAATTGGTTCTAAAGTATTCTGTTGATAGTGGAGTGAATTCATTTTAGATTTACTTGAGACTTTTTTGAGTTTTAATTTACCGTTGTAACAAAATCCTGCAACTATCATGAATCCCTTTGGAAACTTTTCTGTACATTGGTGAAGTCATTTCGTACGGTCATTTTCATCCGTTAAGCAATAGAAAATTACTCTTTTTTTATTACAGTCACTTAAATACACCCATGCGTCACAGAGTGTTACCACAAATTTCCATTTATCGGCAGCTAGGTGTTTTTCATAAAATTTTCTACAATTTGTTTTTCTTTCCTCAATATGCTTTGGCAAAAGCAGGTGAACTTAAATTTAAACATATTTTTTAACTTCAAAGCTTTATAAATGATTTTACAGCGCCAGAAGACATTCCCAGTTTCGATACAATGGATCTTTGAGTCGGTGGTTTTTCTTTTAGGATCAGAGACTTCAATTACTTGAATTTACCCGCGTTCGAATAGTCTTAGAATGCGATTTTGCTGCCATTTTTTTTTCATTTTTACTTTCAGCAAGACGCTTTTTCCCTTTCAAATTTAATATATTAAAAATACCTTTCTTTGAAATGCAGTAACCTCGATTTTTACACCTCTTTGCAATTTGTTGATACGAATATTTTTCCTCAGAAATCGCATTTACATAACCTTCGAGCCATCTAACAGTTTCAGGAGCCATTTTCAAAATAAATCTTTTATTCTACATTCCAATCAAAACAAAACAGTAGCAGACGATTATATTGCAGATGCCAAATCTTTATCTCAAAATACTAATGAGAAGCAAAATCGTTTCCATAAAGTGGTCTTCTGTATTACCTCTGTGTAGCAAGCGTTACGAAAGTGTTCGCAGAGCTAGCCCAACGAGCGTTATCGAGTAGGAGACGAAGCTTCCCGACTCGTTAAGTGAGTTTCGGAAGTTGGCTAGCGCAGCTCTCTAGTTGTTATTAAAAGAAAATCCTGTGAATGTTTAACACTGCATTGCGAATAGACTATCAGGAACCTGAGTTGTTGATGGCGGGCTTAGAATTTTTAAATATTAATTAATATAATTTAGAATTACCAGTATGAGCAAAGATTTATTGGGTTGAGCCAACTTCTCAGTGAATAGTTGCTGGTAGAAACATCACAAAGATGGTCGAGGGCAGAATTGTTGAAGCAAAGAAAACATAAATAGTATAGATATTTAATTTCAGACTAGACTATAACTTTAGATAGTGCATTTGGATTTGAAATTAATTTCCCTGACATGGTTTACGACCTCATTACAAGAACTGTTTTTGCTAATAATCCTCCCAAGAAACACGACACCAACAATAAATGCTACATCGAAAGAGTGTAAACAAACTTTGTGGCTATCCGCTGTTCCGACAGTAAGATGTTAAGGGTGAGCGTCAGTAAATCTTCTGCCCTATACGCGCTTTGTTAACTTTCATGGCACACGTTTTTCGCCGAAATTCTGCTGAAACAGTTGCGAAATATTTTTTGAAATATAAAATGCAATGCTTAGATTATATTAAAACTAAATTTAATACCCAATAAAACATAGAATATATTTTTTATTTTAATCCAAAATATTTTTGGTGCTATTATCGTAATTTAATTCATACCTATTATTTTTATTTTTTAATGAGCATTTTAAAATCTCTATTCCTTCTAATACAGTATTAAATACAATAACAGATCATATATAATAATGCCACAATCACGGAAAGGTCATTTCTCATTCTATAAATTTGATAAGGGGGATCTGAATGTACATCACTGAGGACTGCAGCTTTGTCTTCAAGTTCCTTTGTCTTCCCGTCCAAGTTCAATTACGTTTCTGTGATTGTGGCATTATTATGTATGATCTGTTGTTGTATTTAATAGCGTATTAGAAGGAATAGACATTTAAAAATGTTCATTAAAAAATAAAAATAGTCGGTATAAATTAAATTACGACAACAGATGGCAGCACCAAAAATATTTTGAATTAAAATAAAAAATATATTCTATGTTTTATTGGGTATTAAATTTAGTTTCAATATAATCTAAGCATTGAATTTTATCTATCAGAAAATATTTTGCAACTGTTTGAGCAAAATTTCGGCGAAAGACGTGTGCCGCGAAAGTTAACAAAGAGCGGATAGGGCAGAAGATTTACTGACGCTCACCCTTAGGAGATAGAAATATTTTTCCGGTTCCATGGTTATAATAATTGTAATGAATTAACAATGGTTATTCCAAATTGTTAATTCATTAGTACTCTTCAAAAATGTAAAGAACTCCACGGGGTTTGGAAGCATAGCTAGAAGGGGTGGAGTCCATAGTTTATTAAATTAGCCGTAATTAATTTCATATCAATCACTGGATTCTTTAAAAATATTCTTTCATTCATCATATCATGATAATAGTAAGCATTTAATTTATGATATAATTTTACTTCCGTATACACATGGTATAATGTATAGGGAAAGTATGGTGACGGGGCAAAAATTCGATTTCGAGTTTTTGATAGACGAGCACGTTTCAAACATCCCTGAACTTGAATAGAACGTTTTTGAGGTGGTGTTTGTGTGTATGCGATATCTCATGAACGAATGCAGCATTTCGAATGAAATTTGGTAAAAATAATGTAATCCATGAATATTGTAACCCTATTGATTTTAAACGCAATTGAATGTTCGAAAAATCCTCCAGAATCCGGATTAGGGGATTAACTCAAATTTGATGAAAGGTTATATTGTCATCGCAAAAATAAAATGCGTATGTGTGTAAAATTTCAAGAAAATCGGCTCGGTAGAAGTGGGTCAAAAATTGATTTCAAGCTTTGATCCACACAGAGAAACCAACCTAAATAAAACAGTGTAAGAAACGTTTGTTTTTTAGTGAATATAAAATAATAGAAATGGTGCCTATGACCAACACTGAAAATAAAAACCGTAGTAAGAATAACTATCATAATCGTCCAAGGCGCACCAGAACCTTGATCAAACACTGATTTTGATAGCGTCATTTTAACACAAAGTCAGTTTTTAGCCATGAATTCTTTCAAATTCAATTTTTACTGTTTCACTTTCAAAATTGGGGAAGGGAACCGGCGACATTTCCTCGTGAATATATTTTTAAACTATTTCTTTATTATTACTTTCCCTGCAATACATGGTAATGTATAGGGAAAGTATTGGAATCATACCGAAAATCGCAACTTGAGTTTTGACGGATCTACACGTTTCGGGACCTCTAGAATACGAAAAATCTATTTTTAGCGTGACGTCTGTGTGTGTGTATCTGTCTGTGTAATGTATGTATCCACTCTAACTCAAAAACTAATGGACCGAATTTCATAAAATTTGGTAGGTAGGACCCTTGGGTGTGACCCTGGCGCTGATTAGTTTTTGGTACAATTCGGAAAATGGCCCGCAAAACGAAATGGCCCGCAAAACTATCATGTATCCGCTCTAGCTGAAATACTAATTGACCAAATTTCACAAAATTTTGTAGATAAATCACTTGTGGGATACTCTGGTGCTGATTATATTTTGGTACGATTCGGAAAAGTACAACCTGCCTTTTTTACGAAATGGCCCGCAAAAATCGCCATTATCTAAAAAAAAAAAGACTACGTATGTTCAAATGTAACAATTAAATGCTTGTTTTATGCGTAATTTTTAAGGAGGAAAGGAATAAGAACAACGCTATTACTCTAGGACTAACCGTTCTCGAGATATTTGAGATTTTTCGCATTTTTGTTCTGCCGCCTTTGGAAAAATGTCCAATTACCAAATAAAAGCAGAAATTAAATTTTAAATGCAAATTTGGTGTTAGTGTGTGCAATTAAACTCAATTTAAGGTGTTCTTAAAGAAATACAGAAAAAATGAATTTGAGTCTCCAGGGAAAGTCATGTGCTGCCCACATCAGATTTTTTTTTATATATCGGTATTATTTTAAATATCGGTAATTTTAAATATTTTTAAATATCGGTATTAGGCGCAGCTGAAACTGTCTCTAAATAAATGAAACTAATTGAACTTCATTTAAAGAAAACGTCAGACACAAAATTCATACGGTTTCGAAGGCAAAATACAACCTCCTTCGTCAGGACAAACAAGTAGCGCAACCTTTACCTGTTAAAGCAAGATCAAATTAATTAACAAGGGTGTGGCTCAACTCGACTTTCTCATACCGGAATTCATTTTTTTATTTTTAAAGTTTACAAGAAACAATTTGAAAAATCGGTATTGTGAGTCCAAATGATTACAACTATAGCATGTTACCCTTCACTTTCAAGGGTTTGAAAAAAATCTTTCGATTGATACCATACTTGGCAATGTACCCCTCGAGGGGGGGGGGGGTTAACGACGTCACAAACAAACAAAATTGTTTCGCGGCTAATTTTTACAACACTGATTAAAACTGTTAAGTCTCTTAATCGTTGAGAAACCCTTTTATGCATGATTATGTGCAATTTTGTCCTATGCTGTCATGTTAAAAAATATATAAAATTTAAAATAAAATTCAAAGTTTTCACTCGAATTAAAAAAAAAAAATCTATCTAGGTCTAGATTTTTTTATAGCAAAGCTGGATATACAGTTTCGTAATAGTCCATTAATATTTGTGACTTCTATTGCGTATATGAGAAATCGACCACAGACGGGACAGATGGAAATAATATTACTCCAAAAATCATTAAAATGTGTTCAGAAGGCCTTAAAACATATATTGGCATCAAAATCTCGAATTCGAAGATTTTTGGTAAAACAATACTTTCTCAATACTACGCATGAGAACGTAAAAATTAAACCAGAGGTTTTCAAGCAGAAGAGAAGAAAGGAGAATTATCGTTAATATTATTATTTTGTTAAATATAAACAAATTATTTTGTATAATTGAGTAAAATTTTGTAATAATTTGAATTGAATAAAAGTGTTCGAAATTTCAGACGCCCTTTTCTTATGTGGAATTTTTACATGGGTGTTTGACGCATGCGCAGTCCCGGCCGTCCAAACAGCTGCTCATGTCTTAGGATGAGTCGGACGGTCTGGGTCTTCCACGCATGCGCAGTCCGTTCATCGACAAATCCGCTCCTAGCGACAAGATACAGTGCACGTTTAGTTTCGAATTAAGTATATCATTAAATCAACTGTATTATTTAATAGTATATATCTATTTACAGTAGTATTGGTTTACGTCTAATTTTAATTTAAACGTGTACTGCATGTTGCGAGTTCTGCTTTCCTTTTTTATTAACAATTTACAACAAAGTTGAAAAGTGTTTATGACTTTGTTCATTCTGTCTGTCTGTCTGACCGTAAGCACGATAACTGCCGTAAAAATGATTTTATCAAAATGAAATTTTAGTATGTTGTTCAGACGGTCTATGGGACCTATGGGAATATAAATGAATAATATCACCCAATTAGTTTTGGATTGAACCCGGGTTGAAAAATTGAAATACATTGAACCCTGGACCTAATTTTTCTAACATTTTTTAAGCGGATTTAAAATTCACAAATGGCTTCGAAAGTTTTATGAAATATTCAAATTATCCCATAAAATATATAAAAAAATTTCAGCAAAATATATTCAGTAGTTTTTTAAATAAAAATTAAAATAATAATTACACCTTTTATATGAAGCGATCACGTGCCCATTATATGAAGAGATCACGTGACCCACTTCAAAATAAAATATGGCATCCATCTTGTGTCAAAATCTTTTAAAGTTCTTTTTAATTCATATTTAGTGTTGTATCCGTCCTAAAACCGCTTTATTTTTGCTTAAATTCTGTGCATCTACATATTGAAGCAACGCAATTACAATATATTTGAGTTTAAATGATCATCAAACTTTGATTATTTCTACAACGAAGCCTAATTTTCCCTTATGGAGAACGTAAACACCAAAATATGTAGAATGAGTTGTATAAGAATTGCTGTATTAAACGCAAAATTATTTAGCTCATGGAGTCTGCAATATAGCTGATATGAATGAAATATTCATTGATTTTTCGCAGAGAACCAGACGATATTTTCGATGAAGTTTTAAGCATAGAGTTAAATTACTTGTACCTCCGTGGTTTTAGGTTTTTAAATAAAATAAATTATTATAGTATTGTGATGAATGAAAGCAATGGAAAAACGTTTATGAATGAAATACTGCTTTTATAGAGAAAGTCAGGCGATTTATATTTCCATGGCGTCATTTGAATAAAGTTCATTTGTTTTCGATGAAGTTTTCAAATATAATAAATTACATTTGAAAACTTCATCGAAATATAGTTTTATGATAATTTAAAAAATATTACCGAGGAATGTATCGCATTTTAGAGGTGTTTAAACCAGGCAATTTATATTTCAATGCCGTCATTTGAATGAAGTTCATTTTTTTCGATGAAGTTTTAAGTTTTCAAATATAATAAATTAATGTAGTATTGTGGTAATTAAAAATATTACCGAGGAATGTATCGCATATTAGAGATGTTAATATAAAATTGCATTGCAGTTGGAAAGTGTTTCATAATCAATGCTTTAGGCATGATTGATCTTTCTTGTTAATATGTGTTTAGTTCATAGTTTAGTTATACCTCATGAGTTTCACCAATCACTGAAATTAAAAGAACATTTTAACACCTAGTTAAAAACAGTAGTATTATTTAATAGTATATTATTTATTAACAATATTAATTTCTTATTATGCGAATTTCGTAAAAAAGGTGTGGTCGTCCGTGACGGACAGACTTACAGTATGGTTATTGACAATACAGTGTTCATGAGCACTAATAATCGCAAAATTTAAGGTACTCATAAAGAATCCCGCCCAACCCGAAGGTATACGGGAAAAAAGATAGACCTAAAGTACATCTAAACTGATCAGCGTATTGGAAGCGCAATTTCAAGTTTTAGGATTGCCTCTTCCTTATCTGTTAATTGTAAAATATTTATCTATAATTGAATCCACTTTACCTTACTAACAAAATAAAAAGCTATATAATATGACAAAAGATCAAATTTTATCTAGAACCTTGAAACCTATAATCATTTTTTTCGAATTTTTTCAAGAACCACACAAAAACATCGCCAAATACATAGCGCTCTTTATAAAATCTAAATTTATGAATTACGATCCCTCTCGCGCCTTCAAAGACTCACTATAATATATAATTTGGAACTTAAAAAATGACATAAATGTACTTGGTACGAAATCTTTGTCTAAAGTAAAAAAATCAAAGCAAAAAAAAAGGCCCACCCAGCTTTGCTTACAGAAAAAAATCTTTGTTTCACTTAGACGCTCTGCATACAAATTGAACTTGGAAACAACGTTGGAGATAAGTTCGTCGAACAAGAATTAAATTTCTCTGTATTTTTCCTTTTATTCTTAGGGCGAAGATTTTTTTTTTTTTCTAATTTAATTTTGAAAGTAAAGAATTTTCTCCGTCTGAGATTATTTGCTTCTGCGTTCCCAAACCTGTGTTTTATCCTCTAATGCTTACTGGGCGGTTTAATGAATTACGTTTGTCTGTTTAACAGACAATGAATCAAACAAGTGGATCGACCAGATTTATCGGAATGTATGGTATGTTCTTTTTACGTTGATTAAGGTTATAATCAGGTAATATTTTTCTGTCCATTTTTCATTTAAATTCGCTGCCTTAAAGTATGAAAATATTTCTTATGCTTGATCATTTTATGGAAATCTTTATATATTAGCGACTTTGTGGAACTAATGCCCGAAAGTCATAATTTTTGATTTAATGCTACTTGCCCCTGTTAGACACGGACGACAGAATTACAGGATTAAAAGAAGGGGATTTTGTAAATAAAAATTCTGTAGTAGATATTGTAAAACTCTCTGGAGTCTGTTTTTCCCTCCCCTCTCTCTTTCGTCTCTTTCGAAGATCAGACGGGAAAAATACCCATTCAGACAACCTATTTATGACGTGAATCTAGGGTTGACAGGTGCTGAAGTTGGAGGAGGGTTTCCAAATTTGGCACTTTGTTTTGGCGACATTTGACGACTTTTCGAAGATTCGAGAAACGCCTCGAAATAACCGATATTCTATGAGATATGAGGTATTTCTCAAAGTTTCTGTAGAGAATCTATAAAAGGAATCATCACTCGGAAAGCAGTTGACGTGATACGATCTACAGTGAACTGTGACGTACATCAATGTTTTGAGAACAGTAGCAGCTGTTTTATGAAACGTGATACGACATTGTTTTGGGAATAGTATAGGTTATTTTGTGAAATTAACGGAGCATTTATTTAAGACCTGTTTTACTGTATATTGTTCCTGTTTACGTTGTACTTGTGAATAAACGTGTTAGTTATTCAGAAATTTGGACTCATTCTTGTATCCTGAGGTCACACCCACGATTTCTAAGGATACCTCTTAATAATATTATTTTTCTTTTCTATGGCTCCCATTATCGATCTCGTGTTTAATGATTGATAAACAATACAGTGGTTCCCAAACTTTCCGGTCCGCGGACCCCCTCAGAGAAAAAAAAATTTCGCGGACCCCTTAAAACCATATTGCAAGGGGAGAGGCGAAAGACGTTCGCTACGTCCCCCTCTATTCAAAGCTGACGTCATCCGCTCTCTAGTAGTATTCTCTAGTAGTCCGGTCTCTAGTAGTAATGTTTGAAGTTACAAGTGTTTTGACGTCCGAGCTACATCAGAGTATTGTCACCGTTAATCATGGCATTGTGCCAAAACGAAACCTACTCCCAAATAATTTAATTCTGTTTGAAGATATAACCTATCAGTTTGAAATTAATTTCATGAATGTATTTAATTCAAAGTTATTTAGAAAAAAGTTCATTATTATTTAATTAAAAAAAATAAAATTAAAATAAGAGTGGAGAAAAAAAATGAATTTTATTTTTTTAAAGCTATCTATTGATTAGTTAAATATTGCGTGTTGTTCGCGGACCCCCTAAAACCTCGTCGCGGACCCCCAGGGGTCCGGGGACCCCAGTTTGGGAACCACTGCAATAACATATTAATTACTTGATGTACGTTCAGAAAAAAATTTGATGTGTGCAACACATGTCTTTCCTTATATAATGCAATGAATTTACTACTTTTACAGTAAAAAAAAGGTTTTTCTTATAGTAGATACTTATATTCGTTCCAAAATATTGAATTTTCATCAATAAGTCGTCATTTTCATTGATTTAGCGTCATTTTTATCATTTTTATCCATTTGAGATTTTCGTTAATTTGAAAACATTTCAAAAAGTCGCCAAGTTGGCGACATTTCGCCAAATTTGTCGCCAAAAGCTGGCCAAACTTTATGGACGGAGAAATAAGTTATTCTTATAGCAGATAAATGACTATTGGCGTTCAAATACAAAAGTATTACTCAAAGTATCTTTTCTCATGAATGGAACGAGCTAGATCCACGAGAATGATGTCACCAAATTTATCGCATGATATTTTATATGAAAAATGAACATGTTTCTCAACAGTTAATATATTTTTTTTAACTTTCGGGATTTTTTGATAAATTTATTTTTAAAATGTGCAGTATCTCGAGAACGGTTCATGCTAGAGTTCTAAAGTTCCTGTCAATCGTTTTCTAAGGAAAAATTACACAAGAAATGTCTATTTGCGCAACTCTTTTAAAGCTTTTCATTTTTTGATGATTTTTTTCAAAATTTCACTCGAAAATTTAGGAGGGTTCTGAACATTCGATTGCGTTTAAAAACAATAGGTTTCCAGTATTTGTGGATTTTGATTTTTGTACGAAATTTCATTCGAATCGCTCTATTTGTTCGTGAGATATCGTCTCCACAGACTCGCTGACACACACACAGACTTCACCTCAAAAATGTTTGATTCGTGATCAGAGATGCTTGAAACGTGCTTTCCCGTCGAAAACTCGAATTCGAATTTTCGACCCCGTCACAACACTTTCCTTGTACATTATGTATATAAGAAAAGTAATAGGTGCAAAATTCTTTAAAAAACATATGTTAAGAACATTACCAATATCAAATAGGTCACATTATTTGGTAATGTTCTTAACATATGTTTTTTAAAGAATTTTGTGCCTACTTTTTAGATTTATTTGAATTAATTATTAGTCTATTAAACTTACTAAGTTCAGATTATATTTATATTTATTTATGCAATTTTGCTACGTATATGGTCTATATATGAATGATGCATGTTAGCTTTTCATGTAGCCACTAATGAAGGGTGTACTAACGCCGGAAAGCGCTCTGGCCTTGTTTTTAAAACTTTGTACGTCTTTAGAATGTTTTTATTAAATGACCTTCTGTCTAATGATGTCGTGTCCTTAATTTATTTAATAATCAAAATGAATGATTTCAAGTAATGTAATTTCGCGTGTGAATGACAAAAGAACTTCAAAAATCAATGCAAGTGTAGTCACTTTCAGCTGAGGGACTAACGAAGAAACTCCTCACTTCATGCTTCTAATCCCTCCTTAAGTTTTTCCTTCTCTCAGAGAGGAAGAAACAGAGATCCTGAATGAACTCGTTTTGAGAAAATAACTCAAAAACAGGAAGTAGTTAGAAAATTAAAATTTATTACCAATTTTTTTTTTTTTTTTTGTATGTGTGTGTGTGTTATTATCCTTATATGCATAATGTATAAGGAAAGTATTGTTGTGTTGGGGTCGAAAATTCGAATTCGAGTTTTCGACGGGAGAGCACGTTTCAAGCATCCCTGATCACGAATCAAACATTTTTGAAGTGATGTTTGTGTGTGTGTGTGTGTGTGTGTGTCAGTGAGTCTGGAGACGATAACTGACGAACGAATGGACCGATTCGAAAGAAATTTGGTACAAAAATCACAATCCGTAAAAACTGGAAGCCTATTGTTTTTATATGCAATCGAATGTTCAGAACCCCCCTAAATTTTTGAGTGAAATATTGAAAAAATCGTCAAGAAATGAATACCGCTAATAAAGTTACGCAAATAGACCTTTCTAATGTAATTTTTCATTTGAAAACGATTAACATAAATTTTAAAACGCTAACATGAACCGTTCTCGAGATATTGTACATTTTTCATAAAAATTATCAAAAAGTCATATAAAATAAAAAAAAAATATTTCCTATTGAGAAACATGTTCACTTTTCATATGTAATACCATGTGATAAATTGGGTGACGTCATTCTCGTGGATCTAGCTCGTTCCATTCATGACAAAAGGTACTTTGAGTAATACTTTTGTATTTGAACGCTAATAGTCATTTACCTGCTGTAAGAATAACTTATTTCTTCGTCCATAACGCTTGGCGAGATTTTGGCGACGAATTTGGTAGAATGTAGCCAACTTGGCGACTTTTTTAAATGTTGCTAAATTAACGAAAAACTCGCCAAATGGATAAAAATGACGCTAAATCAATGACGACTCATTGATGATGACGACATGGAAAATGACGACTCATTGACGAAAATTCAATATCTTGGAAAGAATATAAATAACTACTATAAAAATAATCAATTTGTGTTTACTGTAAAAGTAGTAAATTCATTGCATTATATAAGAAAAGTCATGTGCTGCCCACATCAGATTTTTTTTAATTCTATAGATTTGAACCTTTTCGGGCTAGCCTGTTCTGGGTTCCGCTATAGGAATGTAATTGTTTTTCAATAATTGGAGAACCAGATTTAATATATTTAGGGCGCATAGAATTTTAAATAAATACATTTTTATTATATTTGAATTACATGCAAATAAAAAAAAAGCTACTTTAATTTTTTTTTTCTTTTTCTAACTGTTTTAACTGACCTATTTAATGTATTGAATAACTGGATGAATAATTGATGCTTCATGGCATATTATTGACCTATTTGATATTGAACTTAAAGACTAACTGCGAAAATTGTTGAAATAACCCTATAATACAAGGTCTTTCTAAAGTCCGTATAAAATTTAAAATTTCATTAAAAATAAAAAAAAATTCATCGCATTGAGGTACGGTTTGTACCATAAGTATTGCTAGGACGGGGGATTTTTCTGACGTAAAAAAATTGTGTAGTTTAAAAAATCCCCTATAGGTGGCGCTGAATGCATTGGAAAGGCAAAGAAAATAACTTACTGTACATATCAAATCGTGTGACAAGCCTAAGTAACCCTGAACAGGTGATAAGACTTTTTCCTTTCTTTAGATTTTTCCTAAATCGGAATTTTCGCAGTTTATACATAAATTTTATATACAATTTGTTCAACATTTGCAAGTTAGATTTTTAAGAATATGTCAAAATGAACAAGCGCATTGAACATGATGTACCCTTTAAGGGTGAGCGTCAGTAAATTTTCTACCCTATCCCTTTGTTAACTTTCGCGGCACACATATTTCGCCGAAATTCTGCTCAAACAGTTGCGAAATACTTTCTGAAAGATAAAATGCAATGCTTAGATTATATTAAAACTAAATTTAATGCCCCAAAAAATATAGAATATATTTTTTATTTCAATCCAAAAAATATTTTTGATGCTGCCATCTGTTGTCGTAATTTAATTCATACCGATTATTTTTATTTTTTAATGAACATTTTTAAATAATTCCTTCTAATACAGTGTTAAATACAACAACAGATCATATATAATAATGCCACAATCACGGAAAGGTTATTTATCATTCTATAAATTTGATAAGGGATCTGAATGTGCATCACTGAGGACTGCAGTTTTGTTTTCAAGTTCCTTTGTCTTCAAGTCCAAGTTCAATTACGTTTCCGTGATTATGGCATTACATATGATCTGGTGTTGTATTTAATAGCGTATTAGAAGGAATAGACATTTAAAAATGTTCATTAAAAAATAAAAATAGTCGATATGAATTAAATTACGACAACAGATGGCAGCACCAAAAATATTTTAAATTAAAATAAAACATATATTCTATGTTTTATTGGGTATTAAATTTAGTTTTAATATAATCTAAGCATAGCATTTTATCTATAAGAAAATATTTCGCAACTGTTTGAGCAGAATTTCGGCGAAATATGTGTCCCGCGAAAGTTAACAAAACGCGGATAGGGCAGAAAATTTACTGACGCTCACCCGTAATGCACAGTACTTTAAGTGATTTACTACTGTTCAGCGTTCTTTTTCAGCGTAACAAAAAATGTAAATATTTTGGACGCGTATATCTCCGAACCTAACAGACACGAATATGAACAATTAATAGTTGTCTAAATAACGTACCATTTATGAACATATGGAAATAATTACAATATTTTAACCTTTAAAAAAAAATAATTTCCAACAAGTTTTCGCTTTAATTTAGTCACTATTGAAATATATTCTTAAACTATAACACATAGATATAAATGTAACCCATTGGTTAGCGCGCTGGAGTTGCACTCGGTAGGCCCGGGTTCGATTCCAGCCACTGCCAAAACTGCCGCCGTGTTCATGCGGAGTACGATCACGTTAAACATGTGGGTCCGAAAGTCCTTCCGAGAGGTTGGTGGTAGGGGAAGGAGGGTACGGTCCCTGTGGATGCCTCCCCCACTGGGTTCCGGTCTAAATTGGGTGGCACTTCCCGACCGTCCAAACTGTTACCTTACACCTTTCTGGTAGGTCGGACGGTCTGGGTTTCAACAACAACATAGATATAAACATAGATATACCTCTGACAGTTTTCAACAATCGTCTTGCCAAGTTTATGAAGATTAAAAATGTTCCATTTTAAAGTTCGTAATGCTTATGTTTCGAAAACTAAAAGTGCTAGTCATAAACAGTAAGTTTTAATTATAAATATATAAGATAATTTCAATATTTTAATATTAAAAAATAACTAAAAGTTTTAACCTTCTCTTGCTTACATTCACTCGAAATATCTTCTAAACTATGATAGATATAAACAGTATAGGACAAAATTGTTCAGTAGGAAATCCAGTTTCTAGATCAATAATTAGATTTTATAAAGCTCTTATAATTTTCGAGGAATTATCTTATCAAGTTTAAGATTAAAAGTTTCTGATATATAAGTTTACAATACTTGTATGTAAAAAACTAAAAGTGTTAGCTAAGAACTATAAGAAGTAAATTTGTAGCCCTTTGAAATTCCTATAAGGATGCATAATTAGATTTCGTATGGAATTCTTAGTTTTCGACATATAGTGGTTGTAATTTCGATATTTTAGCTAGTTATGTACACTAAGCATGAAATTTGTATCCCTTTAAAAATCCCTCAAGAATATATAATCGGAACTTTTTTGAAATTTTATTTTGCTAGATATTATTTACCAAGCCGATCTCCTACTGTGTTCGTCCCGGAAGGCATTATTTACTGGCGAGAAATCTCAGTCGTTATAGCGTTGGAATTGCACACTGTAAACCAAGGTTCGACCATCCACCCCCACTCAGAATTATCTTCGTGTCTACGTAGGGTATGGGCACGTTAAAACTGTAGGTCTGAAATTCTATCCGAGAGGAGATGGGTTAAAGAAGAAATGTACAGTCTCTGTGGTTGCCACCCTCACTGGGTTCCTGTCTAAATTGAGTGCTACTGTCCCTGCCGTCCAACTAGTTACCTTATACTTTCAGGTAGGTCGGGCGGTCTGGGCAGGATTAAAAGGGGCGCAGTTTATTTAATTAAAACCATTTTGGCTACTTCGGACTGAAGCCACCGTCATTTTTTTTTATTCAAAATTATTCATTGTACCCTTAAGGTCTTTGTACCAAAAGTTTTTAGAGGGAAATCTCTCAACATGATATTATTGTTTAAAAATACATGTAATATTTATAGACAAATGGTCAAAATATAAGAGTGAATGACTTCCTTCAAATATAAATAAAATAGAATTTCCGATCCCGCGTGATCCCGGAGAAGAATCCTTAATCTCGGAATTGCAAAAAAAAAAAAAAAAAAAAAAGAAAAAAAAAAAAAAAATCCGAAATTGTAAACGCCAACTACGGGAGGTCAAACAAAATGGCGACGTGGGCAAAAGATCGTCTGCTTAATCTCTAGAAAACAAGTTCTTACTTCACGTAGACACTATGAATACAAATTAAACAAGGGAAAGGGAGTCGCAACTAGGGGGTAACTAAGCAAGAAAAAAAAAAATTCCCTTTTTTCCCTACGGTAGAGAGATTTCTTTTCTAATTTAATACAAAATTTAAAGAATTTTTTTTTTTATCTTTGTCTAGGATTAGTTATTTTTATAGTGTTCCAGTACAAACATATTTCCAAAACTGTTCTAAATGGGTTAAGGAGGTCTTGAAGCGTACTTATACGTCTGAATTTCGAATTCGAATATTTTCGTAAAGTAATAATTTCGTTATGAAATAAATAATTTCTTTATGTAATGATGCAGTAAAACATTCATTTTGCATAAAGTATAATAGCGTTTCCTACATCCGCTCAATAATCAAAATCTTGGCGACAATTAGCGCACTTACCTCGCCAAAGCATTACCTTGCTGTATGCTTTTTCAATGCAGATAGAACTGTAAAATAGAGGTAAGGTGAAATTTATCATTCTCGTATACTTATTCGTAAACCGAAGGGGTGGTTCGGTTTCACCACTATTACCTGCAACAATATTGCCGAAGTATAATTATTACTTCTAGGCACTGTATAACTACAGTGCCTAGAAGTAATAGTGTGCCGACCGAGGCGAAAAACAGGTTCCCTAAAACCCGCCACCGCCAGACGGCGTTGGTCTCGAATAAGCGGTTAAAAGCGGAGGAGTTAACATTGAAACTAATGGGAATTTAATGCAAATGAAATGACCGATATCTTTCGAAATAACTGAAGAATTTGGTGTGATTATTGTAAGTGCTCTACACAAAAAGTCATTTAATTTTCAGAGAGATTGAGCTAGGGATATATTCGTATTTTTAAAATTTTATTTAACTTTATCTGTGGTCGTTCAAGCATTTGAGATACAAAATAATCAAGTTCATTCATCACAGTAACGTGAAATTCGGTATGACGTTTTCTCTTGTGGTACATTTCAGTTCTTTCGATTTTGAAGCTTATCGGGCTAGCCCGTCCTGGGCCCGTCATAGAACTTTACTTGTTTTTAGAGAATAACTCGAAAATCTGAGAAAGTAGGAAATCTAAATTTAATATATCGTTTTCGTTTGGGGTATATTTTAATTCTTTCAATTTTGAACCGTATCGGGTTAGCCCGTCTTAGGCCCGCCTTAGAAACTCACCCGTTTTTGTGGTATAACTCGAGAACAGGTGTATCTAAAAATTCGAAGTTTAGCATATCCTTGTCATTTGCTGTGTATTTTAACTCTTTGGATTAAAAATCTTATCGGGCTAGCCTGTCCTGAGCCCAACAAAAGGAATATATCGTTTTTTTTTTTTAGAATAACTCAAAATTCGGAGCATCTAGAATGTCTAAATTTAATATATCATTATCCTTTGGGGTATATTACATTTCATCGCATTTCGAATCTTATTGGGTTAGCCCGTCTTGCCCCGCCATAGAAATTTACCCGCTTTTCAAGAATAACTCGATCAATCGGAGTAGCTAAAAAATTTAAATTTAGTATATCATTTCCTTTTGGATGGATTTTAATTTAGATTTTGAACCTCATCGTGTTAGCCCATCTTAAGTCCGCTGAAGAATGCTTTCGTTTTTGAAGAATAACTCGAGAACCGCAATAGCTAAAAATTCCAAGTTTAACATGTCGTTGGCTTTTGTGGTATATTTAAGTTTCTTCGGATTTGAACTTTATCGGGGTAGCCCCTTCCTGGACCCGACATGGGAATGGACCCGTTTATTTAGAATAACTGAAAAATCGGGGCAACTAGAAGATATAAATTTAGTACATCCTTATCTTTTGGGGAATATTTTAATTCCTTCGATTTTGATCCGTATCGGGCGAACCCGTTTTTGGCCCCCCCTTAAAAATTCACTTTTTGAAGGGAATAACTCTAGAACGGGAGTATCTAAAAGTTCCAAGTTTAGAATGTCGTTGTCATTTGCGGTATATCTTAGCTCATTGGATTTAAAACCTTATCGGGCTATACCGTTCTGGGCTCAACAAAAAGAATGTACTCGTTTTTTAAGAATAACTCCAAAAGTGTAGCAGTTTGAATGTCTAAATTTAGTATATCGTTGTATTTTACGGTATATTTTATTTCTTTGGATTTTTAAACCTTATCAGGCTAGCCCGTCTTGGGTCCGACGTAGAAATATACTGGTTTTTCGAGAAAAACTCGAAAATCGAAGCAGCTAAAAAAATCAAAATTTAGCATATCATTTTCTTTTGGGGTAAAGTTTAATACTTTCTAAGTTGCACCGTATCGAGGTAGCCCGTCCTGAGCCCGACATATTCATGCACTCGTTTTTAAATAACTCAAGCAGAGCAGCTAAAATATTTTATATATCATTGTTTTAGGGGTATATTTTAATTCCTTAGATTTTGAACCTTATTGGGCTAGCCCGTTTTAGGCTCGTCTTAGGAATGCACTCGTTTCGGGGGAATATTGCGAGAAATGAGAAGCTGAAAATTCCAAGTTTAGCACGATTGCATTCCTAACACGGACTCAAGACGGGGCTAACCCGATGAGGTTCAAATTATAAATTATGATAAACCCCAAAAGAAATTGATATACTAAATTTAGATTTTTTAGCTGCTCCTATTTACGAGTTATTTTCGAAAAACGAGTACATTATCACTATGTCGGTCCCAAGACGGTCGAGCCCGAAAGGTTCAAAATCCAAAGAAATAGAATATACCCTAAAAGACAATAGTATACTAAATTTAGATATTCTAGCTGCTACAGTTTTGGAGTTATTCCTAAAACACGAGTACATTCTTCTTGTTGGGACGGGACAGGCTAGCCCGATCAGGTTTTAAATCCAATGATCTAAGACCTACCGCAAATGAAAACGACATTCTAAACTTGAAACTTTTAGATACTCCGGTTCTAGAATTATTCCCCCAAAAGGGTGAATTTCTAAGGCGGGCCCAAAACGGGTTCGCCCGATGCGGTTCAAAATCGAAGGAATTAAAATATTCCCCAAAAGATAAGGATGAACTAAATTTATATTTTCTAGTTCCCGATTTTCCAGTTATTCTAAAAAAATGGGTCCATTCCTATGTCGGACCCAGGACGGGCTACCCCGATAAAGTTCAAATCCGAAGAAACTTAAATATACCCCAAAAGCCAACGACATGTTAAACTTGGAATTTTTAGCTGCTTCGGTTCTCGCGTTATTCTTCAGAAACGAATGCATTCTTCAGCGGATCCAAGCCGGGCTAGCCCGATGAGGTTAAAAATCTAGATTAAAATCCATCCAAAAAGAAATGATATACTAAATTTACATTTTTAGCTACTCCCATTGATCCAGTGATTCTTGAAGAGAGAGTAAATTTCTATGGCGGGCCCAAGACGGGATAATCCGATAAGGTTCGAAATGCGATGAAATGTAATATACCCCAAAGGACAATGATGTATTAAATTTAGACATTCTAGATGCTCCGAATTTTTAGTTATTCTCAAAAAACGATATATTCCTTTTGTTGGGCTCAGAACGGGCTAGCCCGGAAAGATTTTTAATCCAAACAGTTAAAATATACAGCAAATGACAATGATATGCTAAATTTCGAATTTTTAGATACACCTGTTCTCGAGTTATTCCGCAAAAACGGGTGAGTTTCTAAGGCGGACTTAAGACGGGCTAACCCGGTACGGTTCGAATTTGAAAGAATTAAAATATACCCCAAAAGAAAACGATATATTAAATGTAGATTTCCTACTTTCTCTAATTTTCGAGTTATTCTCAAAAACCAGGTAAAGTCCCATTTCGGACCCAGGATGGGCTAGTCCGATAAGCTTCAAAATCGAAAGAACTGAAATATACCACAAGAGGAAACGTCATAACGAATTTCACGTTACTGTGATAAATGAACCTGATTATTTTGGACCTCAAAGGTTTGAACAAACACCAGATCAAGATAAATAAAATTTTAAAAATACGAATATATCCCTAGCTCAATCTCTCTGAAAATCAAATGACTTTTTGTGTATACCACTTATAATAATCACACCAAATTTCACACAAATTCTTCAGTTATTTCTAATGATATCGGCCATTTTATTTGCATTAAATTCCCATTAGTTTCAATGTTAACTCCTCCGCTTTTAACCGCTTATTCGAGACCAACGCCGTCTGGCGGAGGCGGCTTTTCAGGAACATCTCCCAGCATTGGGAGGTATAGGCGGTCGGCATTCTATTACTGGACACTGTACTATAACTTTAGCCTGTATTTTTTTCAATGCAGACAGAACTGGAAAATAGATGTAAGGTGGAATTGATCATTCTGACAAATATATTCGTCAACTGAGGGAGCAATTCGGTTTCCTAAACTGTTATATGCAATAGTCTCAATTTTACTAGCCGAAGTCTTGGCGACAATTAGCATACTTACCTCGCCAAACCATTACCTTGCCATATGCTTTTTCAATGCAAACAGAACTGTAAAATAAATGTAGGGTGAAATTGGTCATCCTGGCGAACTTATTCGCCATCTTAGAGAGTGATTCGGTTCCCCTACGATTACTGCAATAGTCTCAATCTCACTAATTGAAGTCTTGGCGACAATTAACATATCTGCCTCGTTACACCATAACTTAGACCTGTATTTTTTCAATGCAAACAGAACTGGAAATTTGATGTAAGGTGGAATTGGTCATTCTGGCAAACTCATTCGTCAACTGAGGGAGTAATTCGGCTTTCTTACTATTATATGCAATAGCCTCTTACTAGTCGAAATCTTGGGGACAACTGACATACATACCTCAGCAAATCACAACTTTGACATGTAATTTTTCAATGTAGCCAGAATTGGTAAATAGAGGTAGGGCGAAATTGATCCTTCTGCGAACTGCCATACTATCATCAACTAAGGGAATCATTAGGTTCCCATACCATCGTCTGCACTTCAAGGATAGGTTGGAATCAAGTATAGAAAGAAATAGCCATTTGTTACTTTCCCTGCAATACATGGCAATGTATAGGGAAAGTATTGGAATCATGCCGAAAATCGAAACTCGAGTTTTCGACGGATCTACACGTTTCGAGACCTCTAGAATACGAAAAAACTATTTGTAGCGTGACGTCTGTGTGTGTGTCTGTCAGTCTGTGCAGATTTTTTATCCACTCTAACTAAAAAACTAATTGACCGAATTTCATAAAATTTGGTAGGTAAGTCATTTGGGGACGAATCTGGTGCTGATTAGTTTGGGGTACGATTCGGGATAAAATAACCTGCCTTTGTTTGTTAAATGGCCGCAAAAATCGACAAAATCTAAAATAAAAACTATGTATGCTGAAATATATCCATTAAATTCTTGTTTTATACGTAATTTTTAACGAAGAAAAGAATAAGACCAACCCCATTACACTAGGACTAGCTGTTCTCGAGATATTTTAGTTTTTTCGTATTTTTTCTACGCCACCTTTGAAAATAAGTCCAGTTACCAAATGATTACGAAAAGTGAATTAAAAGCGAATTAAATTTAATTAAAATAAGGAGAACGTGGATATAAGTCTGCAGGGAAAGTCATGTGCTGCCCACGTCAGATTTTTTTCTTTGAAGAAACAAATCTTCCCTAGCCGAGAAATTCGCTAACAAGATTTTTATAAATACATTCTTTTCCAGTTAGCATACACTAAAAAATTACTTATTTTTTTTCACTGGAAAGGAAAGTTTCGTGGTTATCTTTGAGGAAAATGGTTTTCTGAGCCAACAGAGATTTTCTAATGCTATAAGTGCATTATACTCATACGGGACATACAACAAGCTGCCAGGTCCACTTTAATGTTACTGTGAATGATGAACAATTTTATCAAATTGACCTTCAGTTTATCATGAAAATATGGTAACCATTTGAACTTAAATACTTATTTCTTACCGGTATTTAAGTCTGTCAAAGACAGGAATTAACACTCTTAAAATCTTTATTTAAATAAGTTTTAAAACTTTATGTTAATAAATTGTACTTTGTTTTACAATGTATGAGCCGCCCAGGCGGTGAAGTGGATAGCGTCTCCGACTGCTGTCTAGTGGGCTTGGGTTCGAATCCCGAGTAAGGCATGGGCGTTTTCTTGAGGATGAAGTCAGTCTTCCGCCTTCTGGGTCCTCGCCAAAATGTGAAGCTGCCCCCCCCCCCCTCCAGACCTTCGTCAGTGATGCTTGTTTGTGTTAATAAAAACTTTGTGATCTCGTCTTATGTCATTCTTTGTCCTTCTGGCATCACTGGTCCTGTTTGTGGTTCGACCGAAACAGGAGGTTATGAGCAACAACAACACAATGTATGAATATTAACATTGAAGATAGTCATCTTGATCAAAAATCTATTTCAGCTTCGTAACTCATCGGGTGGGCTTCTTCCTGCCCCCTTCTTTACTCCGGGTGGGGAATCGAAAACCTGGTTCAGTTAGGTTCTATTCCATGCTTTATACTGCAAGTGTGCAAATTATTAGGTTTCTAAGTCACGGGGTTTTCATAGGGTCCGGAAAGGCAAAAACGAGTTAGACAATAGATTAAATCCGTTTAATAATAATAACGAAATGATATATTTTTCAGCTTTTATTTTTTCAGCAATTCAAACGTCTTAAGCCACTTTTTGCGAATTGTGTACCCAGAAATATCTCAACTTTTATCAAAAAACGTACGAAAGCGTTTTAAATACGTCGCCTTTTAAAAGAATCTAAGATAATGAAGTACGTGATTAAACCTCCCCCACCCAACACCCCCACTTTCGTCCCACTTAAGATCTTTCCATAAAATATAATTTAAAATTTAAAAATATCTAGAATAACATTCACATGGCACGAAATCTTTATTTGCGGAAGATAAAAAAGATAATGCGGAAAGGGACCATGCCATAAAATAAGGATTTTACTTCACTTAGATACTATGCATACAAATTGTAAAACGAAACAGGAACTTTGAGGGGTAACGCCATCGGACAGGAATTAAATTCCCCTATTTTCTTCCCTTTTTCCCTATGGTACGAAGATTTTTTTTTTTATTTAATTCAAAAATAAAGAATGTCCTCAGTCTGAGATTATTTGCTTTTCTCAGGTCTCTATCACTGGGAACTAACTATAGATTTATTTTTGTCGAAATCCAGTTGGATGGTTTATTAAATTGGCATTCCTTGTAACACGAAAAAGAATCGAATAAGTGGGGCGTCTATTTAACTAAATACGCATCTTTAAAGCCTCGATAATTTAAAGCCCGAAAGCCGAAAGATATCAGTCTTTTGTTTCTTTGAAGTAAAAATAACGTACAAATTGCTGTCCAAAAAAAATTATAAAAGATAACGCATATAGTTTCGGGCATAAGATTTTGCAAACGAACTGAACGCCAAATGTTATTATTAGCCAAATGTTATGCAATTAGAACAGAAAAGTCTTTAATGTAGCAGTGGTGGCGCCACCTAGTATGGCAAAATATGATTAAATTGAGACTGAATTAAATTAGAGCAAATAAAAGTAAAAAATGGCGAGGAAAGAATAAACGAGTGGTAAATGATTAAATATGTACCCTACGCACATACATACGTACGTACCCTACACACATACATATATACGTACCCTACGCACGAAATAGTCATGCCTACCTCAGAATTAGGGTGTCATATAGACTGATGATTAACCTCACTGTTTATTTTATTTTTTTTAATTCTGGAACTAAGTACAAAACGTTATTTTGCTCTACAGAAATGAAATCGTAAATTATTACGATCATTAGTAGACATTTTTTATGTTTAAATAATTTATTTCTGTTAAAGCAATAATGTTGGCAAAAATTTTGCAATACCATTGTTTTTATGCTTTTATGAAACACCTATTTCTCAAGGATTTATTATAGAAAAAGTTTAGATAATGACTGATATGGATTCAAGGTCAAATTCCGGAGGAGCCGGATAAGTTAACTAAGGATTTCCACTTCCGGTTTTCTCTTTTAATTTCCGGTTCAAAAATGTTCATTCCTTGAAACATGCAGTTTTTAAGATTGGCTATAGAGGTA
Organism: Amaurobius ferox; assembly: GCA_951213105.1. Lineage (NCBI taxonomy): Eukaryota > Metazoa > Arthropoda > Arachnida > Araneae > Amaurobiidae > Amaurobius > Amaurobius ferox. Next base: position 25,864,033 of record OX578150.1, on the reverse strand, counting down.
AAATGATAACTGATATGAATTCGGCATCAAATTCTGGAGGAGGTTGGATGGTTCACTAAAAATGTATCTTTCGGTTCTTTTCAATCATGTTGAAACTATTTCTGAAACATCCATTTCTCAGGATAGGCTATAGATAGAGCTTAGTCGATTATTGATATGGATTCAGCATTGAATTAAGGAGGAGATTTGACATGTTCACTAAGGATTTCTATTTTCAGTTCTGGAGCACTTCAGGTGTTTTTTGAAAATTTGCGTAACTCTACAAAAAAAGTAGGAAATAGAGTATGAAAAAGTTCTGTCGAAAATGAAAGTGTACACATCTTTCGCTACCATGTGTTGGCTCCTTCATAAATTTCTTGTTTCTGTTTCGTTTCTACATAGCTTTTACTTACGTTAAACTCCACATAGTTCTTATATGTTTCTACATAGTTCTTACTTGCGTTTTCACATAGTTCTTACTCACGTTAAACTCCATAGTTCTTAAATACGTTTCTACATAGTTCTTACTTACGTTTCCACATAATTCTTACTTACTCCTCATAGTTCTTACATTAAACTCCACATAGTTCTTACATACGTTTCTACATAGTTCTTACATATGTTTCTACATAGTTCTTACATACGTTTCTACATAGTTCTTACATACGTTTCTACATAGTTCTTACATACGTTTCTACATAGTTCTTACTTATGTTTCCACATAGTTCCTATTTACTTATGTTAAACTCCACATAGTCCTTTCATACGTTTCTACATAATTCTTACTTACGTTTCCACATAGCTCTTGCATACTTACATTAAGAGCTGCGTTAAACTATTTCCTCCTTTGCAGTGAAGAAAGAAATCACTGTGTTTCGAATGTGATTCTTTACTTTTCATGACTTTATTTTCGCTGCAACTTAGACTGATTTTATTTCATTTATGATTGTGTAACGTTATGGTTTTTAACTATTCGTTCTATGCCCCGGTTACATCTTACCTTTATAGCTCGCATCGTATGTTAAGCAAAATACCTCAAATCGCTTATAAAATACAAACAATTCTGGGGGGGGCAGCACATAATTTTCACTACATAATGCAATGAAATTATTCTTTCAATGCGTTGCTGGACAAGATCCAGGACGCAATGCTTTAAACGTTGAAAAATACACTGACATTGGGCGCTTTTCTGGATGACAACATGTAAAATTATTTTGAAGTACCTAATTAGTTTATTTCTCGAGCAAATATAACTTGACAATTGGAAAGATTGCTAACATCCGCTGAGCAACACACTCTTATATTAAAATATGTTAATTATTTCATCAATTTGACGTTATTTTTGCCGATTTCATGACACCTTCGTCAATTTAGGACCAAAAATGAAAAAGTCGCCAAGTTGGCGATGTTTCGTAAAATGAGTCACCGTGTTCGCCAAATTTATTGCGAAGTGTTACATATTTTATAATACTTGCTACTATTAATTTTTATGCACTTTTTAGAGATTTTTATTTGAAAATGTGCAATATCCCGACGCTGGTTTAAGCTACCGTTCTGTGATTCGTTTTAGAATAAAAAACTTACGTATAAAATAATTATTTATTTAACATTTTATTGAATGTCTTGAAATTCGTTCGAAATTTGAGAATGGTCTTCCAAGTGTTCGATCGCGTTTAAATCAATAGAGTTCCGGTATTCACGGATCTTAATTATCATACCAAATTATGTTCGAAATACTTCGTTCGTTAGTGATATATTGCATCTATAGACACACACACACACACACACACACGGCGAGAGAGATAGAGAGAGAGATCACTTCGAAAACGTTCGATTTGAGTTGAGGGGTGCATGAAAAGGGCTCGTCCGTCGAAAACTCGAATTTTTTACCAATCACCAATACTTTCCCTATACATAAGTCTACACAAACCTACACAATATAAGTAATAACCTACACAATATAAGTACTAACCCACAGAAAAAGTAATAGCCCACACAAAAAAGTAAAAATCTACACAAATAGTAATAACCTACACAGATAGTAATAACCTACGCAAAAAGTAATAACATACACAAAAATGTAATAACCTACACAAAAATGTAACAACCTACACAAAAAGTATGAACCTACACAAAAAATAAGAACCTACACAAAAAGTAACAGCCTACACAATAAGTAACAGCCTACACAAAAAGTTACAACCTACACAAAAAAGTAACAACCTACACAAAAAGTAACAACCTACACAAAAAGTAACAACCTACACAAAAAAGTAACAACCTACACAAAAAAGTAACAACCTACACAAAATATATTTAACTTACACAAAAAAGTAACAACCTACACAAAATATATTTAACCTACACAAGTAATAACCTACACAAACTATATTAACCTACACATGTACTAACCTACACAATATAAGTAATAACCTACACAATATAAGTAATAACCTGCACAAAATAATTCTTCTGTATCCATAGACTAAAGTTGCAAGGGCAAGAAATTTCGTGTCTTTAATACGCATTAATTTTAACCGACCGCCTTTTCTCGGAAAATAAAAGTTTCTAAAAATTTTCGTGCCGGCTTCTTTATTCTACAGTTTACGAGAAAAATCCGGGGAAAGAAAGTTCGCTCCGGTTCATTTTGTCCGCTCGTATATTTAGACCAGAGTTGCTAGGGCGTTTTCTTACACAAAAAAAAATTGGATATGTGAAATTTTTTGTGTGAAACATCTTAGAGCGTGAGTTAGAGTAAATCATGAAAGAAATGTGACGGGAATGAAACGGAAGCATGGACCAGAAGTGACGTCATATATTGTTACGAATTACTAGCTGAAAACCATTGTTTGAACGTGAAGGTTTGGGTTGCTTGACCTTGACGACAAATTCAATGACCTTCATTCCAAATTTAGTAAAATATCGCCAACTTGGTGACATGTAGCGCGTTCTAGATAGTGTTCGAATTTTGTGTATTTGATGATAACGTCACAAGTTGCGTGATTTTCCAGAACATTCCACAGAGGGTATATAATCTCGTCATCGTTCAATTGGGTTATTGATGTGATAGAGTAAATGTATGTGTCGAACTTAATGCAGAACCCAATAGAATTTTTCTTCTGATAATATGAACCATTTAAGCTGTATTTAAAAACAATTCTGGTAGAAAATTAAAAAAATAATAATTTAAATCTGCGACATCTGTGCATCGACATATGAGCTATACCCCAGTACGCGTTTAGCTTATCACTTGCGCCGGCCTCCCACTGCCCCGTTGAAGTAACTACAAGTGTTGCAGCCATACGTTTCATCATCGATAACATTGTTTGCTGTCGAAATAAGCGATATTCTATTAATCTATCAAAACTGTATAACTTAAAAAAAATCAGCTTTGGCATCAGACCGAAATGGTTTTGCGTGAATAACATTTTGTAAAATAAAACTCAACTTTAGTAATATCGGAAAAAAAAAATCTCTATTCAAGATCTGATTATATACACTTAGAGGACTTTCAAAGAGCTACAAATTCTTGCTTATTCTTTATATAGCTATCGCTTTTAGTTTTTAAAATACAAGAGTAACAAACTTGAAAAACTGTAAAATTTTTATACTTCAACTTGACAAAACGATTACTTGAAAACTAAGAACTTTTTTTAAAAATAATTTTTATTTAGAAACTATATATTTCGAGTTTACTATATATTTCGAGTGAAAGTTAGGAAATTGAAAAAGTAAAAACTCGCTCGCACAGCTACTTTTAAAATTTAAAAAAAATGTTCAAAATATAAAAATATTTTTATATATTCATTCTTTGGACACTATTTTTGACAAAACAAGGGAAATTATTTACATTTTATGTATTAGTTTCGGGAATATGAGCGTCTAAAGTGTTTACATTTTTCGTAATGCTCCGTTTTCCACCAGAGAAACCATAACCATAGATGCTATTCACATCAAAAAACATCATCTCCAGTCTGATTCCTTCCGTCCTATGGAGCCTAAGGTTTTGCATGCATAACATCTTTATATGTGAGTAGATTGTTTCCTATAGACATTTTCAAAACAGTTCAAAATATTAAAATATCGAAATAAGAAACACCTTTTCATGACAGTTGAAAAACTCTGATGTGGGCAGCACATGACTTTCCTAACAGACTCAAATTCATTTTCTCTTTATTCATTCATTTTATCCATTCTCTTTATTGATTCATTCTCATTATTCATTCTTTTCATTCATTCTCTGTATTAATTTATTCATTCATTTCATTCACTTCATTCATTCATTTCATTCATTCTCTTTATTCATTTTTTATTTATTTCATTCATTCCCTTTATTCATATATTTATTCATTTCATTCATTTTCTTTATTCATTTATTCATTAATTTCATTCATTTTCTTTATTCATTCATTTCATTCATTCTCTTTATTCATTTATTTCATTCATTCATTCTCTTTATTCATATATTCATTCATTCTCTTTATTCATTCATTTCATTCATTATCTTTATTAATTTTTTCATTCATTTCTTTCATTCTCTTTATTCATTTATTCATTCATTTCATTCATTCTCTTTATTCATTCATTCATTCTCTTTATTCATTTTTTCATTCATTTCATTCATTATTTTTATTCATATATTCATTATTTTCATTCATTCTCATTACTCATTTATTTCATTCATTCTCTTTATTCATTTATTTCATTCATTCTCTTTATTCATTCATTTCATTCATTATCTTTATTAATTTTTTCATTCATTTCATTCATTCTCTTTATTCATTTATTCATTCATTTCATTCATTCTCTTTATTCATTTATTCATTCATTTCATTCATTCTCTTTATTCATTTATTTCATTCGTTCTCTTTATTCATTTATTTATTCATTTCATTCATTCTCTTTATTCGTTTATTCATTCATTTTCTCTTTACTTCTTTAATAATTCATCAAATTAAATATAATTGCACAAAATAACACGCATAGTTATTTGAAATGATACTGAATTTGCACTTTTAATTCAATTTTCGTTTTCAATTGGTAACTGGACGTGTTTCCAAAGGCGGCGTAGCAAAAATGCGGATAAACTAAAATATCTCGAGAATGACTCGTTTTATATTCGGGATAGGATATTCTTTTTATGTCAAAAATTGCGTATAAAACAAGCATTTCATTGATACATTTGTGAGCATATGCATTCTTTTATTTTAGATTTTAAAGATTTTTTCAGCCATTTCGCCAGAAAAGGCATGTTCTTTTTTTCCAAATCGTACCAAAATCTAATCAGCACCAGGGTAACTCACAAATGGCTTCCCTATAAAATTTTATTTAATTTGATCGATTAGTTTTTAAGTAGATACATATATTGCATAGACAGACAGACACTCGCACAGATGTCACGCTAAAAATAGTATTTTCGTATTCTATAGATCCCAAAACGTGTAGTTTTGTCGAAAACTCGAGTTGCGATTTTCGACACGATTTCACTACTTTCCCTATACATTACCAAGTATAGCATGGAAAGTAATATTAAAATATCGAAATCAGAAGCTCCTTTTGAAAATAGTTCAAAATATTAAAATATCGAAATTATAACCACTGTATTTTGAAAACTGATCTAAAATCCAAATATACAGTGTGTCCCAAAAAGATTGAAACGCTCCTTAATTATTTACCTGTTAGAGATAAGAGGGCAATGTAAATTTCAAAAATGTTGAAAGTAAGGTAGGAAATAAGACGGTGCTGATGAAATAGTCCTCCCATTCATTTTCAAAAAGTTACACTTTTTAAACTTTTATAAGACCCCCTTAGACAAATTTGCTCAATCAGAAAATTCTTATTTTTAATGCAACAAGATCATTAAAAAACCGCATATCTGTATCTTTAAAATTGAGCGAGTTATATTTAATTGAAAATTGAACATTGTGAATGGGGACCCTATATCAAATTAGAAATATAAATTTGTGACATATCACAAAAAAGATGAAACTCGATGATAATACATATGATACCCAACCGCGTAGTGAGTACCACTGCTTTATATGATCTCTGTTTGTGTAATTCTTTATTTAGATGCATTTTTGATAAAAAATTTTTGACACGTATTAACGTATTTTTGAACTAAACAATTCCCATCGTCAATTTGTTTATAATCCCTATTTTCACTGATGAAACAGCCTTTCAAATGGTACGAAAAAGTGGCGTAAGTCAGATATTTTCCTTTATCATAATTCAGTTGATTTTAAAGAGACAGATATGCGGTTTTTTTTAATGATCTTGTTCCATTAAAAATAAAAATTTTCTGATTGACCAAATTTGTTTAAGGGGGTCGTATAAAATTTTAAAAAGTGTAACTTTCTGAAAATGAATGGGAGGACTATTTCATTAACGTAGTCTTATTTCCTACCTAACTTTCAACATTTTTGCAATTGACTTTGCCCACTTATCTCCAGCAGGTAAAGAATTAAAGCGCGTTTCAATTTTTTGGGACAGCCTGTATATCCTTGTGTGTCTTTCGAAGGGTTACAGATTACTTCTTATACTCGTAGTTCACAGCCAGAGTTTTTAGTTCTCGATATATAAGAATTACAAACTTCAAAACAGAAAATTTCAATCTTCTTGAACTTGGCAAGACAATTCCTCGAAACCTTTGTAAAAACAAATTATTAATCTAAAAACTGCTTTCTCCCTCTAAAAATTTTACATGAGATTTCTTTATCATAAAAGAAAGAAGTTTGTTTATCGTAAGGAAACATTCAGCTTTATGTACTGAATAATTTTTAAGAGATACATTCTAAATACAGGCATTTTACCCATATAGGATTATCTACAAGCTGCAATATTCACTGATCCTTTCAAGTTATGAAAAGTCAGTAGTTCTCTTTTAGAATAAGTATGTTTTAACCTCATGTCCGGCAAATTTATTTTCGAAAAATCATCCTACACTTTGATACCATGGGCGTTCATAGGGGATTCTTATTCCCCCCCCCCCACCCCGGACGTTTAAAGTCACAAAGGTGGACATCATGGCAGTTAATGTTAATGCTATAGTCTTATCCTTGAGTTTGTCTCAATCCCCCACCCCTGAAAAAATGTTATGGACACTCATACTCGACACTTTGTAAAGATCCTTGCTGCCCCAACCGAGAATCGAACCATAGATCTCCGAACTAGCCAACTGACGCTCTACCGTTGAGCTACTGGAACGACATTGCAAGCTCTTATATCGTCGAATTGGACAATACATTCTCCACCCTCTAATGTCAGATTGGCGGGAAACTGACAATCTGACTGATCACCTCCTGCTATTACTTTCCTTATATACATAATGTATAAGGAAAGTATTGTGACGGGGTCGAAAATTCGAAATCGAGTTTTCGACGGGAGAGCACGTTTCAAGCATCCCTGATCGCGAATCAAACACTTTTGAAGTGATGTCTGTGTGTGTGTGTGTGTGTGAAAGTATGTGTATGTGTGTGTGTGTGTGTGTGTCAGTGAGTCAGTGGAGACGATAACTGATGAACGAATGGACCGATTCGAACCAAATTTAGTACAAAAATTACAATCCGTAAACACTGGAAGCCTATTGTTTTTATACGTAATCGAAGGTTCAGAACTCCCCTAAATTTTCGAATAAAATTTTGAAAAAATCGTCAAAAAATCAAAACCACAAATAAAGTTACGCAAATAGACATTTCTTATGTAATTTTTCATTAGAAAACGATTGACATAAATTTTAGAACGCTAACATGAACCGTTCTCGAGATATGGCACATTTTTCAAAAAAATTATGAAAAAGTCATATAAAATGAAAACAAAAATATTTCCTATTGAGAAACATGTTCACTTTTCATATGTCATACCATGCGATAAATTGGGTGACATCATTCTCGTGGATCTAACTCGTTCCATTCATGAAAAAAGATACTTTGAGTAATACTTTTGTATTTGAACGCCAATAGCCATTTATCTGCTGTAAGAACAACTTATTTCTTCGTCCATAACGCTTGGCGAGATTTTGGCGACGAATTTGGCGGAATGTCGCCAACTTGGCGACTTTTTAAAATGCTGCCAAATTAACGAAAATCTCGCCAAATGGATAAAAATGACGCTAAATCAATGAAAATGACGACTAATTGTCGAAAATTCAATATCTTGGAAAGAATATTAGTATCTACTATAAGAAAAACCTATGTTTTTACTGTAAAAGTAGTAAATTCATTACATTATATAAGGAAAGTCATGTGTTGCCCACATCAGATTTTTTTTACCTCAGGTTGGCCTTCTGTTACTACTATTTTTACTCAGGTTAGTATCCTGCTTGGTCTATATCTGAATTTGAAATCGACGCTCAATATTCCAGAGTCCACTAAATCCGTACTAGGATCACTTTCAGACCTCCGACATCAAGTTCAAATATAATGTAAATCTGTCTGTTTAATCACAATATTTTTCATCAATTGTTGTCTTTTTAGATCTAAATAAATGTTCGTTTGGCGGGATGGTAGACCTTGGGTGCCTCCTGAGTGCAGGAGGTATCCTTTCCCGGCCGTGTAGCTAGCTACTCTAAACCCACTATGTGAGTCGCGCGGTCTGGGGTCTTCAGACCTCCGATATCTTTTGCACTAACTTACAGGGTTGATTTGTTCGGGCGCCGTTGTAAAGATCCTTGCTGCCTCAATTGGGAATCGAACCCTGGATCTCTGAACTGGTCAGTCGACGCTATACCGTGGAACTACAGAGACGACATTGCAAACTCTTATCATCAAAGTGGAGTCTTCAACTTAATCTTCGTACAGGTAGCAAAATAAATACATTACATCGGTTTTTAAATAAATATTTTCCAGATCCAAAGAATCGCCTTCCTGTATTTAAATAAACCAGGCGGAAGTAACAAGACCAAAACAGTTCACATCTTTTAACACACTTTAATTTTAACCAAACGTACTTTCCACGAAAAATAAAGATTTCCAAAACAACAAAAACCTAATCGACAATTTCGTGGAAAGGAACTGGAAGGAGACCCCCCCCCCCCCCCTTTTTTTTTTTTCGTTCGAAATTCGTTCCACGTGTTTCATTTTGTCCGATCGTATATCAAAGTAGAGAGAACTTCACGGGCTTTTTATTATCCAAAGTATAAAGGTTTGGGGGTATATTTTATCCTGTTTAAACAGGTGATTTTCAAAAGGTAGTGATGGCGATTTGAGGGAGAAATTTTAAGTGGTTTGCAGATTTTTTTTTGTAGCGTTTTTATTCATAAAATATTTGTGTGGTGTATTTTCTACATACACTGAATAATATGTAGGTAAAGTGTTGGAATATAGCTGAAAATTTAAAATTGAAACGTCTGGTATATTAATACTCTTTGAAACGTCTGGTATATTTATACTGTATATAAGGTCCTTGAACTCTAATCGCAAGGCGATGTTTGTGTGTGTATATTATAATGTTTGTGAGTTATTGTATATGAGTACTGAAGAACCCAGACCGTCTAGCTCACCCAAAGGTTTAGATCAGTTTAACGAACAGCTGAGAAATAAGTATAAGGTCTGTATATAATGTCTGTATAAGAAGTATATAAGGTCTGTGTAAGAAGAATATAAGGTCTGTGTAAGAAGAATATAAGGTCTGTGTAAGAAGTATATAAGGTCTGTATAAGAAGTATATAAGGTCTGTGTAAGAAGTATATAAGGTCTGTGTAAGAAGTATATACGGTCTGTGCAAGAAGTATATAAGGTCTGTGTAAGAAGTATATAATGTCTGTATAAGAAGTATATAAGGCCTGTGTAAGAAGTATATAAGGTCTGTGTATTAAGATTTGTAATACCCCTTATAATTTTTAAATCGATTATAGTAACGTCAAGAAATGTGTACTTACAGAAAAGGGATTATTCTCAATAGATTGAACGTGCTTGTAGCGCTCCTAGTGGTTAAATACGGAACTTAAGAAAATTAACTCAGAAACCAATAGAGATGGACAAAAAAGTTATATTACAAAATGATCGGTTTTTAATTAGTTGAAAATGATACTTGGTTCAACAAAAAGACGTACAAGATAGATCAGACATGCAAGAGTAGTAAATATTTATAACGACACAGACGGGGACGCGATAGCCCAGTGGTTATCGCACGAGGATTGCACTCGAACGACCCGAGTTCGATTCTCAGCTCTGCCCAGACTTTCCCCCTGTAACCGCGGTATACGTACACGTTAAATATGTGGGTCCGCAGGTCCTTTTGAGAGGTTGGTGGTAGGAGAAGGAGGGTACGACCCCTGTGCATGCCGCTCCCACTGGTTTCCGGTCTAAATTGTGTAGCACTTCCTTGCCGTCCAAACAAATACCTAACATTTTCAGGTAGGTCGGTCGGTCTAGATCAAAGAAGAACCACGTAGACGTAACGCCGTTCATGCAATACCGGTGCAACTAATATGCTGAGGAAGTCTACGTACACATAATGTTCAAAATGTCCACCAGTGTCGAAGCACATCTATATTCGAGACATAACTGCATCTCGAACAGCATGCAGAATCGCAGGGAGTTACAGAATTTTTGTAATTGAACTTTTTTTGCCTCAATCTGTTGGTTTCTGAATTGATTTTCTTAAGTTTCGTATTTCGCCACTAGGGGGCGCTACTCGTGCGTTCATTCGACTGTGCATAATCGCTTTCCTGTAAGTACACATTACTTCATTGACGCTACGATACGAAGTTTAATAGTTATAGAGGGTATCAGAACTTTACAAATCCTATATACTAAAAAACATGTATCCAGTTATCCTGCTTGAATAAAAAATGCAGCTCTGCAATAGGAAGTAGAAAGTTTACTTTTTAATTAAAGAATTTAACAAGAAAATTTTCTTCTGTTATTGTTTTTAATCCTTGAATTAAACTTACCTATATTATTACGACGCTCTATTGGTCTTGCTATGAATTGAGCAGCTATTTTGACTTGGAAATTCTATTCATAAGTCTCTTATGAATGGAATTTCTTCGTTTGCGTCTCAAAAAAATATTTTAAGAAATTTCTTGATTTTGAAAGCTTTGTCTTTCTTTTTAAATAACTGTTTTTAAAAACTATTTTTTATTATCACACAAGAGTTGTCAAGTCAAACCTTGCAGCATTTTGTCAAAAATATTTCACTAAATCTCTACAAACAACAACAAATGGCTATATGTCATTGCAGTTTAGATCTTTTAAACATTTAATACTATAGGTTTTATTGAGCCGCTGAAGATTGCAGGACGCCTAAGAAAGTCGTGCCCCGGTTTGACCTGTTTATGCTGCACTCTCTGACATTAAAAAGAGTCCTCGGATTTCTTTATTGAAAAGGAAAAGTTATAAAAAAATCATTTGTTTCCCATTTAGGGTTAATCTATCCCATTACAAGCTGATCGACTATGTTTGTTTGTAATAACGTTTGTATGCATTGCTTGTTAATTCTGAAACCTCTACTTGGCACAGAAAATCGCGTTATTATTATTTTTTTTAGGGGGGGGGGGCGTAGCTAACAATCCAGAGTTGCTCGAAACTTTCGAAAAATTTAATAGATTTTTAGTAAAAATAAATATTTAAATAGAAAAATATAAATATTTATTTTAAAAAAACCTATAAAATGACAGTAAAAAAATTTGATGTGGGCAACACATGACTTTCCTTATATAATGTAATGAATTTACTACTTTTACAGTAAAAAAATAGGTTTTTCTTATAGTAGATACTAATATTCTTTCCAAGATATTGAATTTTCGACAATTAGTCGTCATTTTTATCCATTTGGCGAGATTTTCGTTAATTTGGCAGCATTTCAAAAAGTCGCCAAGTGGGCGACATTCCGCCAAATTCGTCGCCAAAATATCGCCAAGAGTTATAAACGAAGAAATAAGTTGTTCTTACAGCAGATAAATGACTATTGGCGTTCAAATACAAAAGTATTACTCAAAGTACCTTTTTTCATGAATGGAACGAGCTGGATCTACGAGAATGATATCACCCAATTTATCGCATGGTATTACATATGAAAGGTGAACATGTTTCTCAATAGGAATTTTTTTTTTATTTTATATGACTTTTTAATAATTTTTTTTTTTTAAATGTGCAATATCTCGAGAACGGTTCATGTTAGCGTTCTAAAATTTATGTCAATCGTTTTCTAATGTAAAATTACATAAGTAATGTCTATTTGCGTAACTTTATCAGTGGTTTTGATTTTTTGACGATTTTTTCAAAATTTTATTCGAAAATTTAGGGGGGTTCAGAACATTCGATTATGTATAGGCTTCCAGTGTTTACGGATTGTGATTTTTGTACTAAATTTGGTTCGAATCGGTCCATTCGTTCGTCAGTTATCGTCTCCACAGACTCACTGACACACACACACATATACTTTCACACACACACACACATCACTTCAAAAATGTTTGATTCGTGATCAGGGATGCTTGAAACGTGCTCTCCCGTCGAAAACTCGATTTCGAATTTTTAACCCGTCACAATACTTTCCTTATACATTATGTATATAAGGAAAGTAACAAAAGGTACGTGAAGAGCTATCTCCTCTTTCAAAAATCCAGTTAGGATATCGATTATTTTTAACCAAATAAATTTCGCGTCAACTCTAGAAGCCCGATCGCTTCTTAACAGACCTCTAAAAACGTGTATTTAAAAAAATCCGTGAATTTTCCGATAGTTTCATTTTAATATTACCTCTCAGCATACACTTTTAGAGGTACTGTCTTAAATATTTGGAAGTATGAAATACCATTCCTTATCTTCTGAAAAACCCATTTTTTGTGACTTTATTCGATCATTTTTTACAATAAAATTAAGGAGTCAATCTTCTCAATTTCAAAACACATTCTGTTTCTATTCGCACTGCAATCAGCAGAGATGACCTTGGATTCTTCTCATTATCAACGGCTTCTTAAGGGGATTTTTAAAAATTCGGTGCTCACTATCTTTGGGAGGAAAGGGACTCTCTGGAGACCAACCATTTGTGGTAAAAAAAAATACGTTTATTTTTTATTTTTAAATCAGCCTCTGCATTCTGACGTTATATGCGGTCGCAGGAATATATTCAAATTGGGATCTCATTTTTAGATCAATTTTTTTAACTGCGGTGAAACTTTCGCGCTTTTAATTTTTCGAGCACGTAGCGGTTCACGTTTAATTTATTTTAATTTTATTATTTTTTTTTGTTTAAAAAAATGATAGCTATGAAAAGTGGTTGCAATATTTAGTGAAAGCGAGGTTTGGGCCCCATAGAATACATTTGAACCTCATATCGGGCAAATTATTTTTACCATAACCATTTTATACCTCGATATTACACCTTTTACATTTTACACCTTTCGTAAAGGTAGCAAAATAAATCCCTTAAATCGATTTTTAAATAAATATTAAACAGCTCCAAAGATTCGCCTTATGTATTGAATAAACCAGGCGGAAGTAACAAGATCAAAGCAGTTAGTGCCTTTAATACACTCAAATTTTAACCAACCGCCCTTTTCTCAAAAAATAAAGATTTCCAAAAGAAAAAAAAAATCTCGAACTTTTCTTTTAGCGACATTCGAGGAAAGAAACTGGAAGAAGACCCTTTTCTGTTCGAAATTCGTTCCACGTGTTTCATTTTGTTCGATCGTATATCAAAGCAGGGAAGAACTTTACGGACTTTTTATTATCCAACGTATAAGGGTTTAGGGGTATATTTTTATCAGATTTAAAGAGGTTATTTTCAGAGGTGTAGCAATAGTGATTTGAGAGAGGAACTTTAGTGCTTTGCAGATTTTTTTGTAGCATTTTCCATTCATGAAATACACTGTTGCAGAAAATATATGCACCCATAAAAAATTCAGCTACAGCCGCAAAAGTCGGCAAGTAAATGTCGGTTTAAATGTTATACAAATGATCAAACTGTCAGCGCCAATGGTGTTATACTGCAATGCAGCGCGCATGAGAACGATGCATCATGCAGCATTTAAAACGACCGATGTTCTCACTCACGGGCAATTGGAACTAAATTTTCTGCTTTGATACTGCAATTTGGTACAAAGATGCCTTTGAGACGTACTCGATGGCGCTACAAACAATTATCGCATTTTGAAAGCAGTCGCATCATGGGCCTAAGGAAAGCTGATTGGTCCAGCAAACGTACCAATTACCATCCTGGGCGGAGCGCTATATTAGTTTCTCATGTAATCGTCGCAGAGGACACACCAGACAGACAACTGCTCGATAGGATTGTGCAGTTAGAAGAGTAGTGACGTCCACACTAATGGCGTCGCTATCAGCCATTTGACGGCATTTACCATCCTCCACGCTCCCTGCATCAAGGGGCACAATTCGAGAGGGCTGGCAGAAGGTGGGATTAGGTGCTACGTCCATTAAGGCACCTACCATTGGCATCTCAACCTAGATAGAGTCGTCCGATTTGCTTCCGAGCTCGGTCAGACTGGAAAGTGTCCAATTTACAGCCATGTTGTCATTAGCGGCGAATCCCGTATTGCTCTCGGTGCTGATGACATCCGCATACGGGTGAGGAGGAGGCCTGGCCAGAGTTCCGATCCCGCATTTGTTGTCGATCGACACACTGCCATCACACGTGGTATAACAGTCAGGGGAGTCATCTCGTGGGACAGACGATCTATTCCAGATGTGTGCTGCAAGCTAATATGACGGCTCAGGGATGAGACAGCCCAGTGGTTAACGCGCGGGAATTGCACTTGGACGCCCCAAGTTCGATTCCCGACTCTGCCCAAACTGTCCCCTTGTTCACGAGGAATACGGGCACGTTAAATATGTGAATCCGTAAGTCCTTCCGAGGGGTTAGTGGTAGGAGAAGGAGGGTACAGTTTCTGTAAATGCTGCTCCAGTTAGATTCCGGTCTAAATTTGGTACAACTGTCCCGGCCTTCCAAACCAATACATTGCACCTTTGGATAGGCCGAACGGCCTGGTTCGAAGAAGAATTTGCCGGCTCGCTTGTATGTCCACGATATTCAGTAGCTGACTGTTCTACCTATGCGGTCAAACCGCCCAGATTTTATTTACCAACATGATAACGCTCGACCACATACTGCACGGCTTTTTCAACTGTGTCTTCGATGATTTAATTCCCTCCCATGGCCATCCAGATCCTCAGACTGTCATCAATAGAACACATCTGGGACTGCAATTGCAGTCTTCTTAGAGTACCACTGGCAACGTATATTGCAGAATCTTCCGCAGAGGGACATAAACAACTTAATGGACCATATGCCGTACCGAACATCGGCTTATATACAGGGTGTCCCAAAAATATTAAAACCCGCTTTAATTTTTAACCTGTTGGAGATAAGTGGGCAATGTAAATTGAAAAAATCTTGAAAGTAGGGTGGGAAGCAAAACTACGTTAATGAAATAATTCGCCCACTAATTTTCAAAAAATTGCACTTCTTACATTTTTATACGACCCCCTTAGACAATTTTCTCAATCAGAAAATGTTTATTTTTAATACAAGAAGATCATTGAAAAAAACCGAATATCTGTATCTTTAAAATTGAGCGAGTTATATTTAATTGAACATTATGAATGGGGGCCCTATATCAAATTAGAATGTAAATTTGTGACATATCACAAAAAGGATAAAACCGGATGATAATACATAGGATACATACGTAGTAAGTACCACTGCTTTACAGGATCTCTGTCTGTGTAATGCTTTATTTAGATGCATTTGTGATAAAAAATTTTGACACATATTAACGTATTTTTGATCTACACAATTTTCATCGTCAATGTGTTTATGATCCCTATTTTCACTGATGAAACAGTCTTTCACATGGTACGGAAAAGTAGCATAAGTCAGATATTTTCCTTTATCATAATTCAATTGATTTTAAAGATACAGATATGCTGTTTTTTTAATGATCTTGTTGCATTAAAAATAAAAATTTTCTGATTGCCCCATTTTGTCTAAGGGGGTCGTATAAAAATTTAAAAAGTGTCTCTTTTTGAAAATGAATGGGAGGACTATTTCATTAACGTAGTCTTATTTCCTACTTTACTTTCAACATTTTTGCAATTTACATTGCCCACTTATCTCCAACGGGTAAAGAATTAAAGCGCGTTTCAACCTTTTTGGGACACCCTGTATATGCCAAGAGAGAATATTTACCACTTACTAAAATGTCATTTTCTTGTTGCAACCATTTCTTAATAAAGCGTTTTTGTTTCCCCTAATTTCTAATCATTTTTTATCTCCTCAAATGATACATACGTGACGAGTTTCGCGGCTGTAGCTCAATTACTTACTTATTACATATATATTTTTTTTGCAACAAAGTATATTATTTCCCACATACCTTGTGTAATGTGAAGATAGTTTTGGAATACAGTCGAAAATCCGAATTGGAAGTTTTTAATAGATTTATACATGGTGGGTGCTCCTGGACTAAAATTCGAATAGTAATGTCTATAGTGTTCAAGCACCTCTATACCTGTATATGAAAAGGTCCGTGAGTGTATACGTGAAGTCTATCTATAGTAAAGTGATCATACCCGCTCGAATGAAAGTTAAAAGCGCCCCCTAGAGGATAATTTAAAAACTTTGGATACCGATTCAGTAAGAAAGAGAGATAATCTAAAAAAGTCAATTACAATTTTGAAGAGCATTATCTAATTAGCTAGAATTGACAATAAAACTATAACTAGATATTTACTTGACACATCGACAAATTGCTGTGTTATTCAGGTATGTTAAAATAAACAACATTTATCTACACAATAATCTAATGCATATCCTATTTGAAATGCCCTGTTTCAGAGACAATACACATTTAAATTCCCGAAAGAATATTATCACTTACTTTGTCGAGCATTTCAGGTGCCACCTTATTAGAAACCCTGATGATACTACTTTTTATCAAGTACGAGATTTATGGCCTCCATAATACGTCTATTCTTCGTGTTTATTCCTGTTGATTTATACAATCCTTTACAACTTTGTAATTGGCTTTTCCCATCTATCTCGCTTTGTTGATAAGTTTGTTCTCCTATTTTTTTAACACTTTGCAACATAGTTGAAAGTGTTTATGACTTTGTTAACACTTTACAACATAGTTGAAAGCGTTTATGACTTTGTTCATTCTGTCTGTCTGTCCGTTAGCACGATAACTGCCGTAAAAATGACTTTATCAAAATGAAATTTTAGTATGTTTTTCAGACGGTCTGTGGTACCTATGGGAATATAAATGAATAATATCTCCCAATTAGTTTTTTATTGAACCCGGGTTGAAAAAATGAAATACATATGAACCCTATGGAACCTAATGTTTCAAACATTATTTAAGCAAATTTAAAATTCACAAATTGCTTCGAAAATTTTAGTAAATATTCAAATTATCCCATAAAATATATAAAAAAAATTTCAGTAAAATATGTTAGGTAGTTTTTTAAATAAAAATTATTTAATATAGGGAGAAAAACAAAGTCAATTAAATTTTGACTCTCATTATATCCTCCAGAAAGAAAAAAGAGATATATTATATAATAAATATCTTTCCAAGAGTTTAATTATTTTATATATTAGAAAGGTTTCACATTTTAAAATAAATATGGTAGATAACAATTTTTCAAATTTTTAAATAAAATATATTATTATAGTATTGTGATGAATGAAACGATTGGAAAAATGTTTATGAATGAAATGCTGCTTTTATATAGAGGCGATTTATATTCCGATGACGCCATTTGAATGAAATTCATTTTCTTCGATGACGTTTTCAAATATAATAAATTAATGTAGTATTGTGATAATTTTAAAAATATTACAGAGGAATGTATCGCACTTTAGAGATGTTGTATAAAATTGCATTGAAGTTGGAAAGTGTTTCATAATCAATGCTTTATACATGATTGATCTTTCTTGTTTAATTCTCCGCTAGTGGCGCTGCAATCCATGTTATTCGATACGGCATGGTCACTTTACTACAGTCTTCTTCATAAGCCATGCGTTCACTCTGAACACGAATCAGGTTAACTGACCTAACGTTGTTGTTGTTGAAACCCAGACCGTCCGACCTACCAGAAAGGTGTATAGGTAACTGTTTGGACGGTCGGGAACTGACCTAACGTGTACTTGCCTTACAAAATTATTGGAGTGCTTCAGGATGTTCTCGGGAGCACTGTATGGAATTTATATTGAAGTAACTCACATTGTAACATGATTTTAATTGGCGCAAACTATCGTAATCTATTATTATAGTCTATTATTCATAATAAATGTTGCTCATGACCTATGAATAATTCGTTTAGAATTGCACTCCTAGAGAAATAATTACCACAACTTATCATCCCTAACATTCACCACCGCAACCGTCAGCAGAAGAATCGTTCTACGTTTAACCAATTGCGCTCTTGGCGGCAATCAGTAATCCTAGAGCGATTCTTTCAAAGTTGAGGACTCTTGCTCATAAGCCATGCATGCACTCTGACCAGGAATCCTTAAGTCAACATTAATTAATGTAATACAGGTAGTCTGGCCGTGTGTCGTAATCTCAAGTGTTGACGTCATTAGAACTGTATGTCGCAATTAGTCGCCCATCGTCGACCGAGGAAAACTGCTATTGTACCTGCTGCAAAGATGGCGTTGAGCTCGCCGTAGAAATCGGCGAGCCACTCATGCGTGGAGTTATTAATAAATATTATATTAATTTCCTCGCTTGAGCGTAGAAACATAATTTTTGTCGAAAAATTCCATTTTGTCGTGTTATTTTTCTTCAGCAATGACGGATAAGTAAAAAAAAAAAATCGTTCAAGATGCCCACTCGAAGCTTCATGCACTTGTATTCCAGTTGAGGAGCACTTAGGTTATAATATACTTCAAAATAAAAAACAAATTGCAATGGTTGTAGTTCGATAGAGCCGAAATTGTTTTGCACGAATGACGTGGAAATAAAACTCCTTCAAAATAGTTTGAAATTAAAAAATCTGATGTAGGCAACACATGACTTTCCTTATATAATGCAATGAATTTACTACTTTTACAGCAAAAACAATAGGTTATTCTGATAGTAGATACTTATATTCTTTCCAAGATATTGAATTTTCGTTAATTAGTAGTAATTTTCATCGATTTAGCGTCATTTTTATCCATTTGGCGAGATTTTCGTTAATTTGGTAATATTTAAAAAAGTCGCGAAGTTGGCAACATTCCGCTAAATTCGTCGCCAAAATCTCGCCAAGCATTATGGACGGAGAAATAAGTTATCCTTATAGCAGATAAATGACTATTGGCGTTCAAATACAAAAGTATTACTCAAAGTATCTTTTCTTATGAATGGAACGAGCTAGATCCACGAGAATGATGTCACCAAATTTTTCGCATGATATTACATATGAAAAGTGAACATGTTTCTCAACAGTTAATACATTTTTTTTTAATTTATGTAATTTTTTTTGTAAATTTATTTGAAACATGTGCAATATCTCGAGAACGGTTCGTGCTAGCGTTCTAAAGTTTATGTCAATCGTTTTCTAAGGAAAAATTAGATAAGAAATGCCTATTTGTGTAACTTTATTAAAGGTTTTTATTTTTTGATGATTTTTTTAAAATTTCACTCGAAAATTTTGTGGGGTTCTGAACATTCGATTGCGTTTAAAAACAATAGGCTTCCAGTATTTACGGATTGTGATTTTTGTACAAATTTTATTCGAATCGCTCCATTCGTTCGTGAGATATCGTCTCCACAGACTCACACACACACACACACACACACACACACACACACACACACACACACACTTTCACACACACACACACACACAGACATCACCTCAAAAATGTTTGATTCGTGATCAAGGATGCTTGAAACGTGCTCTCCCGTCGAAAACTCGAATTCGAATTTTCGACCCCGTCACAATACTTTCCTTATACATTATGTATATAAGGAAAGTAAAAATATCTAAATTATAACCACTCTATTTCAAAAAACTAAGAATCCTATCCAAATTCCAATTACATATAGTTTTCCAAAGAGCTACAAATTATTCGCTTATTGTTCATAGCTAGCACTTTTATTTTTAGAGTTGTAAGAATTACAAACTGTGAAAACTGGAAATTTTAATCGTTTTGAATTGGACAATATGATTGCTCGAAAACTGTAAGAGCTTTTCGAAATCAAATTATTGATCTAAAAACTGGATTACCTACTTAGAATTTCTTGTCGCTTATTGTTTATATCTATGTTTTATAATTCAGATAATATATCCAGGGGAAGTCAGCATCACCGACTTGTGTTATTTTGGGGGTTCTAGACACTTTTTGAACCTCCAATAATTTTGTTGTGGGTTCCTGGAACCCCTAATATTTTCGTACGTATTAGGTAGGGAAAATGTATGCATACATATATATATGCACAAATTTTGTGTTTGTTATCAATTTAAGTTTATTATTATTCATTCCCTGTTTACTATATAAGTACTAAGTCGCGGTTATAGAAATTTACCCCTCAGACGGTTTATTGTATTCTAAATACAAGATTTTAACTCGGAAATGATTTAAAAAGAAATTTGTCAACACTTTAACAATTGGAGAAAATGCTTAAAAATAAATTTTACATTTTCTGTTATTTTTGTAAAAATAACTGAGATGGAAATTCACACAGTATCTGTATGTTGCATATAATAATGCTGCGCCTACAAGAGCAAAATAAATTAAACAAATAATTATCTAGAGAAAAAAAGATGTTTTACACCGTGCTTAAATATAATGTGCTTCATAACATTTCAGACGTCCTATTGTGCCAGATAATCTGATTGAATGAAATTTATATTAGGCCTAAATCCTTTGAAAAATGTATGGGTCATTATATTTAAAATTTCCGGACCCCCCCCCCCCCCCTCCCAATAATTTTTTAAGTCTGCGCTTATGGTAGAAGTAAACAATGTGAAGCGAAAATTCGTTTGGACCATTTTGTCTTTCGTAAATAGTTCAAAATATTAAAATAGCGAAAATATTTTTTATATTCATAAATGGTACCCAATTTTCGATAAAACCAGTATACATTGATTAGATATTTTATCAAACAGGTTCGTTTGATAAAAATTGCACAAATTAATTTACTGATGCTGGCATGAAGAAATTACAATATGCTACATGATTTCATCAGCCTAGTGATTGATGACTTATTTAAATGTAATTTTATATGTGTCAACTTACCACACCGTAAACACAAATGTAGTAATACTCTTTATGATTATACATTGATTAATTAATACTTATTTAATGTATGAACTTAAAAAAAATTAGAAAGGTATTTACAAGTAAATATGTAGAGAGTGGACCTCGTCCTATAAAAAAAATCTGATGTGGGGAGCACATGACTTTCACTGTAGACTCATATTCACGTTCTCTTTTTTTCTTCAATAATTCATTAAATTGAGTTTAATTGCACAAAATAACACTCATAATTATTTTTAATTACACTGAATTTGCACTTTAAATTCAGTTTTCGTTTTCATTTGGTAACTGGATTTATTTTTAAAGGTGACGAAGCGAAAATGCAATAAAACTAAAATATCTCGAGAACGGCTAGTCCTAGTGTAATAGGGTTGGTTTTATTCTTTTCATCGTCAAAAACTACGTTTAAAACAAGCATTTAAGTGATATATTTGAGCATACGTAGTCTTTTATTTTAGATTTTGACGATTTTTGCGGGCCATTTCGAAAAAAAAAAGGCAGGTTTTTTACTTTCCTTATATACATAATGTATAAGGAAAGTATTATGACGGGGTCGAAAATTCGAATTCGAGTTTTCGACTGGAGAGCACGTTTCAAACATCCCTGATTACGAATCAAACATTTTTGAAGTTATGTCTGTGTGTGTGTGTGTGTGTGTCAGTGAGTCTGCGGAGACGATAACTGACGAACGAATGGACCGATTCGAACGAAATTTGGTACAAAAAATCACAATCCGTAAACACTGGAAGCTTATTGTTTTTATACGCAATCGAATATTCAGAATCTCCCTAAATTTTCGAGTGAAATTTTGAAAAAATCGTCAAAAAATCAAAGCCGCTAATAAAGTTACGCAAATAGACATTTCTTATGTAATTTTTCATTAGAAAACGATTGACATAAATTTTAGAACGCTAACATGAACCGTTCTCGAGATATTGCACATTTTTAAAATAAATTATTAAAAAGTTATATAAAATAAAAAAAAAGTATTCCTCAAGGTCTCAAGGACGGGGTTAGTGGAGTACCCAGGAGAGGAAATGCTTCCTCCCTTTAAACTCCAGAAGAAAAGGAAAAAAGAAATGAAAAGGAAGTAGTAACGTGTAATTTAAACAACTAAAAGGTAGCTGAGAACTAAGAGATGCTTGGGGGGGGGGGGGACCTATGTCCTACCCTTCCCCAAGTCTTCAGAAGACTGAATGTTGGGGCCCAAGCGAGCGCCCAACAGAGTAGAAAAAAAGAGGGGGATAGACTGGGTGCGCCCCGAGGGGCGCGGGGCCTTGAGCTTGAGAAGAGCCTAGTAGCGACGAAGGGGGAAGGCTAGCCAACAAAACGCGCAGTCCCAAAAGCTAGGGAGAGGTACAGCTGCTAGAGTCTGCAACTAACAAAAAGGAGAGCTAATAAAACTATGATGGACGGAACCGCTTTTTAGGGCGGAAGAAAATATCCTTCACCGATCGAGCAAGTAACGACCGGGGGCGCTTTCGCGTGCCCGGCCGACCTGGCCGATAGTGCGGGATATTGTCCAACGTAGGATTATTTACGCTTCTCAGACCTCGATGAAAATTTAGAGAGAGTTTTTTGACATATTCCAAGAAAGGCCTAATTCTGAGGTCTTTGTGCAGGACTTCTAGTTGGACGTAGGTCGGCAGATTAGCAAACATACGCAGTGCGTTATTTTGGATGACTTAAAGCTTCTTAAGGTGAGTCTCTGCCGCGGTACCCCAAATTGGGACGCCGTACGTCATGATGGGAAAAAAGTATTCCTATTGAGAAACATGTTCACTTTTCATATGTAATACTATGCGATAAATTGGATGACATCATTCTCGTGGATCTGGCTCGTTCCATTCATGAAAAAAAGATACTTTGAGTAATACTTTTGTATTTGAACACCAATAGTCATTTATCTGCTGTAAGAATAACTTATTTCTGCGTTCATAACGCTTGGTGAGATTTTGGCGACGAATTTGGCGGAATGTCGCCAACTTGGCAATATTTTTAACTGTTGCCAAATCAACAAAAATCTCGCCAAATGGATAAAAATGACGCCAAATCAATGAAAATGACGATGAATTGAAGAAAATTCAATATCTTAGAAGTATCTACTATAAGAATAACATTTTTTTTAATTGTAAAAGTAGTAAATACATTGCATTATATAAGGGAAGTCATGTGTTGCCCACATCAGATTTTTTTACAGTAAAAGTAGTAAATTCATTGCATTATATAAGGAAAGTCATGTGCTGCCCACATCAGATTTTTTTTTTCGAATCGTACCAAAATATAGTCAGCAACAGGGTAACCCACAAATGACTTATCTACCAAATTTTGCAAAATTTTGTGTATTAGTTTTTCAGCTAGAGTGGATGCAGGCAATTTTTGCTGGCCCTTTTACAAAAAAAGGCGGGTTCTTTTATCCGGAATCGTACCAAAATCAAACCAGCACCAAAGTCACCCACAACAAACTTACCTACCAAATTTTATGAAATTCAGTCAATTAGTTTTTAGTTAGAGTGGATATATACGTTACACACACACAGAGACGTCACGCTAAATATTATTTGTTCATATTCTAGAGGTGTCAAGGCATCTAGATTCGTCGAAAACACGAGTTGCGATTTTCGGCATGATTCCAATACCTTCCCTATACATTACCATGCATTGCAGGGAAAGTAAAAATCTGATGTGGGCAGCATATGACTTTCCCTGCAGACTTATATTAACGTTATATTTATTTTAATTAAATTTAATTCAATTTTCGTTCTGATTCGGTAACCGGACTTATTTTCAAATGGCGTAGAGAAAAAACGAAAAACTAAAATATCTCGAGAACGGTTAGTCCTAGTGTAATGGGGTTGGTCTTATTCTTTTCGTCGTTAAAAATTACGTATTAAACGAGCATTTAATGGATATATTTGAGTATACCTAGTTCTTTAGTTTAGATTTTGACGATTTTTGAGGGCCATTTTACAAAAAAAGGCAGGTTATTTTTTTCCGAATCGTACCAAAATCTAATCAACACCAAGATAACCCACAAGTGACTCGTCTACCGAATTTCGTGAAATTCGGTCCATTAGTTTTTAGTTAGAGTGGATACAAGCTTTTGCGGGCCATTTTGCAGAAAAAGGCGGGTTCTTTTATCCCAAATCGTACCCAAAACTAATCAGCACCAGACACGCTCACAAGTGACTTATCTACCAAATTTTGTGAAATTCGGTCCATTAGTTTTTATTTAGAGGGGATACAAAATCTGCACAGACACACAGACACACACACAGACGTCACGCTAAAAATGGTTTTTTCGTTTTCTAGAGGTCTCGAAACGTGTAGATCCGTCGAAAACTCGAGTTGCGATTTTCGACACGATTCCAATACTTTCCCTATACATTACCATGCATTGCAGGGAAAGTAAAAATTACCGATTCGCGATCTCACAAAGGTGGAGAAACACTATATAGATAATGATATTTTCCCATTATCTAAATAAAAAATTTATAGATTCCGATATAAACTCTTATTAATTGCATGACATAGGTCATGTTTTTCTAGGTAAAGCCGTTTATATAATTAAAACAAATGGCGCTGCTCCTTTTATTACTTCGCAAAATGTTGATCGATAAAATATTTAAAATATCGTTTTTCTGGATCCGCTTCCATTCATAGTTTCGATTGCCATTTGTAGAAATAGTATCAGGGAGCAAGGAGGAGGGGGTAAAAATGATTTACTTGATGTGCCACAGAGTTTTTTTCCCCCGTTCTGCATTTTGATTTTTGAATCTTGAGATGCGATGATATCTAACGATATTCTTTCTACATGGCCGAGGGATAGCGAGAGAGAGATTTCACAAAATAAAAAGTGTCTAGCGGATCTTTGAATGGTGTATACTTAACCTTAATAATCGTTTTTTCTTAATCTTTATAATCGTTTTTATTACTTTCCTTATATACATAATGTATAAGGAAAGTATTGTAACGGGGTCGAGAATTCGACTTTTCGACGGGAGAGCACGTTTCAAGCATCCCTGATCACGAATCAAACATTTTTGAAGTGATGTCTGTGTGTGTGTGTGTGTGTGTCAGTAAGTCTGTGGAGACGATAACTGACGAACGAATGGACCGATGCGAACCAAATTTGGTACAAAAATCACAATCCGTAAACACTGGAAGCTTATTGTTCTTATACGCAATCGAATGTTCAGAACCCCCCTAAATTTTCGAATGAAATTTTGAAAAAATCGTCAAAAAATCAAAACCACTAATGAAGTTACGCAAATAGACATTTCTTATGTAATTTTTCATTAGAAAACAATTGACATAAATTTTAGAACGCTAACATGAACCGTTCTCGAGATATTGCACATTTTTCAAAAAAATTATCAAAAAGTCATATAAAATAAAAAAAAAACATTTCCTTTTGAGAAACTTGTTCACTTTTCATATGTAATATCATGCGATAAATTTGGTGACATCATTTTCGTGGATCTAGCTCTTTCCATTCATGATAAAAGATACTTTGAGTAATACTTTTGCATATGAACGCCAATAGACATTTATCTGCTATAAGAATAATTTATTTCTCTTTCCATAACACTTGGCGAGATGTTGGCGACTAATTTTGCGAAATGTCGCCAACTTGGCGACTTTTTGAAATGTTGCCAAATTAATGAAAATCTCGCCAAATCGATAAAAATGACGCTAAATCAATGAAATGATGACTAATTGACGAAAATTCAATATCTTGGAAAGAATATTAGTATCTACTATAAGAAAAACATATTTATTTTACTGTAAAAGTAGTAAATTCATTACATTATATAAGGAAAGTCATGTGTTGCCCACATCAGATTTTTTAGCTTTGTATTAGGGTGGGTACCACGGGAGAATTTGGAATAGAAACAGTTACTTACTTGTGACACGTTCCCAGTGAAAATTAACTAGATCGTGGCTCAACTAGACTTTCTCGTACTAGAAACCACTTATAGTAGATTTTGTTTTTCAAATTTTACAAGAAAAATTTTAGAAAATCGGTATTATGGGTCTAAAGGATCAAAATTATAGAGTGTTACCTTTCACTTTTAAAGGGCTTGAAAAATTTTTTCGATTGATACTAGACGATATACCCCGATGGAAAGGTAACTTGTCCCCTGAGGGAAGACGTCACGAATAAAAAAATTGTATGGCGGCAATCTTTCACAATGATTGAAACTATGAAGACTCGTGAAAATTGAGCCATAAATAAACCCCTTTTATGCATGATTATATCCAATTTTGTCCGTGGCATGTAAAAAAAATATAAAATTTCGAAGTTTTCGCTCGAATTTAGGTATTAAATATAAACACTCGAGTAAAGAGTCTCTCAGCACTATTACAACTCTTCTGGGGCGTCCAAAATCAACTGTAGTTGATGTTAGTAAAAGATGGAATTCTGATGGTGTCAGAGCAAAGACATGACCTGAGAGGCCGCATAAATTAAATAATCAAGCAATATATACTTACTGAGGAATCTCAAGAAAAATCGCACCTCGTCTGCATCGCATTTTTCTAAGGTATGGAACGAAAAGACCCAACCCACCTTAAGATATACGGCACGAAAATCACAATCGTCACGACAGCACTCTTGGAATATTGGCAAAGGCCCTACCGGGAGGCGGAGCCACTCACTACCGCCGTGGGACCTTTCTTAAGGTACCCCGAACTACAGAAAGGACTATCAATACCAGTATAATCCGTCCGGAACTACCTGCCTTTGCTTATCATGGTAAGTTGGCTGCACATAAATATTGCTCAATTTAATACCAGGAGACGACTGCAATGGTGCTTAGCTTTTCACTCATTGACCACAGAAGACTGGCAGAAAGATATGTGAAGTGATGAATCGCTCATAAACATCTTTCAACCGAATGGTCGTGCTTGGGTATAGTACCCGGTGACAGGGTAATATGCCCGGACACTTTTGCCCGGAGAACACCTTTTCTTCTAATTGTTTTAATCGACTTTATTATTCTAACAAGGGAAGGCTTTGCAATAGTTCTCTCGGATTGATAAAACGCCTTAATGATAAAACGCCACGGCTTTCATCTGCTAAGTGATAGGGGGCGCCACAATAACAATCAGAAGTTGTCATGCAAACGTGCTCTACTGACGTGTATTATTTACATTTTAGTGTGAAAATATTATCCTTTTCAGTTATTATTATTATTAAATAATACCTGAAAAAACAACAAAATATGCACAGCCGTTAGACTGTTACTTCTTCAATCCTTATAAGGCATTTGTAAAACGTATCGAAGACTACATAAAAATTCGAGCTGCATGCATTGAAGGGGTCCATATTGAAGACATCGATGAATTTTGAACCAACATCGATGAAGAGGCCAACAGAAAGTTAAATGACAGATTATTTATTTTAAAAATGCATTCATTTGTGTACAATTAACTTGGTGCTGATATATTTCAAGATATGGTAATATATTCTTGGAAAAAAGCTGGATATTCTGTTGAAAAACACATTACAAAATTTAACAAGGTAATGGAAACTGTATTTAATATTGGTTCAGCAACTTGTTTCATTGTAAATTGCAATGATTATGCATTTGTTAAATGTGCACATTGTAACGTTTTCATTTGTATTGATCATACATTTAATCATTCCCATTCATAATTGCAAACTTACAAAGAATTTAAATCATTCATTATTTTACAAATTTCATTTGCTTTGACTTTCATTGTAATACAGTCAATAGTTTTGTTGATTAGTTCAGTTTTGGTTTCCAAAACTTTCAGCCTTTGTCTTTGTTGTGTTTGATCAACCTTTACGACCATGTCTTGGCAGTTGTTTAGCTAATTAATAAGATATAAATTATATTAGTAATAAATTTATCGTTTACTACTTACCATTATTGTCCATTTTATTTCAAAATAATAATAATAATTGGAAAGGATAATATTTTCACACTAAAATGTTAATAATACACGTCAGTAGAGCACGTTTGCATAACAACTTCAGATTTTTATTGTGGTGCCCCCTATCACTTAGCAGATGAAAGCCGTGGCGTTTTATCATTATTCATGGTCCTTTACAAGATAGGACATGAAAGATTGCAATCCGAGAGAATTATTGCAAAGCCTTCCCTTGTAAGGGGGGATTCATGATGGTCTGGGGCTGTTTCTAATAGGAATGACTGAGTCATTTAATTACAGTGCTCTCAAATATGAACTCTGAGAACTATATAAGCATTCTAGATGATTATGTTCTCACTGTCTATGTGGCAGTACTTCGAAGCAGACCCCCTCTCGCCTTCAGCAAAACTTGTTCCACTCGTCAAGATCTGTCCAGGCCTGGTTTGAAGAGAATAAAGTACAAAAGTTAGACTAGCCGGATCAAAGTTTGGATCGGATTCGATCAAACACCTGTGGAACGAGCTGGAATGCCGAATCCGTCTCAGAGTAGGGTGTCCTTCCCTAAAACTCCTCTGGCAGCAACTTTAATCGAGGTATAATCACCTGTTTCAGTAGAGTCATAGTGTACATTGGTGTAACGCATGCCTGGAAAAGACGAGGCTGTCATTGCGGCCAAAGGCAACACCCTCTATATTCATATTTTTTCGACTTTTCGGATTATCCATGCGATCATCCACTTCATTCAAACAAAAATAAAAAAAATGATTGGAAAAATGAAAGATGAGTTGAATGGTACTCCTGCCCTGGAGTTTGTAGGGTTAAGATCAAAAATGTATAGTTTAAAAACATCCTTCATAGAAAAGAAAACTGCTAAAGGTGTCAGTAAGAATGCTGTGAAAAGATTCATTCATCATCAAGATTACTATAACTGCTTAACAAGACGTCGATATAATAGAGTTGAGCAAATTAAAATTGCTAGTAAAGATCAGAAGATTTATACTGTGAAACAAATTAAAATGGGGTTATCACCCTATGATGATAAACGTTATATTTTAAATGATGGAATTAAGAGTTTAGCGTATGGTCATTATCAAATTTAAATGATAAAGTCATGCTAAATTAAAATTGTAGCGGTGTATTGTATACATCGGGCGGTGGTGGGACTACAATTTTTTAGGGAAAGTGAATTCATTTACATACATTGCAAGAAGATGTCTATGATCGAGTAGAATCATGATGAATTACATTAAGATATATTACTTTTTACATGTATACTGACAGAGTCCTATTTAATTAAAGGTACTCTAACATGGTAAAGATGCTTATGGATCAAAATTTTGCCCATGTTAAAGTATAGCATCGGATGGTCCAGGATCCCCGTATTTACACTTATAAATATTAATTTAATAATAAATATAAATATTAATATAACATTAATATAAAATTATAAATATTAATTATAAATATTAATTTCAGATGGGAATGCCCAACATACGAAATGAAATTTGCAAGCAAAGATTAGATGAAAAAAAAAAAAAACTTTATATCTTACTGACTAATAAAAGTCTTCATTCGTAGAAACACCACGTGGCAAGATGAAGCTCCACCCCTCTCCATCCGGAGCTATGTTTAACATGGGGAAGTATAGCTCCGGAATTTGCCCATGTTATAGTATAGCTCCGGATGGTCCAGGATCCCCGTATTTACACTACTACAACAACAACAACTTGGCAACACCCTCTATATTCATGAATATAGAGGGTATTGCCAAAGGTGTGTTGATTTAATGAAATGAATTTATTTCCTCTTTCAGCCTAGGTACCCAAATACTTTTAGGAATATAGTGAATATTTGTGAGTGCGGTTGTCCACTATGTTATTCTCCTTTACTTCTAGCCCTCTAAAGAGTTGTGAATGTCATTTTTCACCAGTTATGCTCGTTTTGATTGTTTTTCAAATTTTACAGTCTTAATTCAGAGCTGTTTAGTGAGGGTTTGGATTTGGCGAGCAAATCCCTGGGTCCGGAACAGCTTGTTATAACCAAATTATGTTGTATTTCCAGAACTTCAGCTCACTTTATCAGCCAAGTCATCAATTCGTTTAACATCTTGTGACTCAGCAACGGAATGAAATTCATTGAGATTATATAGCAGACTATTTTTATTAAATCTTTTCCGATTTAAATAATTATGAAATGAAAAAATAAATAAATAAATAAATAAAAAAATATCGGAATTATTTTTCTGACTGGATTACATCCATTTCGGCTTTCGGGCTGAAAGTTTACTGAGATAATTGTTATTTTCAATTTTTAAAGCCATCTGCTTAATTTGGTAAATATTTTTCAAACTCATATATGGTGTTTAGCCAGTTGTTGTAACAGAATAAAGATGGTACATGTATATCTTCATAATAGCATTTTGGTGCTTTTATTTTGGTATATGCTGATTCAATTTTATAACGCTTTCATTTTGGGAAATATATTGATTCAATTTATATTTTCTGTAAGTTTATTTGCAAACAGGACATGTATGTTTTATTCTTTAGATCTGCCGGTGAAGATCAATTTGTATAGCGAGAACAGGGATTCTTATACTTATTTTTAGGAAAATTAAATTAAATGTTTTAATAGAATATTTTGAAAAGCAATATCACGTAGAATACAATAGGAATTTGCACATAATTGGGAATTTTAAGTTTCTTTATATGTTCCGTACGACGAACGGGTATACTGCTGGTATTTAATATAAATATTATGATTTTTCACATCTAACTAAAAAAATGTTTTATTACCGATATATTTGCCGTCACATTGCTGATATTAATATTTATTTTTTTGCATACAAAAGGTCATCCTCCTTCAGGAAAGATCTTCTCCCAAATTAAAACAAATGGTGATACTCTTCCTTTTGCAACATAGAATTCTAAACTTTAAAAATAATTCGGAGCTTCATCATTTTTGCCCCCCCCCCCCCTGCATATTTTCAATTGCCATTTGTGGAAATGCTATCAGCTTTGAGCAGGAGGGGGCGATGAAGATGATTTACTTTATCTGTCGCCAGTTTTTCTTTTCCCGTTCCGTATTTTGATTTTTGAAAATTTTTTGTTGAGATATAGTAGCGATATTCTGCATGGCCGAGAGAAACGGGAGGTGGGGTTATCGTAAAATAAAATAAGATCTAGAGGGTCTCTTAATGAGGCATGTATTTCTTTCTTTTTATCGTTTTCTCATCAAAATCCTCATCTTTGTAGGGTGATAGAAAGTAAGTGTTTCGGAGAGGGGCAGCTATTTGCGACGTTCATGGAGGAAAATATTAAAATGTTATTTTAGGAGAGTATTTTTCCTTGATTCGGAAAGGAATGTTGTTAAAATATACAACAATGCTAATCCGTCTACGTTTTTTCTTTCTCATATATCTGCATAAACGTAAATCGCAAAGAAAAGAAAAATATTTTCTTTTTAATTTTCTTACTTCCAAATATATTCCAAATACAAATATAACCAAAACTTATATAAATTGCGCATGCGCTGTTTGCGGAAAATGTAGTCGCACGAGAATAAAATTACTTTCGTTTGTGAATTTATAACGTCTTCTTAGCTTAGAATATCAAAATTGGTTAAAATCGAATCACATTATGCACATCTCCAAATGCATTTAACTTTGGTTTTGAAAACCTCCCATCAAATTAATTTAATTATTTAGAAAAATTTAGTATAATTATTATACAAATTTATATAAATTTATTATACAAATTTATATAAATTTATTATAAAAATTTATTACATAAATTTATATACATTTATTATACAAATTTGTATAAATTTATTATACAAATTTGTATAAATTTAGTATACAAATTTATACAAATTTAGTATTAAAATTATAATTTTTCTAACTACACGTGCTTATACAACTTCAACGTGCAAATATAACTTTAAATTCATATTCTAATTCCCGATTACAAATTAGCCTTAATTCCTAAATTTGATTCAATTATAATAAAAAATATATTTTTCAAAAATCCTATGTGCGACTTTTTTTAATACATGTACGATTGTAAAAGCTTTGCATCAATTTTTAGCAACACTTTACAACATAGTTGAAAAGTGTTTATGACTTTGTTCATTCTGTCTGTCTGTCTGTCCGTTCTCACGATAACTGCCGTAAAAATGACTTTATCAAAATGAAATTTTAGTATGTTGTTGAAACGGTCTGTGGGACATATGGAAATGCAAAAGAATAATATCACCCAATTAGTTTCGGATTGAACCCGGGTTGAAAAAATTGAAATACATTGAACCCTATGGGACATAATTTCAAGCATTTTTAAGGGAATTTAAAATTCACAAATATTTTAGAAAATATTCCCCCAAATTATCCCAAAAATATATAAAAAAAAATTTCAGCAAAATAGCTTCGGTAGTTTCTTAAATAAAAATCAAAATAATAATTGCACCCATATTATATGAAGAGATCACGTGACCCGCTTCAAAATAAAATATGGCATCCATCTTGTGTCAAAATCGTGATTTTTAAAGTTTTTTTTAATTTATATTTAGTGTTGTATCCATCTTAAAACCGCTTTATTTTTGCTTAATTTCTGTGCATGTATATTCTGAAACAGCGCAATTACAATGTATTTGAGTTTAAATGATCATCAAACTTTGATTATTTCTACAACGAACCCTAATTTTAACGTATACAGAATGTAAACACATCAAGCTGTAATATGAGTTGTATAAGAATTGCTGAATGTTTTTAATGCAAAATTATTTAGCTCTGGAGTTCGGAATATAGCTGATATGAATGAAACATTCATGGATTTTACATTGAGAAGCAGACGATTTTATAGTATTGCCTTGTTCTATGAAGTTTTAAGCATGGAGTTAGAAAGTACTTTTTTACCTCTATGGTTTGAAATTTTTAAGTAAAATAAATTATTGTAGTATTGTGATAATTTTAAAAATATCACCTCTGAATGAAAAGAATGGAATAAAAGTTTATGAATGAAATATATATAGAGTGCCAGGCGATTTATATTTCGATGACGTCATTTAAATAAAGCTCATTTTTTTATGAAGTTTTAAGTTTTCAAATACAATAAATTATTGTAGTATTGTGATAAGTTTAATAATATCACTGCAGAATGTATCGCATTTTAGAGATAATTAAATAAAATTGCATTGCAATTGGAAAGTGTTTCATAATCATTGCGTATATGCATGATTGATCCTTCTTGTTTTAATTGGTTCCGTAATTTTTGAGTAAAAGACTGTTATACGGAATGTTATCAACAGATGGCGTAAAACTCATTAAAAGCAAATCATACAGATTTTGTGCCAGTGAATGAAATCATCTTAAATATTATTTCATCTTTATCGAAGACATTAATGTTTGAGAACAATGTATTCGTAATGTAGCTAACCTAAAATTAAGCAATGGCCAAACAGATCGATCTGAACTCTGGGGAATTGATCATAGGAAGTTAGAAATTGAAAACATTAAAAAAAATCTGATGTGAGCAGCAAGTGTCTTTCCCTGCAAACTCATATTCACGTTCTCTATTTCTTCAATAATTCATTATATTGGATTTAATTGTACAAAATAACGGTCACAATGATTTAAAATGAATCTGAATTGGCACTTTTAATTCGATTTTCGTTTTCAGTTGGTAACTGGACGCTTTTCAACGGTGGCTCAGCGTTAAATGCGAAGAACTAAAATATCTCGAGAACGGCTAGCCCTGGTGTAATGGGGTTGGTCTTATTATTTTCGTTCTTAAAAAATATGTGTAAAACAAGAATTTAATCAATATATTTGAGCATACGTAGTATTTTATTTTAGATTTCGACGATTTTTCAGGCCATTTCGCAAGAAAAGGCAGTTTACTTTTTTTCGAATCGTACCAAAATCTAATCAGCACCAGGGTAACCCACAGGTGACTTATCTACCAAATTTTGTGAAATTTGATCATTTAATTTCTCAGCTAGAGTGGATACAGGTAATTTTTGCGGGTCATTTCACAAAAAAGGCGAGTAGTTTTTTCCGTATCATACCAAAAACCAATCAGCACCAGGGTCACATACAAGCGACTTACCTACCAAATTTTATGAAATTATGTCTATTAGTTTTTGAGTTAGGGTGGATACATACATTGCACAGACACACAGACAGACAGATACACACACAGATGCCACACTAAAAATAGTTTTTTCGTGTTCTAAAGGTCTCGAAACGTGTAGATTCGTCGAAAACTCGAGTTGCGATTTTCGACATGATTCCAATACTTTCCCTATACATTAACATGTATTGCAGGGAAAGTAACAATCTTCCTTTATCTTACCTTGGATGCACAATTTGTATTGTTACGACGTATGCTCAGGAATCGCGGATGTACGTTCAGGATACAAGAATGAGTCAAAATTTCTGGATAACTAACACGTTTATTCACAAGAACAGCGTAAACAGGAACAATATGCAGTAAAATAGTATTTAAATGCTGCACTGATTTCATAAAAACAACCCATATTATTCTCAAAACATTGATGTATTTAATTTCTCAAAACAGTTGCTACTATTCTCAAAACATTGACGGATATCATAGTTTAATGTATCACGTCAACTGCTCTCCAACTGAGGGATGACTCCTTTTATAGACTCTGTGTAGGAACTTCTAGATATGCCTCATATCTCGTAAAATAATCATTATTTCGAGAGGCTTCTCGTACCTTTGTAAAGTCGTCAGATGTCGCAAAGTTGGCGATAAATCGCCAAATCTGGAAAACCTTCTTCGCATATGGTAACCCTAGATTGAGGTCATGGGAAAGGATGCCTATACGGGTGTTTTCTCCATCTGTTTTTCAAAAAATATTCCAGTGAGAGGGAGAGAAAGAGACACCAGAGCATTTTGCGCGTCATTTATTTTCATTTCCAATTATTATATTTTATTTCCAACTTTGTTTAAATATACAGCATGTAAATTTTTATTTGTTATCTTTGATTCCTGGTTTTATGTTTTCCTAAATTCGCCTCTTACGCCACCAAGTTCAACTTTGTCCAAATTACCAGCTTCCTCGTGTGAACCAATAAGAGAGTGCAGACAGGTTCTGTGATTTTCCGTAAGAGAGTACTAAACTCAAAGATTGATACGCCGCACTCGATATCAATTAAAGAAAATATGTACTTAAAAAGTTCCACAACTTTGCCGAAAACGCCATCTGTCTAGGCTGTACTGTTCCGGAAATAAAGCTTCATAACTATATCGACCGCAACACAAAGAGCCATACTGGAATGCAATAAGGCAAATGAATCTAATAAAACATACCTTGGTATTACTTTCCTTATATACATAATGTATAAGGAAAGTATTGTGACGGGGTCGAAAATTCGAATTCGAGTTTTCGACGGGAGAGTACGTTTCAAGCATCCTTGTGTGTGTGTGATCACGAATTAAACATTTTTGAAGTGATGTCTGTGTGTGTGTGTCTATGGAGACGATAACTGACGAAGAAATGGACCGATTCGAACAAAATTTGGTACAAAAATCACAATCCATAAACACTGGAAGCCTATTGTTTTTAAACGTAATCGAATGTTCAGAACCCCCCTAAATTTTCGAGTGAAATTTTGAAAAAATCGTCAAAAAATCAAAACCGCTAATAAAGTTACGCAAATAGACATTTCTTGCGTAATTTTTTATTAGAAAACGATTAACATAAATTTTAGAACGCTAACAGGGACCGTTCTCGAGATATTGCACATTTTTCAAAAAAATTATCAAGAAGTCATATAAAATAAAAAAAATATATTTCCTATTGAGAAACATGTTCACTTTTCATATGTAATACCATGCGATAAATTGGGTGACATCATTCTCGTGGATCTAACTCGTTCCATTCATGAGAGAAGATACTTAGAGTAATACTTTTGTATTTGAACGCCAATAGTCATTTATCTGCTATAGGAATAACTTATTTCTCAGTCAGTAAAGCTTCGCGAGATTTTGGCGACGAATTTGCGGAATGTCGCCAACTTGGCGACTTTTTGAAATGTTGCCAAATTAACGAAAATCTCGCCAAATGGATTAAAATGACTCTAAATCAGTGAAAATGGTGACTAATTGTCGAAAATTCAATATGTTGGGAAGAATATAAGTATCTACTATAAGAAAAACCTATTTTTTTTACTGTAAAGTAGTAAATTCATTGCATTATATAAGGAAAAGTCATGCCCACATCAGATTTTCTTTTGACTTGTAATTGAAGTGTATCGTTTAAGGCATTATATGCCTTAATATTCTTTATTTTCAACAATTTTTACGAAATTAATGATCTAATAAATCTGAAGGAACATTTCGCAGGTCTTATTTTATCGAATTTTATGGAAAAAGTTGTTTTTCAAAATAACAACAATAAATTCCACTTAAAAGCAATAGTTGATTTAAAAGAACATGTAAAAGTTTAGCATAATTTCATCAATTACATCTTAATAGAATTCGTCGCTCTTTCAAGCCTAACTTACTCTTCTATAAAGGAAGTTAAAATGTTCTTTTCCAACCTAACAGAACCTGAACTCGTTAGGGCGCAGTGGCCCCAACTTTGTAGCAATCCTCTAATCTAATGAATCTAATTCTGTCCGCCCAATGCAACTATTGTCTGCTTGTTCAGCATCGTACACAGTGAATTTTTCATTTAATTGCACTGCCGCGCTTCGAAATTAACCTCTCGTCAATTAATACCTTCTCAGATTGAGGTGCTGATATGCGCGCCATCTATCGAGTGAATGTGGAATGAAAGGAGAAATGCAATTACTCCTATCTTGTGAGATTTACAAACAGAAATGAAGGGATTCAATTAGTACAATAATCTTTGTGCGAAGGATAAGAAAAACTTGAGCAACGTATAAATTCACAAATAACGTAATAATGCAGCATACAGCTATGGCTGCACTCCTCCAGCGATTTGCATAAAGCCTCCAGATCAAGTGATTAGCATAAAACTCTCCACAGCTTCTTGATCTAAAGAGACTCTCTGCTTTGCATGTAGCGCATGCGCAACGCCTCTGCACTGGCTCATAAAATCCAGCTCCAGAACATTCTCATCAGCGATACAGACATTCGTATTCGGATGACTGCGTTCACGCGCGTTATGATGTAGCGCCATACTATGTTGTTGTTGTTGAGACCCAGATCGTCCGACTTACCAGAAAGGTATAAAGTAACTGTTTGGACGGCCGGGAAGAGCCACCCAATTTAGACCTGAACCCAGTGGGGGAGACATCCACAGGGACCGTGCCCTTCTTCCCTTACCACCAACCTCTCCGAAGGACTTACGGATCCAGATGTTTAACGTGATCGTACTCCGCGTGAACACGGCGGCAGTTTTGGCAGCGAAGGAAATCGAACCCGGGCCTACCGAGTGCAATTCCCGCGCGCTAACCACTGGGTTACCGAGCCCTGCGCCATGCTATGTAAATAACTTGTAAATATAGTTAGTAAGTTCCTGTAAATAAACTTTTCTTTTATAAATGCTTCTGTAATAATTAAGATACGACATCGCATCTTCGCCATACAGCTGTATCGAGGATACGCTGGATTACGAGGATACCCCTTCGTCAGTGCAAGAGAACCAACAAACCTGAATTCTAAAAGAGGATTGGGCGCGAAAGAAGCAGGGGAGATTACATACACAAAACCTGGATTAAGAGAGAGCCAATCAGAAAGCAGCATGAAGAACCGCCCAGCCAATCCGAAACAACAAGTAATACACAAAAATTGACGTGCGCCAAAAAGCACAACAGGAACATCCCGCCAAATCAAAACAAGAATAAAAAATCTGATGTGGGCAACACATGACTTTCCTTATATAATGTAATGAATTTACTACTTTTACAGTAAAAAAATAGGATTTTCTTATAGTAGATACTAATATTCTTTCCACGATATTGAATTTTCGACAATTAGTCGTCATTTTCATTGATTTAGCATCATTTTTATCCATTTGGCGAGATTTTCATTAATTTGGCAACATTTCAAAAAGTCGCCAAGTTGGCGACATTCCGCCAAATTCGTCGCCAAAATCTCGCCAAGCGTTATGCACTAAGAAAAAAGTTATACTTACAGCAGATAAATGACTATTGGCGTTCAAATACAAAAGTATTATTCAAAGTATATTTTTTCATGAATGGAACGAGCTAGATCCACGAGAATGATGTCACTTAATTTATCGCATGGTATTACATATGAAAAGTGAACATGTTTCTCAATAGGAATTTTTTTTTATGTGACTTTTTCATAATTTTTTTGAAAAATGTACAATATCTCGAGAACGGTTCCTGTTAGCGTTCTAAAATTTATGCCAATCGTTTTCTAATGAAAAATCACATAAGAAATGTCTATTTGCGTAACTTTATTAGCGGTTTTGATTTTTTGACGATTTTTTCAAAATTTCATTCAAAAATTTAGGGGGGTTCTGAAGATTCGATTACGTATAAAAACAATAGGCTTCCAGTGTTTACGGATTGTGATTTTTGTACCAAATTTGGTTCGAATCGGTCCATTCGTTCGTCAGTTATCGTCTCCACAGACTCACTGACACACACACACACACACATACTTTCACACACACACACACACACACAGACATCACTTCAAAAATGTTTGATTCGTGATCAGGGATGCTTGAAACGTGCTCTCCCGTCGAAAACTCGAATTCGAATTTTCGACCCCGTCGCAATACTTTCCTTATACATTATGTATATAAGGAAAGTAATGAGACACAAAAAGACGATAAAGAATTAAAACGACACATAAGATCACCGACCACTCAACCAGCTGCTCATACCCTAGGGTGAGTCAGGTGGCCTGGGGGGGGGGCGCATTGTATTAATCGAAAGCTATTTTCAAGCTCTTTAAAGTGAAAAGTGATACTCTATAATTGTAACCATTTTGCCCCGTTATACCGATTTTTCAAAAACTTTCATGTAAAATTTGGAAATATAAAAATAAAAGCTACTATAAATGGATTCTGATATGAGAAAGTCGAGTTGAGTCTCACTCCAGTTAATTAGGGAGCGGTAGCCCAGTGGTTAGCGCGCGGGAATTGCACTCGGTAGGCGCGGGTTCGATTCTCGCCACTGCCAAAACTGCCGCCGTGTTCACGCGGAGTACGATCACGTTAAACATGTGAGTCCGTAAGTCCTTCCGAGAGGTTGGTGGTAGGGGAAGGAGGGTACGGTCCCTGTGGATGCCTCCCCCACTGGGTTCCGATCTAAATTGGGTGGCACTTCCCGGCCGTCCAAATAGTTACCTTACACCTTTCTGGTAGGTCGGACGGTCTGGATCTCAACAATAACAACAAAACTCCAGTTAATTGAACTTGTAAAAACAATATAAATTGTCTGAAAATCGATTTTCCGGATTACAAGTTTTCAGATTTGTGACGTTTTACTGCGTGTTAATATAGAGCCTGTCATGAAAGTTCGCTTAAAGCATCAGAAAACCTCAGGACTCTACTGAAACCAGCTAATAAATCTTACCTGAAATACCTGAAAGTTTAAAATTCTACTCTTGTTAATAACAAAATATGTCTTTCATTCGGAAACAAAATACAGCTTGTTCATTAGAGGAGGGCGATGCCTCGAATTCTCCACTTCATAATGAATTTAATTCCAAACCATCCTTCTCGAATTTCGAATACTTGTTAGTTGTTTGCCGAGGATTCTTCGTCCTAATTGTCCCGCTTTAATCCAGACGACATTGTCATAAATTAAACGAAAGTGGATTGTGAAATGTTAACTTTAAACAATATCTCTACATATTGTATTGTTCAATATATAGGGCGTCCCCCAAAAAATGAAACGCGCTTTAATTCTTTACCTGTTGGAGATAAGTGGGCAATGTAAATTACAAAAATGTTGAAAGTAAGGTAGGAAATAAGACTACATTAATGAAATAGTCCTCTCACTAATTTTCAAAAAGTTACACTTTTTAAATTTTAATACGACCCCTTTAAACAAATTTGGTCAGTCAGAAAATTTTTAATGCAACAAGATCATGAAAAAAAAAAACCGCATATCTGTATCTTTAAAATTGAGTGAGTTATATTTAATTGAAAATTGAACATTGTAAATGGGGACCCTATATCAAATTAGAAATGTAAATTTGTGACATATCACAAAAAAGTTAAAACTAGACGATAATACATAGGAGCCATTTTTGCGAATTCCGCGTAGGCTCACGATGCAATCACGGATTCTTAAGTACTTTTCACATTGAGATATGCCATTTTTTATTTGAAACAATTAAATAAGTAAACAAATGCAAGTATGTATTTGATTTTGAAATTTAACTTAATTTTTCAAAACGAAAAGTAGAACTCACAGACGATTTTTTCTTTCCTTTAACTCTTAATTTAGCCGTTTCAAATGTTTATAGTAAAATAATTTTTAAAAATTGAAGAATGAAATGCAGACGATTTATTTTTTAATTTACATATTTATTCCCACATATTAAGGTATTTTTGATCTAAACAATTTCCATCGTCAATTTGTTTATGATCCCTAATTTCACTGACAAAACAGCCTTTCGCATGGTACGGAAAGTGGCATAAGTCAGATTTTTTCCTTTATCATAATTCAGTTGATTTTAAAGATACAGATATGCTGGGTTTTTTTTAATGATCTTGTTGCATTAAAAATAAAAAATTTCTGATTGACCACATGTGTCTAAGGGGGTCGTATAAAAATTTAAAAAGTAACTTTTTGAAAACGAATGGGAGGACTATTTCATGAACGTAGTCTTATTTTCTATCTTCCTTTCAACATTTTTGCAATTTACATTGCCCACTTATCTCCAACAGGTAGAGAATTAAAACGTGTTTCAATCTTCTTGGGACACCCTGTATATGGAAATCTCAGATAATTCCATTGCTTTAATAAAGCTGAACAAGTGAATATGAAGAAGACTTCAATATGGTAGTATATAGTATGTACACTTCATTGTTCACGGAACTATTAACCATTTTAATTATCTTTTGTATATACAGCCATACTAACTTTCAAAAAAAGAAACGAAAATCCCATCTATATCAGTCATGATCTATAGCCTAGCCAATCCTAAGAAATAGTTGTAGGAAGGAAAATATAAATTTTTCAATTGAGAGTGTCATCCCCAAAGAAAGTATCACCTCCTTTAGAATTCTTCTGTAAAGTCAAGATCTTATAGCGGAAATGTTCTGAATTAGGCTTTAGGAAAATCCCCCCCCCCCCCCCACCTCGTTGTTGTTTTCTTCTTTTTTATGTAATAGAATATTGTTCTATTTTCCTCAATCCTTTTCTTTCAAAAGTTGTCTTGGCAATAACTATCCTTTGTCTTTACTTATTAGCATCTCATACGAAGTATCAAGAAAGTATTGTCTCTTCACAAAAATTTTCAATTTCGAGATTTTGATGCCAAAATATACTTTAAGACATCCTAAACACGTTTTAACTGTTTTTAGAGCGACGTTTGTCAGTCTGTCGTAAATTCCTTGTGAAAATCCAATATCAGCTGCCGCTGATATTGGATTTTCATGAAATTTTATATTCGGATTTATTAGCGAAATTCCGGATAGTAAACAAACTAACAAAAACTATAAAACGAAATTATTTCGATACTAACGAAAACTATATTATAACTATAATTTTTTGGAATTCCAGCAAAAAAATTCGAAATATATTTGAAATTTTATATTTTCTTAACATGGTAGCATTGGACAAAGTTTGGCATAATCCTGCATGAAAGGGGTTTATTTATTTATCCATTGATCCTGCGATAAAATAGCTGCGATAAAATTTTTGTGTTCGTGACTTCATTAGCCCTCTAGGGGGAGCCAGTTTGGGGTGCATTGTCAAACTTGATATCAATCGAAATGTTTTTTTCGATCCGTTTAAAACGAAGGGCTGTAATAAGGATCATTTGGACTGGACCATCAATAGATTTTTTTTTTTAATTTCTTGTAAAATTTGCAAAAAAATAAATAAATAAATAAAAATCACAAGCTATTTAAAACTGGGTTTTGGCATGAGAAAAAGCGAATGGAGTCACACTCGAGTTAGTTTTTTACTTTCCCTGCAATACATGGTAATGTATAGGGAAAGTATTGGAATCATGTCGAAAATCACAACTCGAGTTTTCGACGGATCTACACGTTTCAAGACCTCTAGAATACGAAAAAACCATTTTAGCGTGACGTCTGTGTGTGTTTTTGTGTGTATGTGTGTCTGTCTGTGTGTCTGTCTGTCTATGCAGATCTTGTATCCACTCTAACTAAAAAACTAATGGACCGAATTTCACAAAATTTGGTAGGTAAGTCACTTGTGAGCGAGTCTGGTGCTGATTAGTTTTGGGTACGATTTGTAATAAAAGAACCCGCCTTTTTTTGCGAAATGGCCCGCAAAAGCTTGTATCCACTCTAACTGAACAACAAATGGACCGAATTTCATAGAATTCGATAGATGAGTCACTTGTGGGTTACCCTGGTGCTGATTAGATTTTGGTATGATTCGGAAAAAAATGACCTGCCTTTTTTTGCAAAATGGCCCGCAAAAATCGTCCAAATCTAAACTAAAGAACTGGGTATACTCAAATATATCCATTAAATGCTGATATAATACGTAATTTTTAACGACGAAAAGAATAAGGCCAACCCCATTACACTAGGACTAGCCGTTCTAGAGATATTTTAGTTTTTCGTACTTTCCCTACGCCACCTTTGGAAATAAGCCCGGTTACAGAATGAGAACGGAAATTGAATTAGAAGTGAAATAAATTTAATTAAAATAAAGAGAACGTTAATATAAGTCTGCTGGGAAAGTCATATACTGCTCACATCAGATTTTTTACTTTCCCTGCAATACATGGTAATGTATAGGGAAAGTATTGGAATCATATCGAAAATCGCAACTCGAGTTTTCGACGGATCTACACGTTTCGAGGCCTCTAGAATACGAAAAAACTATTTTTAGCGGGACGTCTGTGTGTCTGTCTGTCCGTGTGTCTGTCTGTCTGTGCAGATTTTGTATACACTCTAACTAAAAAATTGATGGAACGAATTTCACAAAAATTGGTAGGTAAGTCACTTGTGGGCGACTCTGGTGCTGATTAGTTTTGGGTACGATTCGGAATAAAAGAACCCGCCTATTTTTGCGAAATGGCCCGCAACAGTTTGTATCCAGTCTAACTGA
The DNA here is from genome assembly GCA_951213105.1 of Amaurobius ferox. Lineage (NCBI taxonomy): Eukaryota > Metazoa > Arthropoda > Arachnida > Araneae > Amaurobiidae > Amaurobius > Amaurobius ferox. The sequence continues at coordinate 25,820,715 of OX578150.1, read as the reverse complement.
AAAACTAATGGACCGAATTTCACAAAATTCGGCAGATGAATCACTGGTGAGTTACCCTGATGCTGATTAGATTTTGGTACGATTCGGAAAAAATAACCTGCCTTTTTTGCTTTTTTTGCAAAATGGCCCGCAAAAATCGTCAAAATCTAAACTAAAAACTACATATGCTCAAATATATTCATTAAATGCTTGTTTAATACGTAATTTTTAGCGAAGAAAAGAATAAGACCAACCCCATTACACTAAGACTAGCCGTTCTCGAGATATTTTAGTTTTTCTTATTTTCTCTACGCCACTTTTGAAAATAAATCCGGTTACCAAAGGAGAACGAAAATTGAATTAAAAGTGAAATAAATTTAATCAAAATAAAGATAACGTGGATATAAGTCTGCAGGGAAAGTCATGGTCTGCCCACATCAGATTTTTTAGTTAAGGTCAAAGTAGTACCTCACTTTTTTTCTCTCTCTCTCTCTCTCTATTTATATGAAAGAAAATATAATATATATATGTGAGTGTGTGTGTAAAGATATGCCTCAGGTGACGTGGATATAAGTCTGCAGGGAAAGTCATGTGCTGCCCACATCAGATTTTTACTTTCCCTGCAATACATGGTAATGTATAGGGAAAGCATTGGAACCATGCCGAAAATCGCAACTCGAGTTTTCGACGGATCTACACGTTTCGAGACCTCTAGAATACGAAAACACTATTTTTAGCGTGACGTCTGTGTGTGTGTCTGTCTGTCTGTGTGTCTGTACAATGTATGTATTCACTCTAACTCAAAAACTTATGGACCAAATTTCATAAAATTTGGTAGGTAAGTCCCTTGGGTATGACCCTGGTGCTGATTAGTTTTTGGTACGATTTGTAAAAACAAAACCCGTCTTTTTTTGCGAAATGGCCCGTAAAAATTTCTTGTATCCACCCTAGCTAAAGTACTAATTGACCAAATTTCACAAAATTTGGTAGATAAGTTATTTGTAGGATACTCTGGTGGTAATTATATTTTGGTATTATTCGGAAAAGAACAACCTGCCGTTTTTTACGAAATGGCCCTCAAAAATCGTAAAAATCTAAAAAAAAAAAGCTACCTATGTTCAAATATATCAATGAAATGCTTGTTTTATGCATAATTCTTGATGAGGAAAAGAATAAGAACAACTCTATTACTCTAGGACTAACCGTTCTCGAGATATTTGACATTTTTCGCATTTAGTTTTGCCGCTTTTGGGAAAATGTCCAATTACCAAATAAAAACAGAAATTGAATTAAAAATGCAAATTTAGTATTATTTTGTTGAATTAAACTCAATTTAATGAATTATTAAAGAAATAAAGAAAAAATGAATTTGAGTCTGCAGGGAGAGAAAGTCATGTGCTGCCCACATCAGATTTTTTCTGCAGGCGTATAACGATGCACATAACGATGACATTGCATCGGAAGAGTGTAATGTAAATTGATTTATGTATTGAATAATGTAAATTGATTTATGTATTGAATAATGTAAATTGATTTATGTATTGAATAGTGTAAATTGATTTATGTATTGAATAGTATAAATTGATTTATGTATTGAATAATGTAAATTGATTTATGTATTGAATAATGTAAATTGATTTATGTATTGAATAATGTAAATTGATTTATGTATTGAATAATGTAAATTGATTTATATATTGAATAATGTAAATTGATTTATGTATTGAATAATGCAAATTGATGTATGTATTGAATAATGCAAATTGATGTATGTATTGAATAATATAAATTGATCGGAATAGGTATGTAATCCCCGTGTGTATGGGGTTTCGAATACCAAATTTGTGGATAGGAGGTAATTTGTGAAAAGGGATTTTTTACTTTGCACCCTATCATATGACCGGCTTAACACCTAGTTTCAGTTATCGGCAAATTTTCTCGACTTTAAACACAAAATCACTAAGACTTGTTGATTTAACTTTTCATCTGAGACATAGCTTTTGAGACAAACGGAAATATTGTTTGTGGGTCCGTGCTGCCATTTTTCCCTCTTGTGAATCTTTTTTTTCCCTCTTCTTTTACACAAGCTGCAGTATAAAATAATAGCGGGGAAATTGATCTTTTGGGACTTTCGGGCAGCAAAACATGGTTAAAGAATATATTTTCGATCATTCTTCTATACGGTCAAAGTCCCTCGTGGGGAAAAATTTAATATTTCACGGTTTTGAAATTGAAATCCCGGGACTTTTAGAGGGCCATTTCCTCCGTTTTAAAGTTCCAACAACCTTTTCACAACTTTTTTCTGAATGCATATTTTTATGTTTCTCCTGAGAATTATTGTTTCTCAACCTTTTTCGTTTAAAAGCCATCTTCGCAATAACTTTCCGTCATTTGATTTTTTTTTTCCAATGTTTACTCCACGCATTTCATGGTATATGTAAAGGGAAAGTGCTGTGAAATGTCAGGACGCCCCAACTCTCTTTTTACTTTCCCTACAATACATGGTAATGTATAGGGAAAGTATTGAAATCGTGCCGAAAATCGCAACTCGAGTTTTCGACGGATCTACACGTTTCGAGACCTCTAGAATACGAAAAATCTATTTTTAGCGTGACGTCTGTGTGCGTTGTCTGTGTGTCTGTCTGTCTGTGTGTCAGTATGTATGTGTGTCTGTCTGTCTGTGTGTGTGTCTGTGCAATGTATGTATTTATTATGTATTATAATGTATGTATTATAATTTCATAAAATTTGGTAGGTAGGTTACTTGGATGTGACCTGGGTGCTGATTAGTTTTAAGTACGATTCGTAAAAACAGAACCCGCCTTTTTTGCGAAATGGCCCGTAAAAATTTCATTTATCCGCTCTAACTAAAATACTAACTTGCCAAATTTCAAAAAATTTGGTAGATACGTTACTTGTTGGATACTCTGGTGCTGATTAGAATTTGGTACGATTCGGAAAAGAAAAACCGGCCTTTTTTAACGAAATGGTCCGCAAAAATTTCATGTATCCACCCTAGCTAAAATACTAATTGACCGAATTTCGCAATATTTGGTAGATAAGTTACTTGTGGGACACTCTGGTGCTGATTCGATTTTGGTACGATTCGGAAAATAACAACCTGCCTTTTTTTACGAAATGGCCCTCAAAAATCGCCAAAATCTAAAAAAGAAAAAAGACTACGTATGCTGAAATGTATCAATTAAATTCTTGTTTTATACTCAATTTTTGACGAGGAAAAGATATAACATACTCCATTATACTTCAGGACTAACTGTTCTCAAGATATTTGAGATTTCTTGCCTTTTTGTTACGCCGCTATTGGAAAAATGTCCAATTACCAAATAAAAACAAAAATTGAATTAAAAATGCAAATTTAGTGTTATTTGGTGCAATTAAACTCAATCTAATGAATTATTAAGGAAATAAAGAAAATATGAATTAAAATCTGCATGGAAAGTCAAGTGCTGCCCACATCAGATTTTACTTTCCCTGCAATACATGGCAATGTATAGGGAAAGTATTGGAATCGTGCCGAAAATCGCAACTCTAGTTTTCAAAGATTCTGCACGTTTTGGGACCTCTAGAATACGACCTTCGACGACACGACTATTCTTAGCATGACGTCTGTGTGCGCAATATATGCACCCACTCTAATTAAAAACTAATGGACCAAATTTCTTAAAAATTTGGTAGGTAAGTCACTTGTGTGTGACTCTGGAGATGATTAGTTTTTGGTACGATTCGGGATAAAAAAAAACCTTTAAAATTGCCTGTATTCACTCTAGCTGAAAAACTAATGAACCGTATTTCCCAAAATTTGATAGGTATATCACCTCTAGGTTAACCTGGTGCTGATTAGATCTTGGTATGATTCGGAAAAAAAAATATCCTACCTTATTTTGCGAAATGGCCCGTAAAAATCGCTAAATCTGAACAGAAGGCTACGTATACCCAAATATATCAATTAAATGCTTATTTTATACGTAATTTTTGACGACGAGAATAATAAAACTAACCCTATTACTCTAGGACTAGCCCTTCTGAATATATTTTAGTTTTTTCGCATTTTCGCTACGCCACCTTTGAAAATAAGCCCAGTTATCAAATGAAAACGAAAATTGAATTAAAAGTGCAAATTCGGTGTCATTTAAAAAAATCTGATGTGGGCAACACATGACTTTCCTTATATAATGTAATTAATTTACTACTTTTACAGTAAAAAAAAGTAGGTTTCTCTTATAGTAGATACTAATATTCTTTCCAAGATATTAAAATTTCGACAATTAGTCGTCATTTTTATCCATTTGGCGAGATTTTCGTTAATTTGGCAACATTTCAAAAAGTCGCCAAGTTGACGACATTCCGCCAAATTCGTCGCCAAAATCTCGCCAAGCGTTATGCACTAAGAAATAAGGTATTCTTACAGCAGATAAATGACTATTGGCGTTCAAACACAAAAGTATTACTAAAAGTATATTTTTTCATGAATGGAATGAGCTAGTTCCACGAGAATGATGTAACCCAATTTATCGCATGGTATTACATATGAAAAGTGAACATGTTTCTCAATAGGAATTTTTTTTTATATGACTTTTTGATAATTTTTTTTAAAAAAATGAACAATATCTCGAGAACGATTCATGTTAGCGTTCTAAAATTTATGTCAATCGTTTTCAAATGAAAAATTACATAAGAAATGTCTATTTGCGTAACTTTATTAGTGGTTTTGATTTTTTGACGATTTTTTCAAAATTTCATTCGAAAATTTAGGGGGGTTCTTAACATTCGATTGCATATAAAATCAATAGGCTTCCAGTGTTTACGGATTGTGATTTTTGTACCAAATTTGGTTCGAATCGGTCCATTCGTTCGTCAGTTATCGTCTCCACAGACTCACTGACACACACACACATACTTTCACACACACACACACACACACACACACACACATACACAGACATCACTTCAAAAATGTTTGATTCGTGATCAGGGATGCTTGAAACGTGCTCTCCCGTCGAAAACTCGAATTCGAATTTTCGACCCCGTCACAATACTTTCCTTATACATTATGTATATAAGGAAAGTATTAATTACGGCTGTTATTGTGTGCAATTAAACTCAATGAATTATTCAAGAAATAAAGAGAACGTGAATATGAGTCTCCAGGGGGAGTCATGTGCTGCCCACATCAGATTTTTACTTTCCTTATATACATAATGTATAAGGAAAGTATTGTGACGGGGTCGAAAATTCGAATTCGAGTTTTCGACGGGAGAGCACGTTTCAAGCATCCCTGATCACGAATCAAACATTTTTGAAGTAATGTCTGTGTGTGTGTGTGTGTGTGTGTGTGTGTGTGTGTGTGTGTGTGAAAGTATGTGTGTGTGTGTGTGTGTGTGTGTGTCAGTGAGTCTGTGGAGACGATAACTGACGAACGAATGGACCGATTCGAACCAAATTTGGTACAAAAATCACAATCCATAAACACTGGAAGCCTATTGTTTTTATCCGCAATCGAATGTTCAGAACCCCCCTAAATTTTCGAATGAAATTTTGAAAAAATCGTCAAAAAATTAAAACCACTAATAAAGTTACGCAAATAGACATTTCTTATGTAATTTTTCATTAGAAAACGATTGACATAAATTTTAGAACGCTAACGTGAACCATTCTCGAGATATTGTACATTTTTTAAAAAAATTATCAAAAAGTCATATAAAATAATAAGAAAAATATTTCCTGTTGAGAAACATGTTTACTTTTCATATGTAATACCATGCGAAAAATTGAGTGTAATCCTTCTCGTGGATCTAGTTCGTTCCATTCTTGAAAAAAGATACTTTGAATAATACTTTTGTATTTGAACGCCAATAGTCATTTATCTGCTTTAAGAAAAACTTATTTCTTAGTGCATAACGCTTGGCGAGATTTTGGCGACGAATTTGGCGGAATGTCGCCAACTTGGCGACTTTTTTGAAATGTTGTCAAATTAACGAAAATCTCGCCAAATGGATAAAAATGACGCTAAATCAATAAAAATGACGACTAATTGTCGAAAATTCAATATCTTGGAAAGAATATTAGTATCTACTACAAGAAAATCCTATTTTTTACTGTAAAAGTAGCAAATTCATTACATTATATAAGGCAAGTCATGTGTTGCCCACATCAGATTTTTTTGGTTGGATTTACGCATTTGGGATATCCCTTAATAAAAATATTAATTTAACCAATTTTTCAATTTTACCTGCCCGGGAATCAGTGGAGAAAAATCGTAAAATATTTTGCAGAGGCGTGAGACCAGAGGCTGAAATTATCAAATAAAATGTTTTTACTTTGTTTTCTACTTTTTAGTACATTTTAAAATAAATGTTCGTGTGGATTTTTAACACTTGTTTTAGCTCGCTTGAACTTCCTCCAAAACACGTGAAAGATCAATCATGCATAAAGCATTGATTATGAAATACTTTTCCACTGCAATGCAATTTTATTTAAACATCTCTAAAACGCGGTACATTCAGCGGTGATATTTTAAGAATTATCACAATACTACAATTTATTATATTTGAATACTTCATCAAAAATAAATGAGCTTTATTCAAATAACGTCATCGAAATATAAATCGCCTGGCTCTCTATATAAAAGCAGGTAAAATTTCATTCATAAACCTTTTTCCATTCTGTTCATTCAGCGGCGATATTTTTAAAATTATCACAATACTACAATAATTTATTTTACTTAAATACTTAAAATCATGGAGGTAAAAGTACTGTATAACTTCATGCTAAATCTTCATCGAAAATGGAAATAGAATCGTCTGCTTTTATATGTAAAAGCAATGAATGTTTCATTCATATCAGCTATATTGCAGACTCCAGAGCTAGATAATTTTGTGTTAAAGAAATTCAGCAATTCTTATACAACTCATCTTACATCTTGATCTGTTTACATTCTCCATATACGTGAAAATCAGGCTTCGTTGTAGAAATAGTCAAAGTTTGATGATCATTTAAACTCACAAATATTGTAATTGCGTTGTCGCAGTATATAGATGCACAGAAAAAAATAAAGCGGTTTTAGGACGGATGCAACACTAAATATAAATTAAAAAGAACTTTAAAAATCACGATTTTTACACAAGATGTTGGGGCGCGGTAGCCCATTGGTTAGCGCGCTGGAGTTGCACTCGGTAGGCCCGGGTTCGATTCCAGCCGCTGCCAAAACTGCCGCCGTGTTCATGCGGAGTACGATCACGTTAAACATGTGGGTCCGAAAGTCCTTCCGAGAGGTTGGTGGTAGGGGAAGGAGGGTACGGTCCCTGTGGATGTCTCCCCCACTGGGTTCCGGTCTAATTTGGGTGGCACTTCCCGACCGTCCAAACTGTTACCTTACACCTTTCTGGTCGGTCGGACGGTCTGGGTTTCAACAAGATGTAGGTCGGACGGTCTGGGTCTCAACAACAACAAGATGGATGCCATATTTTATTTTGAAGTAGGTCACGTAATCTCTTTATATGATATGGGTGTAATTATTATTTTAATTTTTATTTAAAAAACTACCGAATATATTTTGCTGAATTTTTTTTTTTAATTTTTTATGGGTCAATTTGTATATTTCCTAAAACTTTCGAAGCAATTTGTGAATTTTAAATTCGCTTAAAAAATGTTTGATAATGTAGGTCCCATGGGGTTCTATGTATTTAATTTTTTCAACCCGGGTTCAATCCAAAACTAATTGGGTGATATTATTCATTTGTATTCCCATAGACCGTCTAAACAACATACTAAAATTTCATTTTGATAAAGCCATTTTTACGGCAGTTATCGTGCTAACGGACAGACATACAGAGTGAACAAAGTCATAAACACTTTTCAACTATGTTGTAAAGTGTTAAAAGCGTATCTTTCCATTGCGGGCCAAGAACAGGCTGGACCAGTAAAGTTTAAACCAATGTATTAAAATACTGCAAAACACTATGACAAATTTCAAGTCACAATGAATAATGAAATCTAGTTAGTTAAGGTCGGGCCAACGGCTCTACCGTGCTGAAAACACCGATTCCCGTTAGATCATCGAAGTTAGGCAGCATCGGGCGCGGATAGTACTTGGGTGGGTGACCACCTGGGAACACCGTGTGCTGTTGGCTCATTTAAGTCGACGTGGTGGCCGAACGGTCAAGGCGAGTGTTTCCAGCGATCGATATGCCGCCACGTTGTGAGTTCGAAACCCACGTAAAACGTGGATGTTGTGTGTTGTGGGCGCAGTGTGTTCCGCCCCCCTCTGGTGCACTTGGGGCAACGTCGTAGGACAGCAAAATGGTTCACGATTTCGGCCGTACATAAGGCAAATTCGACGTAGAGTCTAGTGCCTGGCCATTGGAAAAAAGAAAGTTAATTGAGGTCTCATATTTAAAACGGGACAAATGTAAAACAAAAACAGCAGTTAGATACGTCTATCTATTAACTGTTGTAGCCCAGGTTGAATTTGCATGCGTATGCTCGTTCTTTCAGCTTTATTTTTAATGGAATATCTCCTGACGAGAGAGGCATTTTGAGATGTGTCTCTCCTGCGCAATGCAAGCAGGGATAAAAGGAAAGAGATGTCAAGGGAAGCAATAGTTTCTCGACATCTCACTTTATTTGCATAGAAAACATTTTATACATTTCATTCGAATAACATGTAATTAGAATAAAAGTTACTGGGCCAGTAATTATTTGGGTAGACACTGTCTACTTTGTCTACCCCAGACATTTCGCCACTGCTGAGAATCACTTGAATAAAATGAGCTAGTCAAACGAAATTCGGTATAATTATTTTCATAAGGAGCCTATTAATTTACGTTGAGTTCAGGTAAGAACAAGTTCCCAATGTTTCAAAATCATTTTACAAAAATTAAAAAAACATTGGGATCTTTAAGTACTTTTAAATTATATTAAATATTGTTTCACAACTTATCGACTTGAACAAAGCATGGGATTAAAGTTCTTCCAAAGAAAAATAATTTTAAACATGTTTTAATAAAGATATAGATTTCTGTGGAAAATTTAAATTTTCTTTTACCTCCAACACCTTAGGCTTCGTTTAAAATTTTTTTAATCATTTCCTAAACTCTAAAATGCCACGTGATATGGATTCAATCATTTTAGAACTAATAAGGGAGAACTTGCTGATTTAACAAATTATATAAGACCTACCTTTAATCCTGTATTTCATAAGCGATTTTTCTTTGGTAGAGTTTGAAGGGGTATCTTCTTGAATACTCCCATAGGAATCTGTAAAGAATAAAAACTGGCAAATTGATCTTGCAAGAATTTCTACTGAAAGAATTATTTTTCCTTTATCTTTGTGTTCCAATGTTTTTTATACCGCTGATTTTGTTGAGGATAAAATTTCACGAACGGGTTTTTGAAATCTAAATCCTTCGATTTTTATATTTTCATCGCTTACGGAACTATTTCTTTACCCACTTTTGTACTTTTAAAGATTCAGTTTCCTTTATGGATTGGATTGCTCCTTTTTAAGAGTTCTTTTTCTAAGATGGCAACGGTACAGCGAAGCCTAAGTATTAGATGGCGGTAAAAGTAAGGAGATAAAACTTTATTAAGGAAACGCCAATATGGTTTGAGACAGTAATTCAGATGGCGCTGGGATAAAATTAGTAGCCCTGCATTGCATGCATTTATTTCTATGGCGAAAGGCCTAAAATATTTATTTAAGCTGTCAATTTTATAAAAATAAATTATTAGCGCAATGCAAAGTAGAACTAAAACAATAAATAATATTCCTACGTATTCAAAATTATTTTACCTTTCAATCTATTTTTTTTTTACTTTCCCTGCAATACATGGTAATGTATAGGGAAAGTATTGGAATCATACCGAAAACCACAACTCGAGTTTTCGACAGATCTACACGTTTCGAGACCTCTAGAACACGAAAAAACTATTTTTAGCGTGACGTCTGTGTGTGTGTGTGTGTCTGTGCAATGTATGTATCCACTCTAACTAAAAAACTACTGGACCGAATTTCACAAAATTTGGTAGGTAAGTCACTTGGGTGAGACCCTGGTGCTGATTAGTTTTTGGTAGGATTCGTAAAAACAGAACCCGCCTTTTTTTTGCGGAATGACCCGTAAAAATGTCATGTATCCACTCTAGCTAAAATACTAATTGACCAAATTTCACAAAATTTGGTACATAAACTACTTGTAAGATACTCTAGTGTTGATTAGATTTTGGTACGATTCGGAAAAGAAAAACTCGCTTTTTTTACGAAATGATCCTCAAAAATTTCATGTATCCATTCTAGCTAAAATACTAATTGACCAAATTTCACAAAATTTGATAGATAAGTTACTTGTGGGATACTCTGGTGCTGATTAGATTTTGGTACAATTCGGAAAAGAACAAGCTGCCTTTTTTTACGAAATGGCCCGCAAAAATCTAAAAGAAAAAAAAAAGACTACGTGTGCTCAAATTTATCAATTAAATTCTTGTTTTATAAGCAATTTTTGACGAGTTAAAGAATATAACACACTCCATTATGCTTTAGGACTAACCGTTCTCAAGATATTTGAGATTTCTTGCATTTTTGTTACGTCGCTTTTGGAAAAATGTCTAATACCAGATAAAAACAAAAATTGAATTAGAAATGAAAATGTAGTGTTATTTTGTGCAATTAAATTCAATCTAATGAATCATTAAAGAAATAAAGAAAATATGAATTTGAGTCTGCAAGGAAAGTCATGTACTGCCCACATCAGATTTTTATCTTCCCATATTCTGTACTCTATCCTACAATTATGAATAAATACTGGTTAAATGTACTCATAATTAGGAAACATTTAATTTAAAAGTAATCAAAAATACATATAATAAATACTATGCCTTTCTGCTATGTCAACTAACAATAGCGGTTACTTTAATAACACTAGCGACACCTAGATATAATTCTCAAAGCATTATGGCATTTTCAAGCGTTTCGTCCATAGGAGCTTTATCTCCTTTTTAACTCTATGGATGTTATTTTTGGTTGTTGTTGTTAATAAATACTATTTTGATGCTAATAACTCAATCCGAAATAAAAATTTTCCAAGTAATTAATTTGCAAGAAAATAATACTAGCTCTGTAAAACATTTCTTCCAAATTTTTTACTCATAAACGTTTGTAAAAGTCATTCGTTTCCTCTCTTGAAACACAAAGATTTCCGAACCAAGAAAACTCTTAACAATTGATTTCTTAAATTCGCAAACACAAGCATTATACCCAAAAGGGACTTTCTGAGAAGTTTCAAAAACTACTTTTAACTGACCTTCAGATCCACAAAAGTCCGATTTGATTTCCGGGTACAGGGGAAGCTACTTTAATCTTTTTACTTTCCCTGCAATACATGGTAATGTATAGGAAAAGTATTGGAATCATGCCGAAAACCGCAACTCGAGTTTTCGACGGATCTACGCGTTTCGAGACCTCTAGAAAACGAAAAAACTATTTTTAGCGTGGCGTCTGTGTGTGTGTGTCTGTCTGTGCAGATTTTGTATCCACTCTAACTAAAAAACTAATGGACTGAATTTCATGAAATTGGTAGATAAGTCACTTGTGGACGAATCTGGTGCTGATTAGTTATGGGTACGATTCGGGATAAAAGAACCCGCCTTTTTTTTGGAAATGGCCTGCAAAAATTGCCTGTATTCACACTAGCTGAAAAACTAATAGACAGAATTTCACAAAATTCGGTAGATAAGTCTTTTGTGGGTTACCCTGGTGCTGATTAGATTTTATGATTCGGAAAAAAATAAACTGCCTTTTTTTGCAAAATGGCCCACAAAAATCGTCAAAATCTAAAATGAGAAACTACGTATGCTCAAATATATCCATTAAATGTTTGTTTTATACGTAATTTTTAACGATGAAAAGAATAAGACCAACCCCATTACAGCGTTCTCGAGATATTTTAGTATTTTCGCATTTGCGCTACGCCACCGTTGAAGAAAAGTCCAGTTACCAAATGAGAACAAAAATTGAATCAAAAGTAGTTCAGATTCAGCGTAATTTTAAAACAATTATGGGTGTTATTCTCTCTCTCTCTCTCTCTCTCTCTCTCTCTCTCTCTATATATATATATATATATATATATATATATATATATATATATATATATATATATATATATATATATATATATATATATATATATATATATATATATATATATATATATATATATATATATATATATATATATAATTGAAGATTTTTATGATTGCTTGTAATATATATATACCCGAGAAATACCAAAGAAAATTGCTTGTAAACTGAAGGTAAAGGTAAAAAATTGTTTGTAAATCAGAAGCCAAGTGTAGCACGATGAGCTAGGCCTTTTATAGCTTCCAAGAAGTTTGGAAATTGAGTAAATGGAATCTAGTGAATATTAAAGGAATAAAATGAGTATGAAAAGCATTTCTGAAACCATGCACGTTATCAAGGGCCATACATGTTTCATTAATGCTGATTCTACGTTTCTGTGTACACAACTGTAAAATGTATTACAGAAATAATGTACATGGCCCGACGTAGAAGAAAAGACAAAGTGGATCAAATACACAAAAAATTCAATCATGAATATAAAGTACTCTGTTACACCAGCTTGTGGCTAATTATTGAAATGAGGATACAAAGTATTATAAAGAAATATCAAAGAATATAATGAAAATATTTCTACCCCTAGTACTGTGGTACTTCTGGAAAAGCATGTGTACTACCAATCATCTCAGAACAGGTTACAGTGAATTTTCAGTTACTGACTAAGCAGTTTTCGCAATATATATATATATATATATATATATATATATATATATATATATATATATATATATATATATATATATATATATATATATATATATATATATACACACATATATATATATATACACACATATATATATATATATATATATACATATAAAAATAAGTATATCACGAATGGAACTCCTATTTAAGTAAAGGAGAAAACAGAAACCTTACAGAGGATGTGGCGCATAGCAGCTCTGCATCCAGAGTGGAATTCAAGGATATAAACAAGAAGAAAAAATAAGCGAGAACAGGAGTGACCATATGATTTGCATAGAATGGCTGGGGTGGATTGCGACACCCCTTTCCCGCTTAAAGCAGCTTTTACGACCCGGGCAACGCTCACGGCACCAATGTAACTCAATGGTCAATCTCCCACATGTGCAAAGACAGAAGCACCCGAACGGACAAAAGAGCAAAGATGGAACCAAGCATGGAAGAGATACACCTTACTATCCAGCATGAAAACACAACATTTTATAAGGGAAAGTCGCACATGCGCGAAAAGACTTCAAGATGATAGGATCGCAGATATGAAAATATATATGATTAAGAATTCTCATTTAGAATCAAACAATGTACAATTTCTTTCTTTGAAAAAGGAATAGTAATAATGTTGTAAAAAATATCTAGGGTAATTTCTTTTTAATGCATCATTTATTATTTTATTACATTCATGAATGCAGTCTTTTTTAAAAGTACTGTAGTTTCTGTTTCTTCTGCAGTACCCGATAATAATATTTCTGAATATATTTTTAGTGAGGTTTGAATTCCAATCAATAATATTATTAATTTTGATATTGTATGAATTTCTCTTGTCGTGTATGGTTGTATAAATTCCATACTGTTGGTGCTTTCTTATTGACAAATCCAGGAAGTCTGTCGATCCATCCTCATTGATCGGGTTTTCAATTAAGTCCAATTCCCTTGGGTAGAATGCAAAATCTATGTCAGGGGTGTTTGCATAACCCCCTAATATCACATCGTCAACATAACGGAAATAAGGTATTTCCGATAATAGATGGGTTCCTCTTTCATATTTGGATAGATAAATATCCGCCAATATTGATGAGCATGCACCACCCATGGGTATGCCTTTGACCTGTTTGTAGAAATGCATACCGTCATATAGTATGTTTTCATTTAAAACCAACTCAATCAAATCCAAATATCTTCTGAGAGTTATATATGGTTTTAAATTATACTCTTCATGTAATTCTTTCAAGATCATTTGTAGGTTTGTTAAATCGATGTTATTAAACAGATCCCTGAAATCGTAGCTTCTGAAGTTTAAATCTTTATGGCAAAATTTCAGTCGGTCTATCAATTCTTGTCCGTTTTTTAACATTATGGAGTTTTGCTTCTTAATATCAGTCATAACATATTGAAGTAATTTCAGAAGTTTTTTATTTGCATGTTCTAGGTATGATCCGCATCCCACTGTTACAGTACGGAACTTGACTGGCTTTTTGTGTAACTTGGGAATGAGGATCAAGTATGGAAATTTTACTGATTTAATATCCATACCAATTCTTTTATACAGTGCTTTTATTCTATTAGTGATGATTGATTCGTTACTAGGAATTAATGTATACATGGCACAATCCTTATAGCATTGTGTTAAAGTATCGACATAGAATTTTTTACACGTGAATGCAAAATTCGATACGATTTTGTCGGTGTATGTCAATACGAATTCTTCATTAAAATGTTTGATTGAAAACGGAAATTGAGAACTCCCAGAATCCTTGTTTCTTCTCGGGTAGAATTGGCAAAAAGCACTGTAAAAGGCATATTTCCATGCGTTAAAAGTTTGTACAGGTATACTGTGTTTGACAGCCATCTTGTATATGAAGGTTTCCAGATCGTAATTAAATTCATTATAAATATCATTATATTCTTGTATTCGGTACTTAGTACCAAGTTGTAATAAGTTTTTGAGTTTATTATCTTTTATAAAATCTAAGTTTCCAGTAATTATATGCTTGTGGTAGGGATCACAATGTATATTTTTATGACATTGACAGGATTCAATATTAAATGAAGACACGGTTTTACATAATTTATTGTAGTTGAATAATCTTCTACCGTTGGTTCTTACAAAGCGATAGGATATCTTAATATTTAGATTAGGCAAAGGAAGACGTTCTTCTATATTATGTAATATTTGGTTGAATGGAATATTTTCGAACATTTTATTCTTAAATGTTGTGATAAAAAATTCTTTTGATTTGTTTATTTGATATTTTGGTTCAAGTGCTACATTATATTTTGCGGCTCTGAGTTTAATTAAATCCAGAATGATGTCTATATTAGTGTTTGTATCTTCTGTATTGCAGTTATTTTCACTTAAATTGAAATTTATAATAAAATTCCATATACGTTGTAAGTATTTGATTTTGATACTGTTGGCTATATTCTTGATCCATCCGAATTTCACTGTTATTTCTGTCTTTATGAAGGCTGAGATTTTTTCTTCTGTTTTGATATAATTAAATTGTTGCTTTTTATTTCCTCTTTGGTGTCTATAAGTTTTCTTAGGTATTGAATTGTCTAAGAGAGGGTATGCTTTACTATTCCTGCATCTTTCTTTATTGCAATTTTCCTTGAATAATAAAGTATTCAGACCATATGGATATGCAGAATTATATTGCTTTATATGGGTGTTTTCCCACCACAAGCGTTCAGAAAGGTTTGGTACTATATCAATAATAGTTACCATAATATTGCTGAAGGGGTGTACTTGAAAATGTCGTACTTCTAAGTTATTATTGGTGGATAGCTGTTGGATTTTGCCCACTTGACTTCGGTGCAGATTTATACGGATATTCAGGGAATTCTGCGTCTGTCCTATATATTTTGCCTGACAGGCAAGGCATGATATGCAATATACCACATTAAAAGTTTTGCAAAAGATTTTTATATTGTCCTTTTTTGTAGAAATTTGGTGTGGATTGGCTACGGGACAAAGCTTACATCGCTTAGAATTGCATTTCTTGAACTTGAAGTTCTTCATATGGTGGTAGTGTTGATAAAAGTCGTTAAAAAAAGATGATCTATTATAGATCGTGTCATTTATTACAAAAGAATTTACATTTTTTATGTTTGTCACAGCTTTATCATGGACAATTGTACAAGGCTTATAAACACTGCTCATCACTTGCTTCAATATAAAGATTAGGGTAACTGTATTTCGATAACACATATACCCTGATAATGTGTCACCGGGCATATATTCAGCATGGAATAAATTTGCCAGTCGCTAAATTTATATAAAGCCTTCATACATATTATATATCAACAGTTTTTTAACTCATGTTGAGGAGTAAGAACTTTATAGTAAAAATAAACGAAAAGTTTTTTCATATGCACATTCAAATACAGTAAAAGCATCATAGAACGTTCAAGTATACTACTTCCAAGAAGTTTGGAAATTGAGTAAATGGAATCTAGTGAATATTAAAGGAATAAAATGAGTATGAAAAGCATTTCTGAAACCATGCACGTTATCAAGGGCCATACATGTTTCATTAATGCTGATTCTACGTTTCTGTGTACACAACTGTAAAATGTATTACAGAAATAATGTACATGGCCCGACGTAGAAGAAAAGACAAAGTGGATCAAATACACAAAAAATTCAATCATGAATATAAAGTACTCTGTTACACCAGCTTGTGGCTAATTATTGAAATGAGGATACAAAGTATTATAAAGAAATATCAAAGAATATAATGAAAATATTTCTACCCCTAGTACTGTGGTACTTCTGGAAAAGCATGTGTACTACCAATCATCTCAGAACAGGTTACAGTGAATTTTCAGTTACTGACTAAGCAGTTTTCGCAAATATATATATATATATATATATATATATATATATATATATATATATATATATATATATATATTAAGAGTTGTTGTTGTTATAATACAAAATCAAAACTATTATAACTTCCTGGTCTTTAGAGATGCGCCAAAAATAGTAGTCCGAAACCCTAATTTGGCTGCTTTAGGTTCCGTAGTCAAGTTCTGTAGTCGAATTTCAGGTTTCTGCAAAAATTGTCTGTATCCACTCTAGCTGAAAAACTAATAGACATAATTTCACAAAGATAGTGCACAAAGACATACATACATAGATGATAAGCATAGACAGTAATAAAACTACGCTTATAGTAATAAAACTACCCAGCCTCCAATATTGTTAATTTACATTTTTAGTACAAAAGTATTTAATAAAAATATTTAATAAAATTTTGACCACGAAAAGAATAAGATCAATCCCATAACTCTAGGACTAGCCGTTCTCGATATATATATATATATATATATATATATATATATATATATATATATATATATATATATATATATATATATATATATATATATATATATATATATATATATATTCGTATTTTTGCTACGTTGCCTTTGAAAATACGTCCAGTCGTCAAATGAAAATGAAAATTGAAATAAAACTGCAA
The DNA here is from genome assembly GCA_951213105.1 of Amaurobius ferox. Taxonomy (NCBI): domain Eukaryota; kingdom Metazoa; phylum Arthropoda; class Arachnida; order Araneae; family Amaurobiidae; genus Amaurobius; species Amaurobius ferox. Next base: position 25,803,393 of record OX578150.1, on the reverse strand, counting down.
ATTTAGCTTCATTTCAAATAATTATCCGTGTCATTTTGTACAATTAAACTTAAATTAATGAATTATGAAAGAAAGAGAAAATGAATTTAAGTCTGTAGTGAAAGTCGGGTGCTGCCCACATCAGATTTCCCCCCTCCTTACACACGTTTCTTTCGTTCTCGGGTGCGGTATCCCCGTGGTTTGCGCGCTAGATTTGCACGCTACCACAAATGCCGCCGTGTTCATGCGGAGTACGATCACGTTAAACATGTGGGTCCGTAAGTCCTTCCGAGAGGTTGGTGGTAGGGGAAGGAGGGTACGGTCCCTGTGGATGCCTCCCCCACTGGGTTCCGGTCTAAATTGGGTGGCACTTCCCGGCCGTCCATACAGTTACCTTACACCTTTCTGGTAGGTCGGACGGTCTGGGTCTCAACAACAACAACACGTTTCTTTCGATCCTTGTGTCGATTTCTACTCATTAGGCAATGCTCTCTACTACTTTATAATTGCATTTTTCGTCTATATTGCTTTATTGCCGAATTTATTATCCCAGCATTTTAAATGCTCTAATAGAGGCGCTGCAATCACTTTTGTAATCATGGCATCATGCACGGTCACTTCACTATAGATAGACCTAACGTATATAGTACTCATGGACTTTTCCTTACAAAGTTATTGGGGGATGCTTAAGAAATTTCGTTTGAACTGTATGTATTCCCAACCTTTAAATACCACATTGTGTGAACTCTGAAGTTTGAGAACCGTCAAAAAGACTTGTTGATTTCACCAATCATCTGAGAACTAACTTTTCTGTTACGGATAAAAATTGTTTTCTTTTGCGTGGGAGGTTTGGGGAGGGCCACACTGCTCCTTTAGAGAAGATGAAATAAAATAAATGCTGGAAAATTGATCCACAGGGAATTTCTACGGAAAGCGAAGTTATTTTTGGAATTTTTGGGTTGCAATGTTTCTTGCACCGCCGAATCTTTTCAGGAAACACATTTTTGAACTCGAAATCCTGAAATTTTTAAAACGTATTTCTGCCGTTTAAGATATATATTTCGTTTCCCTCTCTCTCTTTTTATATTTTTAGATTCAGGTTTACTTGCTTCTTGAGTTTATCGTTCTTTTTTCCACATTTTCACCTTTTTACTTTCCCTGCAATACATGGTAATGTATAGGGAAAGTATTGGAATCATGCCGAAAATCACAACTCGAGTTTTCGACGGATCTACACGTTTCAAGACCTCTAGAATACGAAAAAACCATTTTTAGCGTGACGTCTGTGTGTGTGTTTGTGTGTCTGTCTGTCTGTGTGTTTGTGTGTCTGTCTGTCTGTGTGTCTGTGTGTCTGTGCAGATATTGTATCCACTCTAACTAAAAAACTAATGGACCGAATTTCACAAAATTTTGTAGGTAAGTCACTTGTGGGTGGGGCTGGTGCTGATTAGTTTTGGGTACGATTCAGAATAAAAGAACCCGCCTTTTTTGTGAAATGGCCCGCAAAAGCTTGTATCCACTGTAGCTGAAAAACTAATGGACCGAATTTCACAAAATTCGGTAGATGAGTTACGTATAGGTCACCCTGGTGCTGATTAGATTTTGGTACGATTCAGAAAAAAATAACCTGCCTTTTTTTGCAGAATGGCCCGCAAAAATCGTCCAAATCTAAACTAGAGAACTACGTATGCTCAAATATATCCATTAAATGCTTGTTTAATACGTAATTTTTAGCGAAGAAAAGAATAAGACCAACCCCATTACAGTAGGACTAGCCGTTCTCGAGATATTTTAGTTTTTCGTATTTTCTCTACGCCACCTTTGAAAATAAGTCCAGTTACCGAATGAGAACGAAAATTGAATTAAAAGTGAAATAAATTTAATTAAAATAAAGAGAACATGGATATAAGTCTGCAGGGAAAGTCATGTGCTGCCCACATCAGATTTTTACTTTCCCTGCAATACATGGTAATGTATAGGGAAAGCATTGGAATCATGTCGAAAATTGCAACTCGAGTTTTCGACGAATCTACACGTTTCAAGACCTCTAGAATACGAAAAAACCATTAACGTGACGTCTGTGTGTGTGTCTGTGTGTCTGTCTGTGCAGATTTTGTATCCACTCTAACTAAAAAACTAATGGACCGGGTTTCACAAATTTTAGTAGGTAAGTCACTTGTGGGCGAATCTGGTGCTGATTAGTTTTGGGTACGTTTCGGAATAAAAGAACCCGCCTGTTTTGGCGAAATGACCCGCAAAAGTTTGTATCCACTCTAACTGAAAAACTATGGGACCGAATTTCACAAAATTCGGTAGATGAGTCACTTGTGGGTCATCCTGGTGCTGATTAGATTTTGGTACGATTCGGAAAAAAAATAACCTGTCTTATTTTGCAAAATGGGCCTCAAAATACGTCAAAATCTAAACTAAAGAACTACGTATGCTCAAATATATCCATTTAATGCTTGTTTAATACGTAATTTTTAACAAAGAAAAGAATAAGACCAACCCCATCACACTAGGACTAGCCGTTCTCGAGATATTTTAGTTTTCGTATTTTCTCTACGACACCATTGAAAATAAATCCGGTTACCGAATGAGAATGAAAATTGAATTAAAAGTGGAATAATTTTAATTGAAATAAAGAGAACGTGGATATAAGTCTGCAGGGAAAGTCATGTGCTGCCTACATGAGATTTTTTTGTATTCTAAAGATTTTAAATTTTATCTGGAAAACTGAGAAAATGCCAGAAAAATGGAAAGAAACAATAATAATTAAAATACCTAAAAAAGGAGATCTAGTGGAACTGGAGAGGTATCACTTTAATGTCTATTCAATAGGGTGAGTAACTATTGGTCATGAATTTAAGGGATATTTAGACTGAATAAATTGTATTTAGACTGATTACATTGTATATTATATACAGGACACAATATGGAATACAAATGTACAAATTTGCATGTTTCTAAAATATGCATGTTTTAAAAACTTGCATGTTTTAAAAACTCTTTACAACTATAGTCATAATTAATTGTTATCATTAGCTCTGACTTAATCAGTTGTAAGCTGCTTTGATTTCTCTGATCAATCCATTTGTTGCTCATCAGCGAAAAAAATCTTTCAGTATGGGCATTTGAGCCTTGGATGCTTAAAACAAAGCCTCAAATCTTATTAAGGTTTGGCATATTTATTTTTTGGTTCTTTAAATCATTGAAAATGTTGACCCAACTTTGTTCTATGGTTCATGTTCTTGCCAAATTTTGCCGTCTCCGAAGATATACAAAGCGAAAATAAATCCCAATCCTACAATTTATACAGGAATGTATTTCGCGGGAATAATATATAATTCAAATTTTGCGTTCTTGATTTTTAAAGAAATATACGGGATAAATAGAAGGTCAATACCAGAAGCGGGAGGATTAAAAAAAATCTGATGTGGGCAACACATGACTTTACTTATATAATGTAATGAATTTACTACTTTTACAGTAAAAACATAGGTTTTTCTTATAGTAGATACTAATATTCTTTCCAAGATATTGAATTTTCGACAATTAGGCGTCATTTTCATTGATTTAGCGTCATTTTTATCCATCTGGCGAGATTTTCGTTAATTTGGCAACATTTTAAAAAGTCGCCAAGTTGGCGACATTCCGCCAAATTCGTCGCCAAAATCTCGCCAAGCGTTATGGACGAAGAAAGAAGTTGTTCTTACAGCAGATAAATGACTATTGGCGTTCAAATACAAAAGTATTACTCAAAGTATCTTTTTTCATGAATGGAACGAGCTAGATCCACGAGAATGATATCACCCAATTTATCGCATGGTATTACATATGAAAAGTGAACATGTTTCTCAATAGGAAATATTTTTTTTCATTTTATATAACTTTTTAATTTTTTTGAAAAATGTGCAATATCTCAAGAACGGATCATGTTAGCGTTCTAAAATTTATGTCAATCGTTTTCTAATGAAAAATTACATAAGAAATGCCTATTTGCGTAACTTTATTAGTAGTTTTGATTTTTTGACGATTTTTTCAAAATTTTTTTCGAAAATTTAGGGGGGTTCTGAGCATTCGATTACGTATAAAAACAATAGGCTTTCAGTGTTTATGGATTGTGATTTTTGTACCAAATTTGGTTCGAATCGGTCCATTCGTTCGTCAGTTATCGTCTCCACAGACTCACTGACACACACACACACACACACACACACACAGACATCACTTCAAAAATGTTTGATTCGTGATCAGGGATGCTTGAAACGTGCTCTCCCGTCGAAAACTCGATTTCGAATTTTCGACCCCGTCACAATACTTTCCTTATACATTATGTATATAAGGAAAGTAAAAAAGAAAATCTCAAATATGGGAGTTCCCGGGAAATACGGGAGTGTTGGTCACCCTTTCCAACTAAAGTTTTTCCAGCTAAAGTTTTCCAGCTAAAGTTGGTCACCCTTTCCAGCTAAAGTCATGGTCAACAGATTAAAAAACGAAATTGGGAGAGGAACAAGCTAGATTTCGAAGTAGAGACGGAATCACTCAACATATTTTCACTTTGAAAAACATCATTGAGTAAAGCATTGAACATAATGCACCTCTATATTTAAATTTTATTGATTTTAGAAAAGCGTTTGATACCATTGACAGAAATATGTTGTGGAAGATACTTGATAGTTATGGGATCCCACAAAAAATTATTAACATTATTGGGGAACTATATCGGAACAGCAGTTGCTGCGTTGAAGTAAATGGAAAACTGCTAGAGCCTTTCCAAATTAAATCAGGTGTAAAGCAGGGATGTGTGATGTCAGGTTTATTATTACTTTCCTTATATACATAATGTACAAGGAAAGTATTGTGACGGGGTCAAGAATTCGAATTTTCGACGGGAGAACACGTTCAAAGCATCCCTGATCACGAATCGAACATTTCTGAGGTCATGTCTGTGTGTGTGTGTGTCAGTGAGTTTATGGAGACGTTATCTCACGAACGAATAGAGCGATTCGAATGAAATTTGGTTCAAAAATCACAATTCGTGAATACTGGAAGCCTATTGTTTTTAAACGCAATCGAATGTTCAGAACCCCCTAAATTTTTGAGTGAAATTTTGAAAAAAATCATCAAAAAATCAAAACCTTTAATAAAGTTACGCAAATAGACATTTCTTATGTAATTTTTCTTTAGAAAACGCTTGGCATAAACTTTAGAACATTAGCATGAACCGTTCTCGAGATATTGCACATTTTTCAAATTAATTTATCAGAAAAATCCCATAAATTAAAAAACATATATTAACTGTTGAGAAACATGTTCACTTTTCATATGTAATATCATGCGATAAATTGGGTGACGTCATTCTCGTGGATCTAGCTCGTTCCATTCATGAGAAAAGATACTTTGAGTAATACTTTTGTATTTGAACGCCAATAGTCATTTATCTGCTATAAGAATAACTTATTTCTCGGTTCATAACGCTTGGTGAGATTTTGGCGACGAATTTGGCGGAATGTCGCCAACTTGGCGACGTTTTTAAATGTTTCCAAATTAACGAAAATTTCGCCAAATGGATAAAAATGACGACTAATTGACGAAAATTCAAAATCTTGGAAAGAATATAAGTATCTACTATAAGAATAACCTATTTTTTTCTGCTGTGAAAGTAGTAAATTCATTGCGTTATATAAGGAAAGTCATGTGCTGCCCACATCAGTTTCTTTAATATAGTTGTTACTGGATCATGAAAAACAGCATCAAAGACAAAAGAGGCATTATAGGTGGAAATTTATATCAGATTTAAAAGATTTAGATTTTGCAGATAACGCTGTTCTTTTGGCCTCTAGATTTTATGATCTACAACAAAAAAACTAATGGCCTTAATAAGTTTGCTAACCACTGGTTTACGAATCAATAAAAGTAAAACAAAAGTCTTAAGAATTAATGAAAAAACGTATGAAAATGTAAAATTAGATGATGAATCCATTGAAGATATAAATAGCTTTACTTACCTTGGTGTACCGGTGAACAAGGAGGGTCGAACAAATGAAGAAATCAAAATGAGAATTGCAAAAGCTCAGAATTGTTTTAGAAAACTAAATAAAATATAGAGAGCTACTAAACTTAATTTAAGAACCAAAATCAACCATCTTAATTCCTTAGTGAAGTGCGTTTTATTGTATGGACTAAAAGAAAGTATGGACTAAATTGTAATTGTCTTTTATTGTATGGACTAATTGTAATTGTCTTTTATTGTATGGACTAAAGAGGTTTTAGAAAACTAAATAAAATATAGAGAGCTACTAAACTTAATTTAAGAACCAAAATCAACCATCTTAATTCCTTAGTGAAGTGCGTTTTATTGTATGGACTAAAAGAAAGTATGGACTAAATTGTAATTGTCTTTTATTGTATGGACTAATTGTAATTGTCTTTTATTGTATGGACTAAAGAGGTTTTAGAAAACTAAATAAAATATAGAGAGCTACTAAACTTAATTTAAAAACCAAAATCAACCATCTTAATTCCTTAGTGAAGAGCGTTTTATTGTATGGAACAGAAACATGAAAATTAACAAGCGGCCAATGCAACAAGTTGAATGCCTGGCAGACTAAATATTTGAAGAAAATTTTGGGAGTATTTTGGCCTTATGTTATTAACACTGAACTCTACAAGAGTACTGGACAGGAAGCAATTGAGATGGAATTAAAAAGCAGTAGATGGAAATGAACTGGACATGCCTTAAGAATGCCGCAGCATAACATCCCTGTTTCCTTAGTAAGTCACTTGTCACTGTAGTAAGTCACTGCCCTTAGTCACTTGTGGGCTACTACCTACCTACGGTGCTGATTAGTTTTGGGTACAATTTGAGGTAAAAGAACCCGCCTTTTTTTGCGAAATGGATCGCAAAAATGACCTGTATCCACTCTAGCTGAAAAACTAAAGGACCGAATTTCACAAAAATTGGTCGCTTGTGGGTTACCCTGATGCTGATTAGATGTTGATACGATTCGGAAAAAAGTAACCTGCCTTTTTTTGGGGAAATGGCCCACAAAAATCGTCGAAATCTAAACTAAAAAACTATGAAAATAATAAGATCAACCCTATTGCACTAGGACTAGCCGTTCTCAAGATATTTTAGTTTCTTCGTATTTCCTCTACGCCATCTTTGAAAATAAGTCCAGTTACCAAATGAGAACGAAAATTGAATTAAAAGTGAATTAAATTTAATTAAAATAAAGAGAGTGTGGATATAAGTCTGCAGGTAAAGTTATGTGCTGCCCACATCAGATTTTTTGATATTCAAATTCTAAAAACTTATATGCTCTGTTGTATGAGAATTCTCAAACATTGAAATAAAGGTTTTATACTTCTAATTTCGTAATTGTTTGTTAAATTGAGTTTTAATTTGAAATTTTTCACAGTTCGCATACTTCATATGCGCGAGTCCATTCTAAGCCCAGTTTCTTGCTAGTTTAATTTTTGTGCATTTCCTTTACTCCCCCCCCAATACATGGTAATGTATAGGGAAAGTATTGGAATCGTGCCGAAAATCGCAACTGGAGTTTTCGACGGATCTACACGTTTCGGGATCTATAGAACACGAAAACACTATTTTTAGCATGACGTCTGTGTATGTGTCTGTCTGTGTGTCTGTCTATGCAATGTATGTATTCACTCTAATTCAAAAACTAATGGACCGAATTTTATAAAATGTGACAGGTAAGTCACTAGTGATTGGGCATGGTGCTGATTAGTTTTGGGTACGATTCGGGAAAAAGAACCCGCCTTTTTTTGCGGGTTCTTTTTCGCCTTGTTTTGCGAAATGGCCGCAAAAATTATCTGTATCTACTCTAGCTGAAAAACTAATAGATCAATTTACAAAATTTGGTAGATAATTCACTTGTGGGTCACGCTGGTGCTGATTAGATTTTGGTACGATTCGGAACAAACCCCCTGCCTTGTTTTACGAAATGGCTCGCAAAAGTCCCCGAAATCTAAAAAAAAAAAGAAAAGACTACGTGTGCTCAATTATATCACTTAAATGCTTGTTTTATACATAATTTTTGACGATGAAATGAATAAGACCAACCTCATTACACCGTTCTCGAGATATTTTAGTATTTTCGCATTTGCGCTACGCCACCGTTGAAGAAAATTCCAGTTACCAAATGAGAACAAAAATTGAATCAAAAGTTCAGATTCAGTGTAATTTTAAAACAATTATGGGTGTTATTGTGTGAAATTAAACCAATATAATGAATTATCGAAGAAATAAGGAGAACGTGAAAATGAGTCTGCAGGGAAAGTCATGTGCTGCCCACATCAGATTTTTTAGTTTTAGTAAAGCGTGCGTGAGCGCTACTAGCAGCGTTACGGACTTTGTGGCTAAATTAAAAGACCTTAAATGCATGCCTTCCTTGCAAATTAAACACTTGGCCAACAATATCCTTTCCTCAGTTTTCTTAAATTTTTACTTTCTCTGCAATACATGGTAATGTATAGGGAAAGTATTGGAATCATACCGAAATTCACAACTCGAGTTTTCGACTGATCTACACGTTTCGCCATCTCTAGAATACGAAAAATTCATTTTTAGCGTGACGTCTGTGTGTGTGTTTGTCTGTGCAATGTATGTATTCACTCTAACTAAAAAACTACTGGACCTAATTTCATAAAATTTGGTAGGTAAGTCACTTGAGTGAGACCCTGGTGCTGATTAGTTTTTGGTAGAATTCATAAAAGCAGAACTCGCATTTCTTTGCGGAATGGCCCGTAAAAATTTCATGTATCCACTCTAGCTAAAACACTAATGGATCGAATTTCACAAAAATTGGTTGATAAGTCGCTTGTGGGTTACCCTAGTGCTGATTAGCTTATGGTACGATTCGGGAAAAAATAACCTCCCTTTTTTGTGAAATGGCCCGCAAAAATCGTCAAAATCTGAACTAAAAAACTACGAATGCTCATATTTAATGATAAACTACGTATATCATTAAATTCTTGTTTTATACGTAATTTTTAAGGATGAAAAGAGCAAGACCAACCCCATTACACTAGGACTAGCCGTTCTCGAGATATTTTAGTTTTTTCGTATTTTCTCTACGCTACCTTTGAAAATAAGTACACTTACCAAATGAGAACGAAAATTGAATTAAAAGTGATTTACATTTTATTAAAATAAAGAGAACGTGGATATAAATCTGCAGGGAAAGTCATGTGCTGCCCACATCGGATTTTTACTTTCTCATACGTGGTATTGAGAAATTGAAAATCCGAAAATTTTCGATATCGAGATTTTGATGCCAATATATATATTTTAAGACCTTCTAAACACGTTTTGGTTATTTTTGGAGTGATATCCGTCTGTCTGTCTGATGTCTATGGTATACAGGATAGCAGCCACAAATATTAATGGATTTTCACGCATCTTTATATCCAGCTTTGTTATCAAAAAAATCTAGAACTAGATAGAATGTTTTTTTGTTTTTTTTCAATTCGAGTGAAAGTTTTTAAAATTATTCGAAATTTTATATTTTGTAACATGGCTGCATATAGGACAAAATTTGGCATAATCATGCATGAAAAGGTGTATTTGTGATTCAAAGATCACCAAACTTAAGAGTTTCAATCATTGTTGTAAAATATATCCGCGATACAAATTTTTTTGTCCGTGACGTTATTATCCCCCCTTTGACGGCAAGTTACTCCCCCTTGGGGTACATTATTAAGTATGGTATCAATCGAAATATTATTTTCGAGCCCTTTAAAGTAAAAGTTAACACGCTATAGTTGTAATCATTTGGACCCATGATAACGATTTTTCAAAAAAAATTTCTTGTAAAATTAAAAAAAAAAGGGGGAATTCTGGTACGAGTTGCGCCACACTCTGGTTAATTTCAAAATAAACTTGAATACACTTAAGGCTACTTTATTTAATTAAGTTCAATTTGCTAAACACAAAATCCTTAGCAGAAGAACCTGAACTACAGTAGGCTCCTAACGTTTATCGATCTAAATAATAGCACAAAATTTCGCTCGATTTGTTTTATTTTGTTCGAGAGAGATCGTCTTCATAGACAGACACCCATACATCATGGAAATAATTGTGAATTAGTATTTAGATGTGCTCAAGACCTACAAATCCATCCAAATTCCAAAATCGAATTTTTGACCCCATCACCATACTTTCCTTTTACATATACTATGTATTGTAAATGACATTAAAAAGAATATTGGCTATAATGACCTGATCTGTGATTTTGTTTCCATTGGGTTGGAGGGAAAGTTATGTCGTATTTTAAATAGGCAGGTGATTTTTCTTGTAAATAAAAAGAACATCTGTAACAAGTCGAGAAATTGCAGAAGAGTTTGGCATTCATCATACAACTGTTGGAGATCACATTAAATCTCTTGGGTTTGTGTTAAAGCAAAGTTTTTGGGTTCCACATGAATTAACGGAAAAGAATTTGTCTGATCGTGTAAAAATGTGTTCATCACATCTGATTAGACACAATGTGGAGCCGTTTTTGGACAGGCTGGTTACTGGAGATGAAAAGTGGATTCTTTACGAGAATATTAAGAGAAAAAAATCTTACTGCAAACCAGGAACATCATCAGCAACAGTTCCAAAACCAAGCATCCATCAACGAAAAGTACTGCTTTGTTTGTGGTGGGACAGGAAAGGTCCAGTGTACTACTGAGTTGCTGAAACAGGGGAAAACCATCAACGCGGATCTGTACTGCAATCAGCTGGATAAATTGAATGCAGCTATCAAAGAAAAAAGGCCAGCATTAGCGTCCAGAAAAGGAATAGTGTTCCACCGCGATAATGCTCGCCCGCATACTGCAATGGTGACACAACAAAAACTGAATGCGTTAGGATGGGAAGTCCTTAGTCACCCACCGTATTCACCTGACATTGCACCATCTGATTATTACCTGTTCAGATCTCTGCAAAATTATCTAACGGGAAAAAATTCACGTCTTTTGAAAGTGTTTCTAAGGCAGTTGCTGACTATTTTAACTCCAAGGATGAGAACTTCTACAAAACAGGAATTCACAGGTTACCTGAAAGATGGCAACAGGTTGTAACAAATAACGGAGCATATATAATTGATTAATATTAAACACATATTTTTATAAATGAATTCAAATATTTTCTTTAAAATACGACAGAACTTTCCCTCCAACCCAATATTTTTTGATGTGACGCATCTTAAGGCGCGGTGCAGAAGAAATCTTGAAAGAAATGTGGTTTAGATGAAACTGAAATCGGAAGTAACGAAAGTAGCATCATATTATTACGAATACTTACAATAAAACCCTTGTTAATTGTAATTTGAAAGTCTGGATATATTGACTTTAGTGACAAAATCAATGGTCTTAACGACGCATTTGGAGAAATATCACCAACGTGGCAACTTTCGACGAGTTCTGAAAACTTCTCGAATTTTATTGATTGGTTAATAATCTCACGAATTACGTGTTTTTTTTTAGAACTTTAATTAGAAGACATATAATCTCATCGTCCAGTTGGGTTGTTGACGTGATATGAATAAAAGCATCTGCTGACTTCAATACGGAACCCGATATGTATTGTATACACAACGCATCAACCTTTTCCAGTTTGAAATATGTGAAAAATGGGATGGTTCATATATATTTATAAAGAGTAACAATGATTTTTACATCGTTTCTATACCTCCTTTTTGGTTAATCACAAGGGGGCTCCGTCCCCTGCTCGCTACGCTTCACAGACCCCGTAGCTCGCTGCACTTCACAGACCCCGTAGCTCGCTGCACTTACAAAACTCGCCTCGCGAGCTATTTCAAGCCAAACTAAAGTTTACATCTTTAAACTGCTTATTCTATCGTGTTACCCTATTATTTCTCTATAAATGTACCAAATTTTATATTCTTGCATATTATAGTTTTTGCAGTACGAGACGGAGAACATCGGTGGACGTGCCGATACGAAAGGACATTTTTCACTTCAGGAGTGCATAAAAACTAAAATCTCGTAAACTGCATCGAAATTCAAAATAGGGCGCCGTCCTGCCAAAAATTCAACTATGTAGGTACTAACCTGCAAAAATGCGTGGTCTTGCTATTGTTAGTCTATCCAGGACGCGAACTCGCAGCTCAAATATTTTGTCTTTGTATTGTAGTTTAAGAAATATTTAATGTCATATAGAAAAACGGGTTATTTCAGCGTGTTCGACAAACCTTTTTCTACAAGTGTACCAAATGTTATATTTCTGTATGTTATAGTTTTTGTGGTACGAAGCAGGGAGCTTCGAGGAATGAGAAATTTTCTCAAACAGCTTCGGCGTCCGCTACTTATTTTTAATATAGAGAAATTACTATCGAATTTAACGATCTTAAAGTGTTCATCATTGTTATTGTAGTATAATCTGCTTTGTTATTATTTAAGACTGTCTTCCAGTGCTTAACCTCTATTTTCTTTCTTCTCGTCCAGGCACGCTGAACCAGCTGGGCATCACGATCGGCCTCCTGTTGTCCATGGTGCTCGGCATCCATGACATTTTAGGCACAGAAGAGAGGTGGCCTTATTTATTTGGTGAGTACTCTTCATTTTCTCATCTTCTCTAGCTTTACACAACACTGCAACAACAACCGCAGACAACTTACTTGGACAACTGCACAGGCAAACTACGTAACGTAACGTAGCGAACAAACGTAATTGCATGCTGCAGGTTGCTCACTTTCTGTAAGAGAAAGCATCGTCGCTCGTGACTTGCAACGAAAATCTGCGGGGTAGGCCGTAAGTATTCCAACCATAGATGGTTTCAGTTGTTTATTTAGGCGCGATAAGTTGGAACACAGAAAAACAAAATTACTGTTAAAAAAAATACCGTAAAAATTATATTTTGTGTGACATGCTCGACCCTAACTGCAAACTAATCCGGAAGAAGATCAAAATATAGGTAGAAATAGCTTTCATATTTGGTTATTCTGTGTTTTATTGATGCGTTGAGTATCCTAAATCATTTTTTTAAATTCAAAATGGTTCTTAACTTTTATACTATTTGCCTGTATATTCTACACTTTCAATAAATTTTACTTACCTTATTATAATCCTTCAAAAATATTCACTGACGACTACACAGATAATGGAGATGAAAAGTGATATTATAGGAGTTAGAAATTCTGAACAGATACATCAGTGAACGATGACTTTTCGATGCATTATTCCATTGTGTGAACTACCTCAGACCCCTTCTTTCAAATCCGCCAGACGTCGTTTTATCACCAGCATACGCAAGAAGAGCTATCTTTCAAGGTTATAGCAGCGCCTCATACTCCACGTCAGCAGAAACACCCCCAATTTTGTGATGTGAAAGAAGGGTTTTGTGGCAGTTCACGGTCTGGAATAATGCGTTTCCCATAGCCCAAACCCTCAAGTCAGTAAATATATTTTCACTTTAGTTAATATACTATCTCCCAAATTTATATCAGATTCTGAACGAGTATCTATATTATTCAAAAGGTACTCAAAATCTTGTTTACTCATGCGTGTAAAATTTTTGAACTGAGAAGCGTCATCTGCAAGAATTTTGTTAAAAAATAATTGTGAGGTACATCACTATTTATAAAAAGCTACCCGCACCACATCTTTCTCAGATTATAGGTTTCGTTTTCCTGTTCAAAAGGATAAAAGTTTACAACCGTCTGTACCGATATCTTTACACAAACTTTAAATATTTTTATTTTTAATATCTTGTTTCCTTTAACTATATTTTATTCTCCCTCATCTCAGGCGTTGCTGTGATTCCCGCCGCCCTGCAGTTGCTCCTCCTCCCCATGTGCCCTGAAAGCCCACGTTTTTTGCTCATCACGAAACAGGAGGAATACTCCGCCAGGGAAGGTGAGTAGTTATTTTCTAGTCAAAATTAAACATGACTAGTCAAAAGGACTAGTCAAAATTAAGGGGCCTCGGGACTTTTGAAATTGGCATAAACAGAGTGAATTCCCATGTTTCAGCTTTTATTTTGTACCTCTTCTCCTATACATTAATAAGTTTTTATTGCGAATAAGTGAATACCTGTGGCATATATGATCATTTTTTCAATAATGAAAATCTGATAATAATAGTTTTAAAAATTGTAGAATGTTCATGTATTTATTAATATTTGATTTTGATATGTGTTGCTTGCCTGGATGATTGCAATAAAACTATTTCTTCCAAAAACAAAAATAGTGCTAATTAAGATCCAAACATACCCATTCGAGAAGTTATAGATCAAAATCAAAAGCAGTTGCATAATTTTAGTTTTTAAAATTTAATTACATTTCTAACTTTTAATAATTTAATTTTTTTTCAAACTTTAATTATGCAAATGTTTTTTTTTTATCTATAACTTCTTTATAGGGCGCTTTTACATCATAATCAGCAATATTTGTACTTTCCCTGCAATACATGGTAATGTATAGGGAAAGTATTGGAATCATGCCGAAAATCGCAACTGGAGGTTTCGACGGATCTACACTTTTCGAGACCTCTAGAATACGAAAAAAACTATGTTTAGCGAGACGGTTGTGTGTGTGTGTATGTGTCTGTCTGTGTGTCAGTCTGTCTGTGCAGCTTTTGCATCCACTCTAACTCAAAAACTAATGGACCGAATCTCATAAAATTTTGTAGGTAAGTTACTTGTGGGCGAATCTGGTGCTGATTAGTTTTGAGTACGATTCGGGATAAAAGAATCTGCCTTTTCTTTCGAAATGGCCCGCAAAAGCTTGTATCCACTGTAGCTGAAAAACTAATGGTCCGAATTTCACAAAATTCGGTAGATAAGTCACTAGTGGGACACCCTGGTATTGCTTGGATTTTGGTACGATTCGGTAAAAAATAACCACCTTTTTTTTTGCAAAATGGCCCGCAAAAATCTGAAATAAAAAACTATGTATGCTCAAATATTTCCACTAAATGCTTGTTTAAAACGTAATTTTTAACGAAGAAAAGAATAAGACCAACCCCATTACACTAGGACTAGCCGTTCTCGAAATATTTTAGTTTTTTCGTATTTTCTCTACGCCAGCTTTGAAAATAAGTCCAGTTATCAAATGAGAACGAAAATTGAATTAAAAGTGAATTAAATTTAATTAAAATAAAGAGAACGTGAATATAAGTTTGCAGGGAAAGTCATGTTCTGCCCACATCAAATTTTTGTTTTTGGAAGCAATAGTTTTGTTGCAATCATACGTGCAAGCAACATATATCAAAATAAAATTTTAATACATGAACATAATACAATTTAATTTTAATAAATACATGGACATTATACAATTTAATTTTAATAAATACATGGACATCCACAAAGACCGTACCTTCCTTCCCTTACCACCAACCCTTTCGGAAAAACTTAAAGTAAAGTGCCCATACTCTGTACTCTGAGTGAATATTGGAACAGTTTGGGCAGAGCCAGGAATTAACCATTGGACTGTCCTGCCCTTGCCTGGAGTGTTGGTCATTCTGCTTTCTGATTAGCTCTTGCAGGTGTACTCTTAATACAGGACATGGATATATAAACCCCCCTGTTTCTTCTATGTGTGCTCATTTGGTCTTTCTGACTCCGGATTTGCCGGGTCTCTTGCAATGAGGAAGGGGATTCACCCTATCCTCGAAACAGCTGTATGCTGCATTGTTATATTATTTGTGTTTAAATAATTTGCTCCAGTTTTCCTTGTGTGTTCCTGATTATTTTACTCTTTCCTTACAGCTTTGGAAAGACTTCGTTGTACAGCCCAAATCGAAGAGGACTTAGAGGAGATGCGAGCAGAAGAACGAGCTCAAGAACAAGAACCTCAAGTGAGTGATTCATTTTGCCGTTCCTAACTTATAAGTTAGGAACGGCAAAATGAACAATTATAATATAGTGATGCTTATAAGCATCACTATATTATAATTGTTTAACGTGTTTTCGCTTGTCCAGACCTTCCCGCTCGGTAGGGGGGGTGGGGTGAATCTTTGCACACCTAAAGTATCAACTTACAAAACCTAATTGAGCGGGATTTACGATTTACTCATTCTGACGTGGTCGAATAAAATGGTTTTTAAGTAAATACTTTCCAGAAGCCCCCTTTGTGACCTAGGTGGCTGAATTGTTGCGGTTAAATCGTAGTATCGACTTGATAGAGTAATCGGCTAAATTGACCACTGCAACGAACCTAACAGAGCTGGTTTTACAATTTTTCTCCTGAACACACTAGGGGAGGGGGAGATAAAGTTCCTCAAAGCTTTCCTGAACTCCCCCCCCCCCCTTCAAATACACACCGGAGACTGAAACTCGATCACAGGGTCGAACCAAGCAAGGACAATGTTTAATTCAGACAACTAATTTCGAAGCTATGTACCACGCATTGTTAATAAAAACAAAACTCATTAAAAGAAAATTGCATCCTAAATATTTGTCTTAGTTTCTCTGTCCTTGACAAGCTTATATACTAGTTCAAATATAGGGTTTGGTTAGACAACATTTTAAAATCCAGTGGGTTATCTAGTATATATTGTTGTTCGTGTGAAGTTATTGAATTAAGACATCTACAATGACTGGGTAAAAAATGAGCTAGTGGTCCACGCTGACAAGCGTCGAACGGCGCATGTGTATTAAAAAAGTAGTGCTAATTCAAATGGAGAGGTAATAAATAATTATAAGAATTGCAATTAACGATTAAAAACTACTATTAATATTCAATACAATGCTTTATTAATAACAGGATCTACAGGTGATTAAAATTTTCAACTCGTTTCGAACACATAAAACAGCTTCTTTCGTTAGTATAGAATGGCAGAGCTACCTCACCAGCAAATGGCATATGTCAATAAATAGTTGTGTCATGTGACTCGAATGAAAATACTAAAAAAGTAAATGTAAAAACCTGGAAGGAAGAGAAAATACAGTAGAAAGCCTCAAAGCAACTGCAGGAAATAAAACTTCAAACTCAGTACTTTATGATAAATAAATAGGAAAGCAGCTGTTTTTTGGAAGACACATGAATGTAATCATCAATATATTAAATCAATAAATAAAATTTAATTGCATAAAATCGAATAAAATTGTTCCCCATTAACCGAAAATATGCGGTGAACTTAAGATTAATAACTCCCTTTTTTTTCTCCCCAGATGACTGTTTGTCAGGTTTTACGGAGCAAGAGCCTTCAATTGCCCCTTCTCATTGGAATTGTCATGCAGCTTTCACAGCAGCTCACTGGAATCAACGCGGTAAGTGATTTTTTTCAAGTTCTCTTCCGGATTTGGAAAATAAAATTTCATAATTTCCCTGATCTTTCAGGCTATATTTGATGATATTTTTATTTTATAGTGAATAGATTACAGGTAAACAATACAATATTGATAAATACTTTCCAGCATTGGAAGTGGGGAATGATACCCCCGCCCCCTATCGGTGAAATATTGCACTAAACTGATTGTCCTCGTGACCCGAAACTAAAGTGAAGACAAGGTCCGTAGATTATCTCTATAGGATATAAAGCCGAATTCCCACTGTCGCGTCGCGTTAACCTTGCAGCGAATGTACTCTAGCTACACTGCTCACAACTGAAATCGCAACGCCATAAAGTTATAAGTGTAGCTTTATGTAAATGAAGCAAAGAAATAGCAAGGCGAGATATGCAAATGATCACAGTTCCGTTACGCATAGTGACGTAACACCTTGCCGAGCAACATAAAAGCGTCAGGTCAAGGAGGAGAGATAGCACAGCTAAATTGTAGCCTCATTGGTTTTAGGTTGTAAAAATCATCACAGTATGCCAAGAGTACGTCGACGCACCGCATACGTTCTGTTGTCTTCAACGGAACGGCAGCAAATCATTCTTTTACGGGAAGGTGGAATGAGCTTTCGAAGGATAGCTGAACTATTGGGTCGTATTGTGAGCACAGTTCAACGGTGTGTGTTACGGTTCGTGAGAACAACGAAACGATACAAAGATCAGGTAGTGGAGCTTCCAGGTGTACCACACCACGTGAAGATAGTATGCTTCTGAGAAGCTTTGCGCGGAAATCGTTTACCACAGCAATCGTGTTACAACAACATTTATCCCACACTACAGGTAGCAAACAATTCGAAACCATTTGCATAACGCAGAACTCCGAGATAGCCGACCTTTTCAACACCTACCGTTTCAACGTCTTCACCGGTTACGTCGCCTCCAGTGGTGTCAAATGAGGCGCAATTGATCGACAGAATGGTGAAACATTCTGTTCACGGATGAATCGCGATTCTGTTTCGGCATGCCAGACAGCCGTACTCGCGTATGGCGGCACTTTCAACAACGCCACCAGGAAGCCTTTTCTATCATGCACTACACAACCAACCCCCTGGGCGCGGTAGCCCATTTGTTAGCGCGCTGGAGTTGCACTCGGTAGGCCCGGGTTCGATTCCAGCCACTGCCAAAACTGCCGCCGTGTTCATGCGGAGTACGATCACGTTAAACATGTGGGTCCGAAAGTCCTTCCGAGAGGTTGGTGGTAGGGGAAGGAGGGTACGGTCTCTGTGGATGCCTCCCCCACTGGGTTCCGGTCTAAATTGGGTGGCACTTCCCGACCGTCCAAACTGTTACCTTACACCTTTCTGGTAGGTCGGACGGTCTGGGTTTCAACAACAACAACAACCAACCCCCTAAGTGGTACCATTGTTTGGGGTGATATAACATTTAGTGGACGAACACCTTTGGTCCACGTTTCTGGCAGTATCAAGGCACAACGATAAGTCTCTGACATTGTGAGACCAGTGGTACAGCTATATCTGTCAACCAGGCCTGGACTGCTTTTTCAGCAGGATAATGCCAGACCACATACTGCACAGGTAACTATGAATAGTCTACAAGGTTTTGATATACTGCCTTGGCCAGCATATTCTCCGGATGTGTCGCCAATTGAACATATATGGGACATCATGGATCGCCGATTAAGAGAACTCCCAATTCCAGCAAACCATGTTCAGTTACAAGCCCAATTGTATACTGTGTGGAATGCCATCCCTCAGCACGTCATTGACCATCTCATTGACGGGATTCGTATTTAATCCTTCATACCGCTGGCGGTGGGCCTATTCCATACTGATCTAATGTCAAAAAGTTCCATGCTTTCATTTTCCAGGTATGATTTTTTGATCATTTGCACATCTTCATGTTACAATTATATTCTGTAAATTTCATAGGGATAAATCAATTTCTTCATTGCGTTGCGATTTCAATTGTGAGCATATCAGTGTACATCAAAATCACAAGAACCCACCAGAAAAGGCCATTCCCAAAATTAAGGAAGGCACTCGCCCATTGCAGATAACAGTATCCATGAGCCATTTTCGCGCATATTATGAGCTCATCAGCATGGAATAACTGTTAACTGCAATAACAGGAAGAAAAATTGCTTATTGCCGCAATTTTGCGAACTTCTAACTAAAATGGACAGTTCCCATAGAAGTTCGCCAGTTCCCATAAAAGTTCGCAAAATTCAAGCAATTAGCAATTTTTTTCCTGCCATTGCAGTTAACAGTTATTCCATGCTGATCAGCTCATATTATGCGCGAAAATGGCTCATTGATACTGTTATTAGCAATGGGAGTGTCTTCCTTATCTAGCGACATGTTTAATAATTGAGACATTTATTTCATGAAAGTAGTAAAAATATTAAATATTAAATCAAAGCTATATTCAAATAAAATGGTATTGAGATTTTCAAGGCGGCGTATAGTAGTTTCTGCTTCTTCAAACTAACACCTGTCTTTTGACCAATTTTTAAATCTATAGACTAATGTTTTCAATTTCGATAGACTTAAAAATGGATCAAAAGACAGGTATTAGTTTAAAGTCTATCGAAATTGAAAACATTGTGGAACATCACTTCTTCCACTGCTCTGATTTTTGATGCACCAAAGTAAATAATACCAAGAGCAAATCCGTTGAAACCAATATCAACACCTGCTTCATCTAAAGTAATACCTTGATGGATACTGATAGCATATGATAAAACTACGTATTTGTTTACGAGTACAATTCTTGCTTTTTCTTGTAAGAGAAACTATAACTAGTGTTATAGATATGACACCATTATAGAAACTCCAGTATAGCCATCAAACCTTACCAAGACATGAGCAGGAATGTCATTAGGAACTTTAAGGCCTCATTGATTTGACGAAGAATAATATATATATAATTCAGTGATACAGGTCAGTGACACGGTTACATTGCAGACCATTTTTGAATCACAAGGTTTGACGAAAAATAACTTAAAAGTCAATGCAAAGAGGTAGCGCACGAGTTTTTTGAAATTAATTTTTCTTAACATCATCTGACCTTTGACCTCAGATATTTCGATACATAGATCAAAGTTTAAAATTCGTCATGATCTAAAGTTTCTTCATGGCCTAAAACATGATTAGTTCAAGTTATGTAGAAAATGTTATTTCGAATCAGTTGATATGTCAACGAAACTTTTGCACATAATCAGATTTGAGTCGGTGTTGAGGAATCTACACTTGGAACTCAGTTTGCTTCAATTAGCTTTCCATAGGATCCATATTGGAAAACGAAACCAAACACTGTAACCCCTGTCCAATTGAGTCTTAATACCTTCCACAATACCTCCTTAATACCTATAAGCATTAGGCATAGCAATGATCTATTAAGAAGAAAATCACTTATGCAATGACGTTAACGTGAATATAAAGTTACTTTTGTCTTATCACTCTATTTGTCTTACCACCCAATTATTTTTGTCTTATCACCCTATTACTTTTGTCTTATCACTCTATTTGTCTTATCACCCTATTACTTTTGTCTTTTCACTCTATTTGTCTTATCACACTATTACTTCTGTCTTATCACTCTATTTGTCTTATCACACTATTACTTTTGTCTTATCACTCTATTTGTCTTATCACCCTATTACTTTTGTCTTATCACTCTATTTGTCTTATCACTCTATTTGTCTTATCACACTATTACTTCTGTCTTATCACTCTATTTGTCTTATCACAGTATTACTTTTGTCTTATCACTCTATTTGTCTTATCACCCTACTACTTTGTCTTATCACCCTACTACTTTGTCTTATCACTCAATTTGTCTTATCACACTATTTGTTTTATCACACTATTACTTTTGTCTTATCACACTATTACTTTTGTCTTATGACTCTATTTGTTTTATCACCCTGTTACTTTTGTCTTATCACTCTATTTGTCTTATCACCCTATTACTTTTGACTTATCACCCTATTACTTTTGTCTTATTACTCTATTCCTTTTGTCCCTATCGCCATTCTAAAAGCCCAGTGTCAGTATGTCAGAGCACCAAATACAATCTCGAAGGTTGAAAAATAAACTCATTCGACCATGCTGAATCCAAATCTGAAATCCGTTTTTTCAAATTAACCCTTGGATCTGGAGA
This sequence comes from Amaurobius ferox, assembly GCA_951213105.1. Taxonomy (NCBI): domain Eukaryota; kingdom Metazoa; phylum Arthropoda; class Arachnida; order Araneae; family Amaurobiidae; genus Amaurobius; species Amaurobius ferox. The sequence continues at coordinate 25,781,979 of OX578150.1, read as the reverse complement.
AATGGCCTCTCAAAGTTTGGTCTTTTGTGCCCTTATTATGTTTATAATCTCAGGCCGAAAGCGTTGCCACAACATAATACAATTGCATGGTCAAGAGACTTTAATGCCTGAAGAAATGTAAGAAAAAATGTATTCAGCTCATGAGGTTAGAGATGAGACCATCTTCATGATTCAACTGAATAGGAAAGCTAATATAAAGAGCTCGTTCCAATTTAAAAATTCAGAATATAAATATTTAAGCTATGGAGTTAGAAAGACTTGCTTCCTGCTTTATCTTCAAATTCACGTTAGCAACGCAATTGAAGCAAATTTTGTTCGCAGTTAAATTAGAGCTAAATTATACGACCCATAAAGTTAGAGAGAGTGATTTCCTTTTTTTCTGTGGTATGACCAGAAATTGATTACTTGAGATTGAATATTTGAGGTATTAAATTTGTTAAATTGGTTTGTTAGAAAGTCTAGGGGAGCTTAAGTTCATTGCGTTATGTTAGGGGTTGATATACTATGTATGTTTTATTAGAAAGTAGTATAAGTAATAGTAATGTTGAATAGGAAGGGTGTATGGCTCGCATGTGACTGTGGATATTAGTAGCCTATGAGATAGTCGGCGGGAGTTGATGTCCGCCTGTTCCTGTTTTCCATGCATAGTTGCAGTGTTCTAAAATGGACGAAGCTCGCGGATTTTACTGGTTTCATATTATTACGAATACCTTAAATATATTCTCAGCTTAGTGCTTACCCCAAGTGAAAATGACATTTAAAGGCAACCATAGATATTATTTGAAAGTGCGATAGTTTGTCATTGGCGACAAATTTGGCTTAATACCGCCAACTTGGCGACTATGGGAAACGTCTTGAATTTTGAAGACTGGTTAAAAATTCCTTTAGTTGCGTCGATGTTTCAGAAATTTCCACAGAGACTATATAAGTTGACCATTGTTCAGTTATAAGTAGTTCTCATGGTACAAATAAAAAATTTGTGAATATGACAATGTTTGGAGTAGAGCTTCTTTAACACGGGCTGACATATGGCCGCCTTGTTATATCATACGGTAATGCCTTGGCGACAAGGAGTGAAAAATAGCACCACATTCTTCGCTGATTCAGTGAAACGCATCTGTTTTGACGCACTTATAGCTGACTGCAGCAAAAAAACTACATTATTGCATTAATCTCTTCTACAATTTCCCTGCAATACATGGTAATGTGTAGGGAAAGTATTGGAATCATGCCGAAAATCGTAACTCGAGTTTTTGACAGATCTACGCGTGTCGAGACCTCTAGAATACGAAAGAACTATTTTTGCGTGACGTCTGTGTGTGTCTCTGTCTGTGTGTTTGTGCAGATTTTGTATCCACTTTAACTGAAAAACTAGTTGACTGAATTTCATAAAATTTGGTAGTAAGTCACTTGTGGGCGAATCTGTTGCTCATTAGTTTTGGGTACAACTCGGGATAAAAGAACCCGCCTTTTTTTGCGAAATAACCTGCAAAAACCTGTATCCACTCATCTGAAAACCTAATGGACCGAATTTCACAAAATTCGGTGGATAAGTCACTTGTGGGTCACCCTAGTGCTGATTAGATTTTGATACGATTAGAAAAAAAAATAAGCTGCCTTTTTTTTTGCAAAATGGCCCGCAAAAATCGTCCAAATCTAAAATAAAAAACTACGTATGCTCAAATATATCCGTTAAGTACTTGTTTTATACGTAATGTTTAACTAAGAAAAGAATAAGACCAACCCCATTACATTAGGACTAGCCGTTCTCGAGATATTTTAGTTTTTCGTATTTTCTCTACGCCACCTTTGAAAATAAGTCCGGTTACCGAATAAGAACGAAAATTGAATTAAAAGTGAAATAAATTTAATTAAAATAAAGAGAACGTGGATATAAGTCTGCAGGGAAAGTCATGTGCTGCCCACATCAGATTTTTACTTTCCCTACAATACATGGTAATGTATAGGGAAAGTATTGGAATCATGTCGAAAATCGCAACTCGAGTTTTCGACGGATCTACACGTTTCAAAACCTCTAAAATACGAAAAAACCATTTTTAGCGTGACGTCTGTGTGTGTGTCTGTCTGTCTGTACAAATTTTGTATCCACTGTAACTAAAAAACTAATGGACCGAATTTCAAAAAAATTGGTAGGTAAGTCACTTGTGGGCGAGTCTGGTGCTGATTAGTTTTGGGTACGATTCGGGATAAAAGAACCCGCCTATTTTTTCGAAATGGCCCGCAAAAGCTTGTATCCACTCTAACTAAAAATTAATGTACCGAATTTCACAAAATTCGGCAGATGAGTTATTTGTGGGGCACCCTGGTGCAGATTAGATTTTGGTATGATTCGGAAGAAATTAACCTGTCTGTTTTTGCAAAATGGCCCGCAAAAATCGTCAAAATCTAAACTAAAGAACTACCTATGCTCAAATATATCCATTAAATGCTTGTTTAATACGTAATTTTTAGAGAAGAAAAGAATAAGACCAACCCCATTACATCAGGACTAGCCGTTCTTGAGATATTTTAGTTTTTCGTATTTTCTCTACGCCACCTTTCAAAATAAGTCCGGTTACCGAATAAGAACGAAAATTGAATTAAAAGTGAAATAAATTTAATTACAATAAAGAGAATGTGGATATAAGTCTGCAGGGAAAGTCATGTGCTGCCCACATCAGATTTTTACTTTCCCTACAATACATGGTAATGTATAGGGAAAGTATTGGAATCATGTCGAAAATCGCAACTCGAGTTTTCGACGGATCTACACGTGTCGAGACCTCTAGAATACGAAAGAACTATTTTTGCGTGACGTCTGTGTGTGTCTCTGTCTGTGTGATATAAGTCTGCAGGGAAAGTCATGTGCTGCCCACATCAGATTTTTTATCTTCTTGTTCATTAAGGAATCTACTAAACATTCGTATTCATTTTCGAAAATTATTAAAGCAATTTACGGTCGAATATCCTACCATTTTATTGCGAATTTATACCACAATGCAAGTTGTCGAGTCAGTGCGCAATCGAAACCTGTGGGCAAGTATGAAATAAAATGGCGGATGCGCCACCCCTCTATATAGGAACCTTAATTTTGCGAATAAATATAATCTTTTGTTTTTGAATAAGTTAAGCTTTTAATTACTATTTTATTTTGCCGGATAGCTGTTTCGTGATTGGCTAGAGTTATTAACTGTACATTATCCCCATTTACGCTTATTAGTGCTTTAAATAAAACGTTATTTATGCATAAATGGAACTCATTATTGTATCTTGAGAATATATACAAGGTTCTTTAATATAAAGTTGAGCGATAAGCTTAGTAGCCAATCAAAAAGTTATCAGCCTGACGTCGACGAGCTTAGCATTTCGTCATTTGTGACGTCACGGACCAGGGAGGACATTGAGAATCGTTGCCAAAACACAGCGAGTTTTTCCATTATTACAATTAAAAATTGTTAATTTTGAAGTGGCAATATCGAGGCGTGAACAACCCACGCCTTGCTCTTACCATGACATCACATGCGCAAATCCATGTAAAAAAATCTGATGTGGGCAGCACATGACTTTCCTTATATAATGCAATGAATTTACTACTTTTACAGTAAAAAAAAGATTATTTTTATAGTTGTTATTTATATTCCTTCCAAGATATTGATTTTTCGTCAATGAGCCGTCATTTTCCATGTCGTCATCATCAATGAGTCATCTTTGATTTAGGGTCATTTTTATCCAATTGGCTAGTTTTCCGTTAATTTAGCAACATTTAAAAAGTCGTCAAGTTGGCGACATTCCACCAGATTCGTCGCCAAAATCTCGCCAAATGTTATGGACGAAGAAATAAGTTATTCTTACAGCAGATAAATGACTATTGGCGTTCAAATACAAAAGTATTACTCGAAGTATCTTTTTTCATGAATTGAACGAGCTAGATCCACGAGAATGATGTCACCCAATTTATCGCATGGTATTACAAATGAAAAGTGAACATGTTTCTCAATAGGATATATTTTTTTTTATTTTATATGACTTTTTGATAATTTTTTTGAAAAATGTGCAATATCTCGAGAACGGTTGATTTTAGCGTTCTAAAATATATGTCAATTGTTTTCAAATGAAAAATTACATAAAAAATATCTATTTGCGTAACTTTATTAGCGATTTTGATTTTTTGACGAGTTTTTCAAAATTTCACTCGAAAATTTAGGGAGGTTCTGAACATTCGACTGCGTATAAAAACAATAGGCTTCCAGTGTTTACGGATTGTGATTTTTGTACCAAATTTCGTTCGAATCGGTCGATTCCTTCGTCAGTTATCGTCTCCACAGACTCACTGACACACACACACACATACTTTCACACACACACACACACTTTCGCGCACACACACAAATACTTTCGCACACACACAGACATCACTTCAAAAATGTTTGATTCGTGATTAGAGATGCTTAAAACGTGCTCTTCCGTCGAAAACTTGAATTCGAATTTTCGACCCCGTCACAATAGTTTCCTTATACATTATGTATATAAGGAAAGTAAAAAGTCGGTCATGCTTATGAATTTTCACCCAAAAGTTATTTTTCTAAAGAATTTCATAATTTTTTTTTTTTAATTAACCTTCTTTAAAAATTATTTCTGGTATATATGATAAAATGAAATAAAGTTTAGATAAAAATTTAAGTGATAATATTTCAATTTTAGTACTCATATTATTTTTTAAATATAATATATTTAAAAAATAATAATCTTTTTTATATATATTATTTTTTTTAAATAAAAAGAAACTCACGATGCAGTTTATACTTCACACCCGTTATTAAAAAATTAATCAACATCATTACACATTTTATTCCGCAGTATAAATGCAAAATTTTAAATAAATTAAATAAATCTGCAGTTTAAATTGGATTATAGAGGTTGAAAACAATTAATTTCGATTACAGATATCGTTCAATGAAATTCATAAGCTTTTTTTAACATGTGTAAAGTTTTTTTTTAATATTTTGCCCTTTTTTTGCTCCGTGAGATTACGCTCCATTACACTGTTTTATCCTATTTTATTTAATTTTTTTAATCCTTTTAATTGAAACGGTTTTCACCTTTAATGGATAACACCGGAATTTTTAAAGGGAAGAATTTTAATGTTTTATTCCTTCATCTACGTGATTAATTTCCTAAAGCTGCACTTAAGATTTTTTTCCTGCATATGATAGGGCAAAAACAAAGAAATTATTTCAGATTAAAACATTAAATAATTAATATCGAATTAAGTTGGCTAATTATATTTTTATCCTTAAGCAGACATGTTCCTTTCTCATTTTTATTTTCTTTATACTATATTTTATAGTATGATAAAGTATTTTTTACGAAAATTTTGAATTTTGAGATTTTAATAAAATGTATGTTTTAGGCATGTTTTAGGACCTCCTGAACGCAATTTGACTATTTTTAGGCTAATGTCCTTCTGTCTGTCTGTCTGTCTGTGGTCGATTTCTTGTGTACACTATAGCTGCAACAAATATTAATGGATTTTCACGAAACTTAGTATCCTGTTTTGTTATCGAAAAATTTAGAACCAGATAGAAATCTTTTTATATTCGAACGAATACATTGACATTTATTCAAAATGTTATTTTTTTTTTCACACGGTAGTAATGGACAAAATTTGACATAACTATGCATAAAAGAAGTTATGTATACCTCAATGATCACGATACTTAAGTTTCAATAATTGTAGTGAAAAATAGCCGTGATACAATTTTTTTTGTTCGTGACGTCATTAGCCCCCCCCCCTCTTGGGGTACAAGTTTCCCCCCACACACACAGGGGGTACTATGTCAAGTGTGGCATCAATTAAAAACATTTTTCAAGTCCTTCAAAGTGAAGGGTGGTGAAGTCAAGTGATGAAGATAAAAAGAAAACTACCTTTTGTCTGTGTGTGTGTGTGTGTGTTTAATAGGCACCAAAGTAAATTTCCAATTGTAAATTCAATAAAAAAAATCTGATAGTTCTTCAATTATAGTTGGCACATACATACATTCCATTTCAGTTGTACGGATACGCACACACGCATATACAAAAACAGCCGTACCTCTAGAAATAGTTTAATCGTGTTCTAACATACGAAAAATGTGAAAATCTAACAAAAACTTTATTTCGAATTATCGACTGTGTTATAATACATATCCTATACATAGCATATTATTTATTGTAAGGAATGTAAAAATCTGGTGTGGAGACTCATATTCACGTTCTCTCTATTTCTTCAATAATGCATTATATTGAGTTTAATTGCGCGAAATAACGTCTATAATTATTTAAAATGATACTGAATTTGCACTTTTAATTCAATTTTCGTTCTCAGTTGATAACTAGACTTTTTTTCGACGGTGGAGTAGCGAAAGAACTAAAATATCTCGAGAACGGTTGGACCTAGTATAATGGTGTTAGTCATATTCTTTTCATCGTTAAAAATTACGTATAAAGTAAGCATTTAATTGATATATTTGAGTATACGTAGTTTTTTATTTTAGATTTTGACTGTTTTTACGGGCCATTTTGCAAAAAAAAAAAATCACGTTATTTTTTTCCGAATCGTACCAAAATCTAATCAGCACCAGGGTCTCACACAAGCGATTTACCTACCAAATTTTATGAAATTCGGTACATTAGTTTTTTAGTAGAGTGGATACATACATTGCACAGGCAGATACACACACACACAGACGTCACTCTAAAAATACTGTTTTCGTGTTCTAGAGGTCCCAAAACGTATAAATTCGTCGAAAACTCGAGTTGCAATTTTCGACACGACTCCAATACTTTCCCTATACATTATCATGTATTGCAGGGAAAGTAAAAGGGCTATCAATATTGTGAAGTAAATAGCCCAAGTCTGCATACAGCTGAGCTCTCGGATATAAAATGGTCGTTAGCAAATAATAACAACTATTTCAAAGAATTGTATGAAATGTAGGTGGGGTAAGGGAAACAGGCCATGTTTCACGATAGCTAATACTTTTAAATTTTATGTAATTTTTTTGATAAATTTGTTAAAGAAACGTGCAGTATCTTGAAAACGGTTCGTTCTAGAGTTCTAAAATTTGTCTTTCATTTTCTAATGAGCAGTATGTAAGAAATAATCATTTACGTAATTTATTGGAGGTTCTGATTTTCTAATGATTTTTTTAAACTTCCATTCGAAATTTTGGGGATCTGTATCGACTGATTCAGTGATACTCTGAGAAAGCTATAATTGCCTTTCCAGAATGTCCCAGAGTTCTATTGTTGTGATAGATCTGTGGCGATTTGGCGTGCCGTGGTCCCGAACCAGGGCCCTGATGCATTGTAGACCGACATTATAACCACTGAGCAAAAGCTAGCTCCCCCTCTGTTCTTATAATTCGGTTACTGGCTCGTGTGGCATCTTTGATCAGATGTCTTTGCTGCCGCACACTCCCTCGCTGATGAGGAGGCCGAGAGGCATGTCGCCTCGGCGTGACGTCAAGGCCAGGAGGCGTGTTGCCTCGGCGTGACGGACCGTTGTGGTCAACCAGGAAGGGAGTGTCGAGGCTTCTGACTCCTTGTGGTGCTGCCATCTCGTGCTGAGAGGCGAAGTCGTTGGAAAGGAAGGTTGCGTGTTTCAAGCGTCCAGGGTAACCACTGTGGCGATTTGGCGTCGCCGTGGTCCCGAACCAGGGACCTGATGCTTCGTAGACCGACATTATAATCACTGAGCAAAAGCTAGCTCCTCCTCTGTTCTTATAATTCGGTTACTGGCTCGTGTGGCATCTTTGATCAGATGTCTTTGCTGCCGCAGATCTGAGGACCTGGATGGCCATAGGAGATTATTAAATTCTCAAAGATATTGTTGAGAAAGTCATGCAGTATGTGGTGAAGCTTTATTTTGTTAGTAAATTGAATGTAGGTGGCTTGACATCTCCCCTCGGAGGGCCCATCGTAAGACGATGGTATAATGAACTTAGCTTTCTATAGCTCGGATCCTTCTTTTACACGGGGGTAAACCAATCTGTTGATAGGCCGGGGGCGAACTCGCTTTATGTCTTGAAGCAGGTGCTTCCAGGCGAAGGAGAGGAGCAGGCTTTTATGACCTGTTTCCAGAGATGTCGGCGACTGGGGTCGAGCGGGGCCGGCGGGATTAGTTCAGCTTCTTATCGGGCCTATGCCTGCGGCGCTGCTGTAGCTCGTGACGTCATAAAGTACATCCCACAATTTGCAACTTACAGCATGTGTTTGAAAGTATGATTGTGTAAATATTGACGAAGCGAAGATACAGGTGTATCCTAATAAGGTAAGCTATATCGTTAATATTTTTATTATCTAGGTAATAATAATAATGCGTGGTGTTGTTAATTTCTAATATAATTCAATTTCTAATTCAATTTGTCCACTTTTTTTCAAGATACTTAAAGTGATGCACATGCAGTATAGGTCTAACGAACGTTTCACCGAAAGGGGTTTTCTTTTAAGTGTATTTTTAAAATCTAGAACATGATTAGAAGTGATCTAGAACTAGATTCATGGATGTCAAGATTTTAGGTAGCGTAATTTTTTTCAAATCCAACATCAAATTCGTCCGTTGAACGAGTATTTTTGCTACGTAAGAAGCTGATGGAAATTGGGTATAAATAAATGGAATAAGTAGAATGCAAATACATGTTTTTTTATTTATGCATTAGCATAATGAAAATTTTCTTAGTAAGGTTTGTTGGTGTCAATATAAACAATTGTTCGATTTATATATGTAAAGTGTAGAGTTAGACATTTTTGCGGATTGTTGTTGCACCCCCCTAAAATTTTTGGTACACCCCCCCCCCCCCACAAAAAAAAAAAAATCATGGATTATACACCCTCAAATTTTTTGGTGTAAGTAATTAAAAAAGTAAATGTGCAGAAAATTTCATGTAAATAAAATTTTTACATTATCTTGTTCTTTTTGTGTACGTGTTTTGATTTTTTATTAGTGAGTCAAAAAGGAATCATTGATCTACAATTTGTAAATGGTCTATGGGCAATTGTCATATTGTCATAGCAAAAAGCAAGATTAAAATTGAGAATTTACTACAGTACTATCAATTAATGAATGATGTAACTTTATTCTTTCAATCCTCCAAAGAGACTGGAAACCAATGGTTTTATTTATTTTATGCACATGTGTATTAAATATAAAAATGTGAAATACACAATTTTTTTTTTTTTACATGCATTTTTGTAATTACAAAAAAAAAAAAAAAATTCATAATTTTTTTTTGGAAAAACTCAAATTCATATTGGCTCCGAAAACTTTTCGTGGATTATTTAGCTTATTATTGTTTCATTAAAATGCAGATGACAACACTCAGCAACCTTAAAGTGTTAAAAGTAGAATTTTCAAAACTTCACATCACAGGTGAAAATCGTCTGTCAATAAGTAACGTCTACAATTATTTTCGTTGAAAGAAAAAACAGGTAAGATTTAAGCTATTAAAATAAGTTTGGTAAAATAGTTTGTCATTGTAATACAGTATTATATTTGATATTTAACCGATTTATTCAAATTTATTAAATTATTTCTGTTGTAAAAAAGCGTATCACCCGAAAGCGATTTTTTAGTTTCTTTTAAATTATTACTATTTGAGACTACTGTCTTTTCCTGTCATTCACGCCAATCTCTACATTTCATTTTACCAAAACAGGGATTTCAATTTAATATGAAAGTGCACAATAACAAAAAATAAATATGTTTATATCACAACCCTGCTGTCAATTACAAATGTAACTTCCGAAATAGTCATTCATAATGCGCGTGATCACCTATTGACGCTTAAAATATAAATCTAATGTCTGTATTATTATGTATATATATTATTATTAAGTATGTTTGCATATTATTATTATGTATCCATATTGTTATTAAGTATGCATAGTATTATTAAGTATATATATATTATTAAGTATGTATGTATATTACTATTAAGTATGTATGTATTATTAAGTATGTATGTATATTACTATTAAATAAGTATTAATATTATATTAATTAATAGTATTAAATAATTATTAATAGTATATTAATTATTAAATATTATTATTAAGTATGTATGTATATTAGGATATATGTTATGTAAATCTGATAGTTAAAACTTTTGAAAGACCTTATTACAAAAATGTTTTAGGAGAACTATGTAATTAGAAATTTAATTAACTCTGCCCAAAAGCATTATTATATATATATAAGAGGTCATAATGTGTTTTTGTGCATTAGGTTATTTAAGAACAAAAGCCAGATTTCTCAAATAAATGAATTTTATGGAAAAATAAAATTCAAAAGGTTAAAACCTGGCATTGAATCTTTTAGAAGAAAAGAAAAAAAAAACTCGTAACTACGGAAATATTCAGTATTTTTTTACTTTACAATCTTATTTATATTCCTTCTTTATATATAAATATAATTTGTTTTCGTTATATTTATTCAATTAAATCATTTTTACTTCAACCAACTTCTATCACTCTAAAATATCGACTCCATAATCGACGCTGATTAAGAACTGGAACAAAGTGTAAACGCCGTGGATGGGATGTAAGTTGTGACGTCACGAATCCTGCATCTAGGCCCGATAACAAGAAGAAATCCCGCCGGCCCCGGGTCGAGTTTCTGTCTTCACCCTGCCGGGTGAATGGATACGTGACCTTTGTTCTCCTAGCCTTGGCCTCGCTGAGTGGCGGATAACAACCACTTTCCGTCCAGTCGGTATAAACCCACAGGTTGCCACGGAGGGTGGAGGTAATCTGTGGGTGGCTTGACAGCATAGGCAGAATAATCGGCTGCAAAATATCGTCGACGTCAGATTGGCTTATAGCATAACTAGAGGAGATCGGCTATTTGCCTTAATTTTTATTAATTTAGTGCCATTTTCATTAATTTAGCGTCATTTTACCAACTTGGGGACATTTTCGTAAATTTGGAAATATTTTGATTAATTTGGCGACAGTTAAAAAGATGCCAAATTTGTTGCAAAGTGGGACGGTCGGAATGACGGATAGACACTACCGAATCATCATTGCAATACTATCCCCTAGCAAAACGTGATTATATTGAATTTGGGTTATTTTTATCAATTTGGCAACATTTTTATCGATTCGGCGACATTTTCTTCAATTTGGCAAAATTAAAATAAAGGTTGCTAAGTTGGCGGCATCACGCCAAAATATTTCGCCAAACGTTACACATTGAAAAATGGATTATTCTTACAGTGAATAACCAGCAGTTAATATTACAGTAATAACTGCAAGCACCGCTGCTAGTTTTATTTCAAGTTTTCAGCTTTACCCGGATAATTTTATCAACTTTTGCCTGGGTTAAATTAATTTACAGGAACCAAGAGTACTATATTTTATTCATTATGTGAAATATTAAAAGCAATCAAATTTTATAGCTTTAAAAAAATTTAAATGTTTGGGAGATTACCGGGACTGCCAACACTTACAGTATATTTCTCATCATATATAACAGCTCTTTGAGTCTATTGAAGCAATTAGATTTTTAATCTTTAAAACTTTTCTTTTTCCGCAGCCATTGTTAACAATTAATAATCTGTAAGTAGACCAGCTTAATTTCTGTACATGTGACGCGTGCTCAGTACCATAAAAAGCGTACAGCGCATGCTTAGAACCTTTTGTGTATATTAAAAAACAGCTTTACCCAAAAGCCCAGAAACTGCTTATCCCGGTCGTGATTTTTTTTTTTTTTTCCCCTAGCTCTGTGCGTATAATGTCACGGGAATAGCAAACGTGCGCAATTTGTTCTCTGGTTCTCTGGAGAAATCGAAATTGTTAACTGCAACTGTCATTTTGCCTATCGACGTCACTGGAACGTCACTGGGTAAGATGTGCATAGCACAATATTTAAAGTCTCTGCGCAAGTTGTATAAGTCTGGATATTGCCACTTTAAAAATAGCAAATAATTTTTAATTGTAACATTGCGAAAATTTGCTGTGTTTCGGCATCGACTTTCAAACTCCTCCCTGGTCGGTGGAGTCCTGAATGACGAAATTCTAAGCTCGTTGACGTCAAGCTGACAACATTTTGGTTGGTTGCCGGGCTGAGTGCCCAACCTTATATTGCAGAACCTTGCAAAATCATGTAAGTATTCCGCGCTTTACCCGCATAAAATGAAGTTTATCCTTATTTCCAGCTTTACTCTTAACATATATACTATTTAAAGGGCTTTATAAAATAATAAAGTAGCTTTCAATTGCTGTAAATTAGCATTGTTGAAATTAAAGTATTGTAATTTCATGCTGCGCAGTTCCAAAGTTAACGCGCTTCCTCATAGCCAGCCAATGTTGTCTGGTGAGCATAATCAGCTGTTATTTGTGCTTATCAGCTGTAGCCTTATTCAGCACAGCTTTCTGGATATAGAGATGTTTGCCCAATATTACATATATTAGATGAAAGTTGAGAGTCGTACACAGTGGCGGCTCGTGAGCGACATGTAGAGGGGGGCGCTCATCTATGTATTTATGCCTATATATATGTTAGTAATATATATATATATATATATATATATATATATACATATATATATATATTATATATATATGTATATATAAAGCATATGTATATACATATACGTATTTTGAGCATAGCAACGGGAGTATTAAAAATATAAAAGACGGATGTATTAAGTAAAATAACGTGCCTCCCACCTGCTCGCTCGTTCATAAAAATCCTAGACACATGGAACGTATTTTTCCTAGTGAAAAACATTACATAGTCCTAATTTACATTAAAGTAAAATTGTAGGGGCTAGTTAAACTAAAAGTTATACCCAGGGAGTTGACTAAAAATATGCATATTCTGGCGATACGTACTGATCGTTCAGACACTATAGCCACCCGTAAAATCAAAATCGGTGGATTAGGAGGTGAGATAGAAAATTAGGGGGGGGGGGGGGGGGGTAACCAAAGTAAGAGTTACGCTTGGGGATTTGCTATATTAAAGTTGCATATCCAGGTGACATGTACAAATGGTAGAGAGACTCGCTATAGCGACAAGCCGAACCGAAATCGCGCAATTAGGAGCAGATATGTAAAATTCTGGGGACTAGTTAAACTAAAAGTTATACCCAGGGGTTGACACAAAAATATGTGTATCCAAGTGAAATGTACAAATGTTGCTCAGACTATATAGTCACCAGCAGAATCAAAATCGCTCAATTAGGAATTGAAATGTAAAATTATGGGGACTAGTTAAACTAAAAGTTAAGCCCAGGGGTTGACGCAAAAAACGTATGTATATTATATCCATCAAATATGTATATCAAGTTAATACGTACATGTGGGTCAGAAACTATAGCCACCATCTGAATCAAAATCGCTTTATTAGGAGTCGAGATGGATAAGTGTGTGGGGGGGGGGGGTGCTATTTGAAGTAAAAGTTACGCTCAGAGATTTATCACTATAAAGATGCAGATCCAGGTGACATGTGCTGAGACTATAGCTACTAGCAGAACCAAAATCGCTTAATTAGGAACAGCGATGTAAAACTGTGGTGGATAAAAGTTACGCCCAGGGGTTGACACAAGAAACGTCTGTATATTATGTCCATCAAATATGTATATCAAGGTGATACAGATGGTGCAGAGACTATAGCCATCAGTAAAATCAAAATCGCTAAATTAAGAGGTAAGATGGGAAATTGGAGGGGGGGGGGGCGTAACTGAAGTAAAAGTTAATCTCAGGGATTTCTCACAACGATGCATATCCAGGTGACATGTACAAATGATGCAGAGGCTATAGCCACTAGCAGAACCAAAATCTCTCAGTTAGGAAACGAGATGTAAAATTGAGGAAGCTAAGCTAAAAGTTACGTCCAGGGGGTTGGCACAAAATATATATTCAGGTGACACGTACAGATGGTGCAGAGACTATAACCATGATTAGAATCAAACTCGCTGAATTAGAAGCCGAGATAAGAAGTTTGGGGGCTACCTCAATTTAAATATAAGCCTAGGGCCAATATTATAAGTCTAGAGCCAATTTGGGGGCTACTAATATAGTCGCCAGCAGTCGGGCCAAAATTTCCAGAAAAACGACGTCAGATAAAAGGATCAAGTTGAAAATTTAATTTTTAAGTTTTTTAACAAATACTTAGAATTTCTTTAATTTTTAGGGATTTTTTAATGTTACCCAGCTGTCTTACTTTTTCAGCTATTTAAGTCAACTCAAACTAAATATCCGAAACAACACATTTATGAAAGTGTCACTAAAAATAGCCTATATGTCACAGTGTGCCCAGAAATTGGAAACTCGTGACGTTTGAAGAATTATTTTGAAGTCAAACATATTGAAATTCGTCACCAGCAGATCAACCAGAGCATAGAAATAAATCCCTTCCGGAAGAACAGAACAACAGACAAACTACATCAGAAATGACGAAATGCGAAACAACTTCAAAAATTAAGACAGCTGGGTGGGTCAAGCGATCCCTCAAACTGAGTGTCCTAAACAAGGCACTTTATTCACGATAGTCAGAAACCCCTAAAATATCATAACCCCCCCCCCCCCTTCCCATCACCACACACGTACACTTAATTCTCTCATTTGTTCTAATGTTTATTTAAACTTCCAAATTTATAACAAAGACGAGAATAAGAACAAACACATTCTTAAATGTAGAAAAGTGAAGCCAAATTAGCGAAACTGAGCCAATTTGAGAAGTCCCTCTTCGTGTTTTTCTACTCTTCTGTTTCTTTTTGGCTGGGGGCGCGCTCAGTCCCGCGACACAATCTACTAGTGAATCTGCAATGTCTGGGTTTTTTTCACGCCAAATTTCTAATATTGCTCCTATACCATTCTTTCACTCAGGAGATGCCGACGGCAGGGACGCGGCTTTAAAAATATCTCTGTATTTTCCCCTATGTGTTGAAAATTCTGTGCAATATAGCTTTCGTGAGTCGACTTTCTCCGAAGAAAGGTTTAGTGCTGCCATCTAGTGACTTTTTTCATAACTTATTTTTAATAATTCTCGATTTAATTGAACCAAAAATTCAGATTTTTTCAATAGAAATTGAAATAAATATGTATAACTAAAAAAATAATTTGGGGTGTTTACTCAATGGTGTCGTGCGTACTCGCCCCCCCCCCCCCCCCAATGGCCGCCACTAGTCGTACAGGACAGAACCAGGCGCGAAGTGCCTTTAATCTCCAGTTTCAATATGTGGTTCTTATCGTCAAACTGTGACATTAATTCTGTGACCCTAATTGGAGGTTCGAGGTTTTTATTATTTGTCCTAGCTCCTAGTGTGGCAGTTTGTTGCACATTTAGAGTTTAAGCAGTTTGGGGGGTTGATGCAGATCTAAGGGTTATCTAGCATTTTGGCAGCTTAGAGTTTAGAACATTAGTCGCGAGTTTTATTTAATATCAGATGTTTGAGGTGGGATTTTTAATTCCGATTATCGATGTTTAGAACAGCGCGGGGTCTCTTACGAGATTTGGCCTTGCGATGATCATAGTCATGCAGATTGAATAACAGTTCATTTGGAACGGATGGCAAATTTTTGTAAAATTTAAGCGCTAGCTTTTTAATTTGGGCTCTAACAGTTTTTATTTCGAAGTCATTCCTAATTACCGAGTTTCTTAAGTACCTGGGAGCTTTCCTGATAATCCGTAGGATTTGATTTTGTTTTGTCCCTAGGAGGTCTATTGTAGTTTTACAGGCATATCTCCATACGGGTGCTGCATACAGCATTCCCGGGCGGATAACCGATTTATAAATTAGCAGTTTGTTTTGATGACTGAGATTTCCGCTTCCTATCATTGGGTATAAGGCTCCTGTAGTTATATACGCTTTTTTGATTAAGTTCGTTACGTGCTGTTTCCAGGTTAGGTGGGAATCTATCGTTACACCTAGGTATTTAGTAGATTTTTCCGCGCGTAGGGCATGGTTGTTTATGTACAGTGGCGGCGGAGGTTTCTGTTTATATATATTAGATTAAACGAAATCATTTATTATATAAAATATGATTTTAAAATATTATCGCCACTTATAGACGGTACGACTATATATTTCACTTTTAATTTTTCGGAGTTGTACTCTGAGAGATAGATAGAATAATGATATCTCTTCTAGTCTTAACTAAAGGCTATTAGAATTTTTGCGGCCAAAAAAAATGTTTGGCCTGTCTATTTATATATAAAATGAAATTTAGACTTGAAATTGCAGAATTATTTATTTATCTATTCAATTTACGTGGCAATTACAGATGAAATCCAGTTATAGTAACCATACAAGCATAAAAAGAACAGAGAATCTATATAAATAAAAATGAAAATCTGTCTGTCTGTCTGTCTGTCTGTCTGTCTGTCTGTCTGTCTGTCTGTTTGTCACACCATCACGGGAGAACGGCTGAACCGAATTTGATGAAATTTTGTGGGTAGCCCAGAAATAGCCCCACTTAAAATTATATCCGTGTTTTGAGTTTCTACGACCAGTGGTTCTCGAGATATTAGTAAAAAACGAAATTTTCGTTTGTCTCATCATCACGGAAAAACGGCTGAACCGAATTTAATGAAATTTGGTGAATAGCCTTGAAATATCCCCCCATAAATTTTGTCCAAGTTTCGAGTTTCTAAGACCTGGGGTTGTCGAGATATTAATGAAAAACGGAACTTTTTCCTAGGAGTTCTACTCCCTAACTCCGTGGTTTATCCAAACGAAAAGCTTGAAAATCGTTTGAAAGTGAATTAAAATTTAATCTCTGAGTTTGATGGGAGATTTTTTGCGTTAATTAGTCACTTTATGAAAACATGAATTGTTTGAAACATGATTTAAAGGGGAAATCTATCTCCATGGTTCATGGTTTATTTAAAACAAGCTTTTACGGAACAATGAGAAGTATAGAGAAATCAAAATCGTTATTTAATTTCGCAGTTTATGTTATAAGACATGACATATTTAACATGTTATAAGATTCTATCTTATATCATGTTACTCAGAAACGCAATTAAATTAAATCTGTCTGTTAATTTTAATAATTATTTTTTCGATTTGAATAATAAATAAAAGGATATAAAAATATAATTTAGAAAAGAACGATTTGATTTTTCTTATAGCATTTTTGACTGGATAATATCAATTACGGTCTTCAGGTTTAAAAATTATTATTATTTATATTTTCGGGGATTATTGATTCAAGGATTATTGATATTTTCAAGTTATTATGCAATTATTTTATTATGACAAAAATTGTTTAAACTCATATATTGTATGTTGCACGAATCTTCTACAAATACACGTGTATATCTTTTAATCTACGAGAATATAAGTAGTACAGGTATATTGACATATGTTTTGATATATATTGGCATATATTGGAATCAATTACGACCTTCTGGTATAAAGAGTACGGATATTATTGATGTTTTCAATTTATTACGTCATCTCTTTTATTTTGGCAAATATTTTTGAGACGCATATTGTAATACGGGTAATCTTCTACTAACATATTGGCATATTTCTGATCTGCGACAATATAATTAGTACGGGGTTGCATATATTCATTCAATTCCTATTTTTTCTTCTGTAAATTTGCTTACAAAAGGGGGCAGGATGTTTTATTCTTCAGATCTGATCGTGAAGATAATTTTGCATAGTGAGAACATATATTCTTAAACTTCTCTTTAGGAGCAATAAATTTAATATTTTAACAGAATTTGCACATGATTGCGAACTTTAAGTTTCTTTAAATTACACACTCCGTACGAATAACGGGTGTGCTGTTAGTGGTTAATAAATTTTAACATTTTAGGAGGATATATCATGTTGCTCGGCATCGCAATTAAATTAAATGTGTTTGTTAATGTTTTTATTATTTTTTTTCGATTTAAATAATAAATAAATGGATAAATGGATATAAAAGTATATCTTATGAATGGACGGTTTGATTTTTCTTTTAATTATATTAATTGCTGACTGCGTACATCAATTTCATTTATTTTGGCAAAGAGTTTTCAAGCTTATATCGTATTTAGCTACTAAACTCATATATTGTGTTTAGCCATTAAATTCATATAGCCGATTGTTGAAACAGAAAAAGAGTAGAGCGGGTATATCTTCTAATACAATTGTAGTGTTTTCATTTAGTATATTGAAACGGGATAAGAATGTTTCATTCAGATCTGCAAATTCAAAGCTACGAATTTGGAGGGATATCGCTAATTTGACAACTTTTCTTAAACTTTGCCAAATTGACGGAAATGTCGCCAAATTGATATAAACGACACACAAACAGCTGCCATAAACCTTCGGGTTGGTCGTGTGGCTTGGGTCTTCTACATATCAATGAAATTTTTTTTTGTTTTGTTAGAAGAGAGTACTGAAATGATGTTTGGTTAGCATTTATCTGTCAGACCAACCATCCTACTTAGTAATACATTTAGCGAATTTTTAAAATGTCACCAAATTGATAAAAATGTTCTCAAATCTATAAAAATATCTTGAAATTGATAAAATTGCGCTACATAAATGATATTAATTGTTTTTTGTTAGGGGATAGTATTGTGATGATATTTCGTCAATTTGTCGCAAAGTGGAACTGTCAGTTCTACAGTCCCACTTGGCGATAAATTTGGCGATTTTTAAAAATGTCGCTAATTTGACGAAACTGTCGCCAAATGTTCCATAGAAATATAACTATTTAGACGATATTTTTTCTACCAATTTATTTGAAGCAAATGATATCATGTCGCTTAGCAACGGATTTAAATCCAATGTGTTTATGCGGCAGACGGTTTTTATTAAATCCTTTCCGATTTGAATAATGAAGATATGTATATAAAATAAATTTCATTGCCATTTCATTTTGGACTGGATAATATCAATTATACTCTTCAGGTTTAAACATTATTATTATTGATATTTTCCGGAATTATTGATTCAGGGATTATTGATATTTTTAAGTTATTACGCCATTGTTTTATTGCGGCAAAAATTGCTGACACACGCATATTGTACGTTGTACGAGTAATCTTCTAGGAATGCACGGGTATATCTTCTAACCTACGAGAATATAAGTAGTACAGGTATATTGGCATATATATTGGAATCAAGTACAGTCTTCTGGTATGAAGATTAAGGGGATTAATTATATATTCAATTTATTACGTTGTCTGTTGTATTTTACCAAAAAACATTTGAGACTCATATTGCAAAACGGGTAATCTTCTACTAATAATCGGACATTATAAGTAGTACGTGTATATCTTCCCATATAATTTTAGCACTTTAATTTTGACATATATTGGAATAAATGACTGTCTTCAGATTTAAAGATTACGGGTTTATTGGTATTTTCAATTTATACATGAAATCTACTAATACAGGTTATATTTTCTAATATTCGCGTATATAATTAGTACGGGTCCCATACAATTTTAACGCTTTTATTTTGCATATATTGATTCAATTCCATATTTTTTTTTATATTTGCTTACATAAGGGGTCCAAGATGTTTTATTCTTCAGATATGTCCATGAAGATAATTTTATATAGCGAGAACAGAGATTCTTAAACTTCTTTTTAGGAGCATTATATTAAATATTTTAACTGAATATTTTGATTAAACATGTCATTTAGTATACTATAAGAATTTGGGCATGATTATGAATTTCAAGTTTCTTTATATTATATACTCCGTACGAAGAACGGGTATGCTGCTAGTCTTCTATAAATGCACGTGTTATTTTCTAATCTACGAGAATATAATTAGTACAGGTATATAGGCATATATTTTGATATATGTTGGCATATATTGGAATCAATTACGACCTTTTGGTATAAAGATTACGGGGATAATTGAAATTTTCAATTTATAATGTCATCTGTTTTATTTCAGCAAAGATTTTTTAGACTCATATTGTAATGAGGGTAATCTTCTACTAACATACAGGCATATTTTCTAATCTGCGACAATATAAGTAGTATGGGTATATATATATATATATATATATAAAGAAATACAATCCCAAAAAGAATGATTTTGATCATTTTTATGTTGTCTGGGATTCGGCCGTTTTTTCCCCACGGGCATGATCGATTGTTGTTTCGGGCGTGCAGAGTCTCTGGGAGCGTTTTCATGAAGTCAAAGCTAGCTTCTAACCAGGAAATAGGGGTCGCAATCCCCCTTGACCTTTCTGCAACCCTGTAAACACAAACATTCCACCTATATATTTTCTTTATTCATTTTACAACTTATATATATATATATATATATATAATATATATATATATATATATATATATATATATATATATATATATATATATATATATATATATATATATATATATATATATATATATATATATTCCCATATAATTTTAGTGCTTTCATTCTGGCATATATTGGAATCAATTACGGGTTTATTGCTATTTTCAATTTATACATGTGATCTACTAATACAGGTTATATCTTCTAATATTCGCGTATATAAGTAGTACGGGTCCTATACAATTTTAATGCTTTCATTTTGCATATATTGATTCAATTCCTTTTTTTTTGTAAATTTGCTTTCGAAAGGGGCCAGGATGTTTTATTCTGCAGATCTGCCCGTGACGATAATTTTGCATGATGAGAACAGATATTCATAAACTTCTCTTTAGGAGCAATAAATTTAATATTTTAACATAATTTGCATATGAATCTGAATTATAAGTTTCTTTATATTTTATACTCCGTACGAAGAACGGGTATGCTGCTAGTCTATATAAATAAAAATGAAAATCTGTCTGTCTGTCTGTCTGTTTGTCCCATCATCACGGAAGAACGGCTGAACCGAATTTGATGAAATTTTGTGGGTAGCCTAGAAATAGCCCCACTTAAAATTTAGTCTATGTTTGGAGTTTCCTTAACCAGTGGTTCTCGAGATATTAGTGAAAAACGAATATTTCGTTTGTCTCATCATCACGAGAGAACGGCTGAATCGAATTTAATGAAATTTTGTGAGTAGCCTTAAAATAGCCCCCCATAAATTTTGCCCAAGTTTCGAGTTTCTAATACCAGGGGTTGTCGAGATATTAATGAAAAACGGAACTTTATCCAAGGAGATCTACTCTCTAACTCCGTGGTTTATCCAAACGGAAAGGATGAAAATCGTTTGTTTAAAACGTCAACGCGAATTAAAACTTCATTTCTGAGCTTAGTGCAGGATTTTTGCATTAATTAGTCACTATCTGAAAGCATGAATTGTTTGAAACATGAATTTTAATGGAAAATCTAACTCCATGGTCAAGCATTTACTAAACAATGGAAAGTATAAAGAAATCAAAATGGTTATTATTTTTGCATTTTATGGGGAAGAGATCAAAATGGTTATTTAATTTCGCAGTTTATGAGGAAGATTCTTTATTATATTATGTTGCTCAGCAACGCAATTAAATTAAATGTGTTTCTTAATATTTGTTATTATTTTTTCTATTTAAATAATAAATAAATAGATTTATAAATATATTTTGTAAATGAACGGTTTGATTTTTCTTTTAATTATATTAATTACGAACTGTGTACATCCCTTTCATTTGACAAAGAGTTTTTAAGCTTTTATATTGTGTTTAGCTAATAAACTCATATTGTGCTTACCAATAAACTTATATATCCGATTGTTGAAACAGAAAAAGAGTAGAAAGGGTATATCTTCTAATACAATTTTAGTGTTTGCATTTAGTATATACAAACGGGATCGGATGTTTTATTCTTCAGATCTGCAATTTCAGAGCTACGAATTTGGCGGAATATCGCTAACTTGGCAACTTTTCTTAAACTTTGCCAAATTGACGGAAATATCGACAAATTGCTAAAAACGACGCAAATCAATGAAATTAAATTCGTTTTTTTAGAAGACAGTACTGAAATGATGTTTCGGTAGCATTTGTGGGTCAGTCTATCCATCCTACTTAGTAACACATTTATCGAATTTTTAAAATATCACCAAGTTGATAAAAATGTTTGTGAATCTATAAAAATGTCATGAAATTGATAAAATTGCGCTTAATAAATGAAATTAATTGTGTTTTGTTAGGGGATAATATTATGATGATGTTTCGTCAATTTGTCGCAAAATGGGACTATCAGTTTTACAGTCCCACTTGGCGATAAATTTGGCGATTTTTTAAGTTATCGCTAAATTGAAGAAAATATCGCCAAACCTTTCATGGAGATAGCATTATTCAGACGATATGATTTCCATCAATTTATTTGAAGCAACTGATATCATGTCGTTTAGCAATGGATGTAAATCCAATGTGTTATGTGGCATACGATTTTAATTGAATCTTTTCCGATTTGAATAATAAAGATATGTATATAAAATAAATTTCATTGGCATTGCATTTTTGACTGGAAAATATCGATTACGGTCTTCAGGTTACACATTATTATTATTGATATTTTCGTGGATTATTGATTCAGGGATTATTGATATTTTCAAATTAATATACCATTGTTTTATTATGGCAAAAATTGTTGAAACTTACATATTGTACGTTGTGCGAGTAATCTTCTATAAATGCACATGTTATCTTCTAATCTACGAGAATATAAGTAGTACAGGTATATAGGCATATATTTTGATATATATTGGCATATATTGGAATCAATTACTTCTGGTATAAAGATTACGGGGATAATTGAAATTTTCAATTTATAATGTCACCTGTTTTATTTCGGCGAAGATTTTTTAGACTCATATTGTAATAAGGGTAATCTTCTACTAACATACAGGCATATTTTCTAATCTGCGACAATATAAGTAGTATGGGTATATATATATATATATATATATATATATATATATATATATATATATATATATATATATATATATATATATATATATATATATATATATATTCCCATATAATTTTAGTGCTTTCATTCTGGCATATATTGGGATCAATTACGGGTTTATTGATATTTTCAATTTATACATGTAATCTACTAATACAGGTTATATCTTCTAATATTCGCGTATATAAGTAATACGGGTCCTATACAATTTTAATGCTTTCATTTTGCATATATTGATTCAATTCCTTTTTTTTTTGTAATCTTGCTTTCGAAAGGGGCCAGGATGTTTTATTCTGCAGATCTGCCCGTGACGATAATTTTGCATGATGAGAACAGATATTCATAAACTTCTCTTTAAGAGCAATAAATTTAATATTTTAACATAATTTGCATATGAATCTGAATAAGTTTCTTTGTATTTTATTCTCCGTACGAAGAACGGGTATGCTGCTAGTAAAATATAAGAACACTGAGTAGTATACATATCAAGTCTATTAAAGCAGGGCTTTTTAAATTGGGAGGAGTCAAATTGAAAATATCAATATTAGTACAATAGTTGGAAATCAACAAATTTATATCAATATGGAGTTCAACAAATGTATAGATAGAAAAACTCTTAATGCCATTGTGTTTAACAGTCGTATTGTGAAATGATTTTTTTCCTAGTATTATTAACAGGTACACTCAAACCTGTTTTTGTGCGGTCTTTTTTTGTGCGATTTTTTATTTGTGCGATTTATTTTGTGCGGTATATGAAAATTTCAATCAAATTGGAACATAATTGACGAAGTTATCAATAAAAAAAAATTAGTAGGTTTGATCGGCCATTTAGTTTTTTCGATTTTTGATATGTATTTCATCACATTACATAAGTATTGCGTCAGCAAATTACATTACATATGTATTGAATTCTATAATCTCATAATTTAATTGTTAAACGCACTAGAATTTCCATGTAAATAAATGAAATGTGCAATAGCATATTGCGATGGAATTCTTGCGTAGCAAAGCAAAAATGCATTGATCGTAAATAAACATTGAAGGACATCTGCATCGTGTTAGTTCGGGTTTTCCTGAAACGGACTGTGTGTCTCGTTAGGTCGCTGAGTTTGTTTTTTGCTAATGAGATAGTTGGCGACTAGTCTCTTGCTTTGTTTTGTTTGTTTTAACGAGTAGGTAGAAGAAGTTTACTTGAAGGGAGCAAAGAGTTGCTTTTTTTTATTCGTCTCTGATCTGCGCAAGTGACAAGTCCGCTAAATAAAGTGATTGAATAAAAAAGAATATTACTTGTGTTTTAATTTTTAAATCTTATATTAATTGACGTCCTTCAAAGTGCTTTCACATTCCTTTTGTCAGACTACGAAGGATAATGGTTATACGTTTTGAAAAGGTTTGTATGTGTAAAATAAGTACATATGTAAATAAAATATTTAAAAATGTTCGCATGTGTATTTTCTAAATCAGATTCCAAAAGGTTTGGCGAGATTCCAAGTAGCTGCCAAGCCTCGTGTCTTGATTTCGTTTAAAAAAGCAATTCCTAGTTATTTCGTAAGGTTTTGAGTTATTTTCTACGTGAGACTTTTTTTATGCGGCCCCTATTCACCGCATAAAAAAAATACTTTTTAATTGTGTTGCGAAAACTATTTTTTATAGCTACTCGTGAAGTTTTGTGCGATTTTTTTTTATGCGGCCCCTATTCACCGCATAAAAATAGGTTTGAGTGTATACGGAATTCCAGGTAAGAAAGTAACATGGGACAATCAACAGTATTATTTAACACTTTATAGTAAAACAAAGGGCAGGACTATTTCCTTCTATTTTTAAGAGACATTAATTATAAAAAAAACTATTTTTTTAACCTTTTAAAGAGTGAAAATTAATTATAAAAAAACTATTCTTATAACCTATTAAAGAATAAAAATTACGTATAAAAAAACTATTTTTGTAACCTTTCAAAGAATGAAAATTGCGTATAAATAAACTATTTTTTAAATTTTTAAAGAATGAAAATTACGTATAAAATAACTATTTTTGTGTTAAGTTATAAAATGTTACATATAAAATAACCATTTTTGAAACATTTTAAAGCACAAAATAAAATAATCATTGAGACTTTTTAAAGCACAAAATAAAATAACCATTTTTGGGACTCTTTCAAGCATAAATTAAAATAACCATTTTGTAATATTTTAAAACATAAAAAGTTACGTATATAATAGCAATTTTTCTATCCCATAAAATATCACATAAAATAACCATTTCTGTATTCTTTTAAAGCATATGTCACGTATGAAATAATTATTTTTACCATAAAATGTCACGTATAAAATAACCATTTCTGTACACCACACGCCGATAATATTAATATATAAGAAGGTGTACAATGATAATATCAATGTCTTAAGGGTGAGCGTCTGTAAATCTTCTGCCCTATTCGCGCTTTGTTAACTTTCATGGCACACGTTTTTCGCCGAAATTCTGCTGAAACAGTTGCGAAATATTTTCTGAAATATAAAATGCAATGCTTAGATTATATTAAAACTAAATTTAATACCCAATAAAACATAGAATATATTTTTTATTTTAATTCAAAATATTTTTGGTGCTATTATCGTAATTTAATTCATACCTATTATTTTTATTTTTTAATGAACATTTTAAAATATCTATTCCTTCTAATACAGTATTAAATACAATAACAGATCATATATAATAATGCCACAATCACGGAAAGGTCATTTCTCATTCTATAAATTTGATAAGGGGATCTGAATGTACATCACTGAGGACTGCAGCTTTGTCTTCAAGTTCCTTTGTCTTCAAGTCCAAGTTCAATTACGTTTCCGTGATTGTGGCATTATTATGTATGATCTGTTGTTGTATTTAAGGGTGAGCGTCAGCAAATCTTCTGTCCTATCCGCGCTCTGTTAACTTTCGCGGCACACGTTTTTCGCCGAAATTCTGCTCAACAGTTGCGAAATATTTTCTGATAGATAAAATTCAATGCTTAGATTATATTAAAATTAAATTTAATACCCAATAAAACATAGAATATATTTTTTATTTTAATTCAAAATATTTTTGATGCTGCCATCTGTTGCCGTAATTTAATTCATACCGACTATTTTGATTTTTTAATGAATATTTTTAAATGTCTATTCCTTCTAATACGCTATTAAATACAACAACAGATCATACATAATAATGCCATAATCACGAAAACGTAATTGAACTTGGACTTGAAGACAAAGGAACTTGGACAAAGCTGCAGTCCTCAGTGATGTACATTCAGATCCCCTTATCAAATTTATAGAATGAGAAATTACTTTTCTGTGATTATGGCATTATTATATATGATCTGTTATTGTATTTAATACTGTATTAGAGGGAATAGATATTTTAAAATGTTCATTAAAAAATAAAAATAATCGGTATGAATTAAATTACGATAACAGATGGCAGCACCAAAAATATTTTGGATTAAAATAAAAAATATATTCTATGTTTTATTGGGTATTAAATTTAGTTTTAATATAATCTAAGCATTACATTTTATCTATTAGAAAATATTTCGCAACTGTTGAGCAGAATTTCGGCGGAAAACGTGTGCCGCGAAAGATAACAAAGCGCGGATAGGGCAGAAGATTTACTGACTCTCTTAATTACGTATTTATGCCTCGTTACAAAACTAAACCTATTTATAACACTTCCAATAGAATTAAGCATACAAGCAGAACACATTAGTTCCAACATTGCAAACAATTAGTTTGTATAGTGTTCATGTTTTGAGAACATATTGATAGTAAAATTAACGAAACAAAGGCTTCTTTTTTTCTCTCATATACACTCCTAATCGTTTTTAGCGATGCATTTATTGCAAATTTTCAACTTCAGTTTGTAATAGTTTGTTGTTGCAGTGACAAAACGGTTGTTTCGTAAGTAACTTTTGATGGCAAAATAAATAAGATCAATTCCATTTCTCTAAGATCACCTGTTCTTGAAATATTAAAACTTTTTTGGTAATTTATTCAAATTGGCGATGTTTTATAATAAGTCGCCAGATGAAAAAAAAAATATGATGTGGGCAGCACATGACTTTCCTTATATAAATATAATGCAATGAATTTACTACTTTTACAGTTAAAAAAAATGTTATTCTTATAGTAGATACTTATAGTTTTTCCAAGATATTGAATTTTCTTCAATGAGTCGTCATTTACATTGATTTAGCGTCATTTTTATCCATTTGGCGAGATTTTCGTTAACTTAGCAACATTTAAAAATGTCGCCAAGTTGGCGGTATTCCGCTAAATTCGTTGCCAAAATCTCGCCAAGCGTTATGGGTGGAGAAATAAGTAATTCTTACAGCGGATAAATGACTATTGGCGTTCAAATACAAAAGTATTACTCAAAGTATCTTTTCTCGTGAATGGAACGACTTAGATCCAAGAGAATGATGTCACCAAATTTATCGCATGATATTACATATAAAAAGTGAACATGTTTCTTAACAGTTAATATTTTTATTTTTTTAATTTATGGGATTTTTTAATAATTTTTTTGAAAAATGTGCAATATCTCGAGAACGGTTCATGCTAGCTTTCTAAAGTTTATGTCAATCGTTTTCTAAGGAAAAATTACATAAGAAATGTCTATTTGTGTAACTTTATTAAAGATTTTGATTTTTTGATGATTTTTTCAAAATTTCACTCGAAAATTTAGGTGGGTTCTGAACATTCGATTGTGTTTTAAAACAACAGATTTCCAGTATTCACGGATTGTGATTTTTGTACCAAATTTTATTCGAATCGCTCCATTCGTTCGTGAGATATCGTCTCCACCGACTCACTGACACACACACACAGACATCACTTCAAAAATGTTTGATTCGTGATCAGGGATGCTTGAAACGTGCTCTCCCGTCGAAAATTCGAATTTGCGACCCCGTCACAGTACTTTCCTTATACATTATGTATATAAGGAAAGTAATATTTTAAAACTGTATGTATAATTTAATATACTTTCAAATAAATCTAATACGTATCATTTCACTAAAATCTAATGCATGCCACATTCATTATTCATACGTCAAATCTAATACGTGCACATTCATTAAAATCTAATACGTGTAATTTTGTGCAATTAAACTCAACTCAAGGATTATGGACAAAGAAAAGAAAAAATAAATTTGAGCTTGTAGTGAATGCCATGTTCTGCTCATATAAAAAATTATATATCGAAAAAGGAATTTATGAAGGAGTTTAGTTTTCAAATGGTGGAAAATAGTGCGCACTCTCGATTTTTGATGGAACTATTAAGCATTTTATTTTATTTTGCATACATATTTCATACTACGATAGCATTTTTTAAAAAAAAGCTAGATGTCAAAATTCTTAGTCAACCTCCCTACATCCTCTGGAATGGGATGCTGAATCCATATCAGTCATCAACGAAGCTCTGAAAAATAGTTGTTTCAATACCAATGTAAATTTGACTCTCCAGAACCTGTAGTTCCTAGTGAGTCCTTGATCCACCTATAGAATTTAATGCTAAATCCATATCAGTCATTATCTAAGCTCTACCTATAATGAGTCCTGAGAAATAAATGTTTCAAAGAAAATTTTTGAGCTAGGAGAGGAAAGCTTTGGTGAACATCTACCTCCTCCAGAATTTAATGCTGAATCCATACTAGCTATCATATAAGTTATATCTAAAAAATACACTCTTGAAAAATAGATCCAGAAGTGAAAGTCCTTAGTGAACCCACTCTCCCAATTTCTTCCGGTTCTCACTCCCATTTCAGTCACGGAAATTTATAAAATATATAGAGTTAGTGTTTTCTACATAAAATATATAGAGTTAGTGTGTCAACCTCCCTACATCCTCTGGAATGGGATGCTGAATCCATATCAGTCATCAACGAAGCTCTGAAAAATAGTTGTTTCAATACCAATGTAAATTTGACTCTCCAGAACCTGTAGTTCCTAGTGAGTCCTTGATCCACCTATAGAATTTAATGCTAAATCCATATCAGTCATTATCTAAGCTCTACCTATAATGAGTCCTGAGAAATAAATGTTTCAAAGAAAATTTTTGAGCTAGGAGAGGAAAGCTTTGGTGAACATCTACCTCCTCCAGAATTTAATGCTGAATCCATACTAGCTATCATATAAGTTATATCTAAAAAATACACTCTTGAAAAATAGATCCAGAAGTGAAAGTCCTTAGTGAACCCACTCTCCCAATTTCTTCCGGTTCTCACTCCCATTTCAGTCACGGAAATTTATAAAATATATAGAGTTAGTGTTTTCTACATAATATACGTATGCAGTAGAAATTTATGAAGAAGCCTTTATATAGTGGCAAATGGCGTGTACTCATATTTCGTACAGTCACGCGAATTTTCAAAACAATCGGAAGTGGAAATCCCTAGTAAACGTCCCTACACCCTCTGTAATTCAATGCTGAATTTTTATCTGTCATTATCTAAGCTGTATTCATAGTCAATCCTGAAAAAATAGATGTTTTAAGGAAATTCTTTTGAACCGGAAGTATAATAAAACGGAAATGGAAATCTTTAGTGAACACCCTGCCTCGTATGGAATTTCACACTGAATCCGTATCAGTCATCATTTAAGCTCTATCTACAGCTGATTCTGATAATTAGATTTATCAAGGAACATTTTAAAATCGGAAGTGGAAAGCCTTAGTTAGTTGCCTTACCTCCTTCTAAATTTGATTTTAAATCCACATCAGTTATTATTTAAACTCTTTATACAGCCAATCTTAAAAAATAGATATTTCAAGAAAGGTGAAAATATTTTCACCGGAAAGAGAACCCTCCTACTTTCTCCAGAATTTTATGCTGAATCCATATCTATCATTATCTAAGCTCCATCTTCAGAAGATCCTGAAAAGTAGACGCTTCAAAAGATATTTCTGGAAAAATAAACAATAGTATAGAAAAAGTTTTGCTAACAGTTAGAGACTTCTAGTGTAGTGAATGTCATGTGTTGGCCGGGTCATATTTTTGAACCGTTCACTGATCAACTGCTTTAGTGATTTGACATGTAAATATATACCTCTGTAGATGGTTTAGTCAATTTAATATTACACACTTATCCGCAAAAATTCACAGAATTTAAGCAAAACATTTTTGTCCTTTTAAAATATATTTTCTAGGAATTTAATCAAATTTTTCCCCCCAGAGCGCGTGTTCACCTTCTCACGGCAAAAACTAGTAAGAGTTTAAAGTAGATTAAAGAATATTTTTATATTAGATAAACGAAATTAAAAAGTTCACGGGTAAAAAATAATAAAGCGGTAAAGGTTAAAATTGTTTTAGCAGTGCCGTAAAAAATAATGAAAATTAAAAATGAATTTCTCCTTATACGAGGATGGATCCAAAAAAAAAAGGTTACAAGAGTAATAAAAAATTATTAACAATAGACAGAAAATACAAAATGGAATTAAGAGGCATACTTGGCGATCATTTTTCCACATAATCATCAAATGTATTTAGGCATTTATCTGAACGCAGGACCAACTTGCTTAACCCGGCTTGGTAGAAATCACGTCCCTGTCCATTGAGCCAGTTCTCGGCAGCTGTTTTCACATCACTGTCTGAAGACAACCTTGTTCCAGATAAGTGTTCCTTCAATTCTGGAAAAAGGAAATAGTCACTGGGTGCCAAATTTGGGCTGTATGGGGGGTGGCTCCAGACTTCCCACTTGAACTTTTGCAGGAATTCTTGAATTTGGCGAGCAGTATAGGGTCTGGCATTTTCATGCAGGAGAATGACACCATCACTCAACATGCCCATATTCTATGCCCATAAGAAACGAATCACGGCTCGCACCTCCAAGCGAGACCACTTTTCTAAACGTCTTGCCATTTCAATCGTTCTGACGCGTCTGCGAACTTATATTACCTACTCGTACAACAGTTGTAAGACAACTACCGCCATCTTTCTCCACTCTGGGGGAAAATACTCCCTTCATAATAATTACTTTTCAAATGCTTCAGCTTCTAACCTTTTATTTTTAGATCTACCCTCGTAGATAAAAAGCAACTTCAGTTTCGTAAGTGAAAATTAAAACAAGGCAACATATTACTCATAGATACCGCCTACATAAAACGTTTCCAAATTCATTCTCGCGCTCCTATTGCAAGTAAAAGCATCCTTAGTCCAGTTTACGGGTTATGATGCTCACACCTGCATGGAATACTCAATACCTGCAAGGAAATCAAGAAAATTTGCTATGTACCACAGACAAACAAATTTCCCCCTACTACACAGCTGTCTTTAAATTTCTTCAAACAACGTGATTCTAACTTTGAGAACGTCTCCTATAGTCGGGTTCTGTGAGCATCAAGCCATATAGCTGCGTGAAAGAACTAAATTTATGAATCTTCGTAGAGATTTGCAAAATTATGGCGCATTGCAAGTTTTCAAGCTAACATTTCAGGTATCGACGATCTCATGCTGACGAACGCATAATAAACACGAAACCGGTGCATGAATACTGTTATCTGTAACTGAAGCTCAATCATAAGGAAACTTAAAATTCTGAAGTTCCAGAGTCTCGGCTCTATATTTATTTATCAATTTGTAAAGTACGTGAAGACAGTATTAGTTGCATGGAACTATAGATGTGTTTAGCTCAATGTTTCAATGCTCACATAGCATGCTTTGGCCTCGTGATTAAAACTAGGCATTGCAAATTGGGTTCTAGAGTAGTTTTCTTCCTACTCTGGAACTCAAACTTGATCCTTCGGATCAGGACTCCATATATAATTGCATATTTAAATTACGCCTAAGTCACCAATATAGGAGCAATACGAAATTACCAATATGGCTATACCCAAATTTAATCCCAAAGTTAAACATGCTTCTCAAGCATTTTATCGTTGAACTAAATATATCTCCAGGTTAAGGAATATAATACTGTCGTATGAGCGTTTCTTACAACCTGATAAATAGTATATCAAACCGTTTCTTTTCGTTCATTTATTTTAGTAGTCACGGCTAACGATAGTTGAATCGAAAATACCCATGTTTTCTTCCGCTAAATATAACAAGAAAGATCAATCATGCAAAAAGCATTGATTATGAAACACTTTCCAACTTCAATGCAATTTTATTTAAACATCTCTAAAATGCGATACATTCCTCGGTGTAATATTTTTAAAATTATCACAATACTTCATTAATTTATTATATTTGAAAACTTAAAACTTCATCGAAAAAAATGAACTTTATTCAAATAACATCATTGAAATATAAATTGCCTAGTTTAAACATTTATCTCTAAAATGTGATACATTCCTCGGTAATATTTTTAAAATTATCATAATACATACTACAATAATTTATTATATTTGAAAACTTCACCGAAACAAATGAACTTTATTCAAATGACGTCATCGAAATTTAAATCGCCTGGCTCTCTCTATAAAAGCAGCATTTCATTCATAAACTTTTTTCTATTTCTTTCATTTATCACAATATTACAATAATTTATTTTATTTAAAACTTAAAACCATGGAGGTACAAGTAATTTAACTCTATGCTTAAAACTTCATCGAAAAAATCTTCGTTCTCTATGTAAAATCAATGAATATTTCATTAATATCAACTATATTGCAGACTCCATGAGCTAATTAATTTTGCGTTTAAGAAATGCAGCAATTCTTATATAACTCATTCTACATATTTTGGTGTTTACATTCTCCATTAGTGGAAATTGGCTTCGTTGTAGAAATAATCAAAGTTTGATGTTCATTTAAACTCAAATATATTGTAATTGCGTTGTTTCAGAATGTAGATGCACAGACTAGCAAAAATAAAGCAGTTTTAGGACGGATACAACGCTAAATATAAATTAAAAAGAACTTCAAAAATCACGATTTTGACACAAGATGGATGCCGGGTGCGGATCTCGGGTGCGGTATCCCCGTGGTTTGCGCGCTAGATTTGCACGCTGCCACAAATGCCGCCGTGTGCATGCGGAGTACGATCACGTTAAACATGTGGGTCCGTAAGTCCTTCCGAGAGGTTGGTGGTAGGGGAAGGAGGGCACGGTCCCTGTGGATGCCCCCCCCACTGGGTTCCGGTCTAAATTGGGTGGCACTTCCCGGCCGTCCATACAGTTACCTTACACCTTTCTGGTAGGTCGGACGGTCTGGGTCTCAACAACAACAACAAGATGGATGCCATATTTTATTTTGAAGTGAGTCACGGGATCTCTTCATATAAAGGATGTAATTGTTATTTTAATTTTTATTTAAAAAACTACTGAATATATTGTGCTGAATTTTTTTTTTATATATTTTATGGGATAATTTGAATATTTCCTAAAACTTTCGAAGCAATTTGTGAATTATAAATTCATTTAAAAAATGTTTTAAAAATTAGGTCCCATAGGGTTCAATGTATTTCTTTTTTTTTCAACCCGGGTTCAATCCAAAACTAATTCGGTGATATTATTCATTTATATTCCCATAGGTCCCACAGATCGTCTGAACAACATACTAAAATTTCATTTTGATAAAGTCATTTTTACGGCAGTTATCGTGCTAACTGATAGACAGACAGACAGAATGAACAAAGTTATAAACACTTTTCAACTATGTTGTAAAGTGTTAATAAAACGTAATTTCTTTCAGAATACAATCGACGGCTTTCCCGTAGCGCCATTCCAAGCGAAAAGGATGGGAGCAAAATACGATCACCAAAAATATTCCTTTCTCCTATATCGCTCAAGAATCGAATAAAATAAAATTAAGCAAAATTCCCGTTGAATTAATTCGTAACTCATTCGATTTTTACCCTACATGACTGATATATATGTACGTCACTATAATGAAATATGTATACATATTAAAGCGTATGTCCATAAGATTGAAAAAGTTGGAATTTTTTAATTTAAAATCCCAGTCCGTTCTTTATCAACAGCTACCACTCTGTTTGCGATCTCACTTATAACAGGCAGTTATTTTGGAAAAAAAAAAAAAAAAAAAAAAATTCGCTGCTCGAAACTTCCAACACCAAAGTTCTGCCATTCAGTCTGGAATGAATGTTGCAGGTATTTTGACATTGAGGTCCTTTTAAAAAATGGCAGTTTAAGTCTTAAGGAATCTAGCCGAATAATTGCAAATAATCAACATTTTTTATTTTTCATACACATTACTTTCATCTCAAAATCTATATCTCTTATTTAAAACAAACTTACTTTTTACACAGAAAATTCGCGATTTAGACCTTCCTCTACAGAAAATTCGCAATTATCATTTAACCCAAGGTTACGAAACTTTAGGTTTGGAGGGGGGGGGGGGGGTGCAAAACTAAAAATCTATCAAGTATTGAAGTTTGTGGTGCACATTTTAGAAAAAAACGCTGAAGTTCACTAAATTTAATTAATTACATTGCGTTGTAACATGAAATACCCCGTTAACCCACCTTATTAATCTTTAGTGCGAATCCTGGAATAGAATATTTATTACCATAATACAATTAATTGCACCATTTTAACTTTAAAATAAAATCATTTATTAACAACATAGATTACTTATTAAATTAATTATAACTATTATTCATATTAATTGCGGCGGAGAGAGCAAATGTGAGACCAGTTAATTAAAAATGCCTAAAATGAATTGACACGTCTTTCATGTTGTTCCTCTATAACTCTCAGTCTGTTTCCTTCCCATTCTCTTTTTTCTGAGGAGTTTTTTGTTTCACTTCTTTTCTGTTTATAATAATCCACTGTATGTCTAGTCTTCCTCTACAGCATCCTCTCCCTTGTTCTATTTCTTTCTCTAACAGTAGTTTCGCAATCCTCATCGAACTACTCCGATCTTATACCTCTTTGCTTTTCTCCCAATGTCTCTTTTACTGTATCTCCAATCAGGTTTTGAATACTTCTCCATCTTTCTTCTACAGTTCCAGCTCTTAACCTGTCCCTACCAACTTCTATTCTCCTATTTTGATAACTTTTTCTCAACACCTCATTACCACTAAGACACTGTGTATTGTACTGAATCAGTTTCTCGTTCTTCTCTTTTCTGTAGTTTGCAAGTCTTTGACTATATTTCACCCTAATCATAAAATGGTCAGAATCTACATCTGCACCTCTACATGATCTTACATCTAGCACATCAGATGCATGTCTCCGATCTATCAAAACATGATCTATCTAATTTTCAGTATATCCATCTGGAGACTTCCGTGTTGTCTTATGAATATTTTTATGCGGAAAAAATGTGCTACTAATTGTCGCATTATTACTAGTCGCAAAGTCAATGAGTTTAGTACCGTTGTCATTAGACTCATCATGTAAGCTCTCCCTGCCAATTACTGGCCTAAAACACTCCTTTCCTATTTTAGCATTAAAATCTCCAACTGTCATCTTAACATCACTTTTTGGCGCTTTATTCCATGTCCTCTCCAGTTGTTCATAAAATTTCTCCTTTTCCCCCATATCAGAATTCTCTGTTGGTGCATAAGCACAAATTATTGTAACATTGAACATCCTGCCCTTTATTCTAATGGAGCAAATTCTTTCACTCACTGGGTCAAAGTTCAAAATATTTTGCTTCACAAATTTATCAACTACAAATCCTATGCCATATTCCTGTCTATCTCCTCTACTGTAAAACAATGTGGCCTCCTTGAAATCCACAATATTGCTGCCCTTCCATCTAATTTCCTGCAATGCAGCCACCGAAATCCTATATCTCTGCAGGACATCTCCAGTTCTTTTAGTGCTCCCGCTCGTTTTAGACTCAACACATTTCAACTCGCAATCCAAAAATCATTTTTCCCTTTTCCTCTCCGGCTCGTTTCTAAAGATCAGTCCGGTTTTTCTTAATCAAAGGTTTCGTAATGAATGTACCACTGTCAACTAGTCTGTTCAACTTGTGGTTGGAATATGCAATTTGAAAAACCAATATTCAACACAGAGGGACAATTTTTAACAGAACTTGCCAAATTTTTGCATTTGCAGATGATCTGGTTTTGCTGAGCAGAAACCAAAGGGCATTCAGTGAGTGTTGTTCTGATCTGCTCTTGTTTTCGAGGGAAGTTGGTTTAAGTGTAAATGACTCAAAAACTAAGTATATGGTACATACTTAGAGTTAAGGAATTTAAATATTTGGGTTCACTTGTTACTGATAATAATGAGATTAAACTAGAAATTAGAGCAAGAATTTCTGCTGGAAACGGATGTTATTTTGCCTTACAGAAACTATTGAGATCAAGCTATGTAAATTTTAAACTCAAAATACTCATCTATAAAGTGATAATAAGACCAATTGTTCTATATGCATCAGAGACTTGGACTTTAATTAAAAGATATACCGATCTTTTGGGAATATGGGTAAGAAAAATTCTGCGGAGAATTTTCGGAGCAATATGTGAAGATGGACATTGGAGGAGTAGAACAAATAAAGAGGTTTATGAGAAATATAAAGAGATATATATTGTTACAACTATAAGGAAAAAAAGAATTCAATGGCTCGGACATATGATGGGAATGGAGGAGAAGAGAGTTACTAGAAGGCTTTTGGAGGGAAAACCAGGTGGGTCAAGATCCCGAGGAAGACCTAGGGTCAGATGGAAGGAGCAGGTAGAGGAGGATTTAAAATTGCTTGGTAATAACATTATAAGAGGAAAGCGACCAATAGAAAGGAATGGTCAAAAACCTTAAAGGAGGTCAAGGCCCTACAAGGGCTGTAGTACCATGTTGATGATGATAAAATTAATTGATGACCTTCAACAATAATTGAGGAACACATACCTTCAAGTATGTCTTTGGACATTGATCTCAACTCTTACATCAGAGTATTTTGTACCGGTACCAACTCAGGGTGTAGTACTGCTAATTGTACTACAATTGATCTGGCATCTGCTGTTGACGTTCTGTATATCAGGAAATTGGACATTTCTGTGGAATCTCTACGAAACACTCTGTTTGCAAAACTTGCGGAATACTTCTCTACTGCATCTCTCTACGAAAACTCGCTATTGCCGTCGAAGTCATCGTGAAATCTGTCGTAGTAGTAATTCTGAATATCACCTTCGGTTGCCGCCTCCTTTGCCTGGGGTTTGCAACGCCTCTTAGGCTACCATTGGCAAACCTTAAGGCAATGCTCTCATACATCTTGTATAATTGGTCAACGCTTTTAACCATTTTCGTAGCTATATATATCCTCTTAGGTTTATGGCCTAATTGACCTCTGGGGTCACAGTGTTGTAAAAACTGGCGTCGTTACGTCTGCTGCCATTATCCAACATTACAGCCTTAATAAATAAAGAACATAATCTTTCTCAAATATTTTCATGTATTTTATCCCAGTATCCAGACCTCTCATTTAAGAAAATCTTGTACTTTCTAGACCGAGAATTCGCGCTTTAAATCCCTAGACTAACCTGACACATATGTAGTCGGACACACTTACAAAACTTTAATTACTTTATTCCCGAGTAAAACACTGAAAGTTTGTTCACTGGTATTTTTGACTGTACGATAAAAGCAATTTGTCTCTCCTTATAATTACTTTTTGCCTGTCTCTATTATTTAATTTGTCTCTGCTTATAATTTCTTAACCATGGCGTCTTGATCTCTCTTACCCAATTTAGAAATATTATAACTCTTACTAGTTTTTTATTAACACTTTACAACAAAGTTGAAAAGTGTTTATGACTTTGTTCATTCTGTCTGTCTATCTGTCCGTTAGCACGATAACTACCGTAAAAATGATTTAATCAAAATGAAATTTTAGTATGTTGTTCAGACGGTCTGTAGAACCTATGGGAATATAAATGAATAATATTACCCAATTAGTTTTGGATTGAACCCGGGTCGAAAAAATGAAATACATTGAGTCCTATGGGACCTAATTTTTCAAACATTTTTTAAGCGGATTTAAAATTCACAAATTGCTTCGAAAATTTTAGGTAATATTCAAATTGTTCCATAAAATATATAAAAAAAAAATTCAGCGAAATATATTCAGTAGTTTTTTAAATAAAAATTAAAATAATAATTACACCTCTTATATGAAACGATCACGTGACCATAATATGAAACGATCACATGACCCACTTCAAAATGATATATGGCATCCATCTTGTTTCAAAATCGTGATTTCTTTAAGTTCTTTTTAATTCATATTGAGTGTTGTATCCGTCCTAAAACTACTTTATTTTTGCTTAAATTCTGTGCATCTACATACTGAAACAACGCAATGATAATATATTTGAGTTTAAATGCTCATCTAAATTTGATTATTTCTACAACTAAGCCTATTTTTCACCTATGTAAAATGTAAACAGCAAAATATATAGAATGAGTTGTATTAGAATTCCTGTATTTTTTTAACACAAAATAATTTAGTCCATGGAGTCTGCATGGCTGATATGAATGAAATATTAATTGATTTCATAAAGAGAAGGACGATTTTTTTCGATGAAGTTTCAAGCATAGAGTTTAATTTTTTGTAGCTCCATGGTCTTAAACAAAATGTTTAAATAAAATAAATTATTATAGTATTGTGATGAATGAAATGAATGGGAGGAAGTTATGAATGAAATCCTGTTTTTATAGAGAGATCCAGGCGTGTTATTTTTTCTATAACGTCATTTGAATGAATTTCAGTTGTTTTCGATGAAGTTTTCAAATATAATAAATTATCGTAGTATTATGATAATTCTAAAACTATTGCCGAGGAATGTATAACATTTTAGAGATGTTTAAACCAGGCAATTTATATTTCAATGCCGTCATTTGAATGAAGTTCATTTTTTTCGATGAAGGTTTAAGTTTTCAAATATAATAAATTAATGCAGTATTGTGATAAGTTTCAAAATATTACCGAGGAATGTATTGCATTTTAGACTTGTTTAAATAAAATTGCATTGAAGTTGGAAAGTGTTTCATAATCAATGCTTTAAGCATGATTGATCTTTCTTGTTTTTTTATTCGAAAATAAACAGGCATTAAGAGGAAAAAAGCTGATTAAATTCCAGGAAAATATTTTTAAAGGATAAAAAAAAGTTGCTTTCATTTTGTGAATCCTTGTGGTTGTTATGTGTGTAATCTTAAATGGTAACCATGGTATTTATTTTTTAGTTGTTAAATAAATGTATCGTGAAGTTCGCCAAATTTCACGCCAAACTCGTCACAATTGAGCTACCTTTGTTGTGAGATGATCTGCACACGCGCCAAATAGATTGGTGCGTTTAGACGTCGAAAATTGGAATCTAGCTCATCATCTCTGTTCCGTTAAATAGAGATTAGAGATTCTTTACCTTTTTTTTCTCCGTGGCCCCGAATCAACTCCTGGACTTGATTACGCTACCCATGAAACTATTATGCAGTAAAACAGCAATAATGTAAAAACAGGTACAAAAAGTGTCATAACCTTGATGTATATAGTATAATATTTTCTATCGAGGCTATTATTAGATTTTTTAAATTTGCACCATAAAATTTTTTTCTTTAATGCGATGTCATTTTATAATAAATAAATATGTCATTTTATAATAACTAGAAAAAATCTGATATGGGCAGCAAATGACTTTCCCTGCAAACTCATATTCAGATTCTATTTATTTCTTCAATAATTCATTGAATGAAGTTTAATTGCACAAAATAACACTAAATTATTTTAAATTACACTAAATTTGCACATTTAATTCAATTTTCGTTTTCATTTGGTTAGACTTATTTTCAAAGGTGCCGTAGTAAAAATGCGAAAAAACTAAAATATCTCAAGAACGGCTAGCCCTAGAGTATTAGGGTTGATCTCGCTCTTTTCGGCGTCAAAAATTACGTATAAAACAATCATTTAATTGATATATTTAAGCACACGTAGTCTTTTATTTTAGATTTTAACGATTTTTGCGGGCCATTTCGCAAAAACAGGCAAGGTGTTTTTTTTTTCCGAACCATATCTAATCATCACCAGGGTCACCCACAAGTGACTTACCTACCAAATTTTGTGAAATTTGATAGATTAGGTTTTCAGCTAGAGTGGATACATGCAATTTTTGTGGGCCATTTCGCAAAAAAGGGTGGGTTTTTTTATTCTAAATCGTACCAAAATCTAATCAGCACCAGGGTCACCCACAAGGGACATACCTACTAAATTTTATGAAATTCGGTTTATTAGTTTTCGAGTTGGAGTGGATACACACATTGCACACACAGACACAAAATTTTTCTTTCGTATTCTAGAGGTCCCAAAATGTGTAGATCCGTCGAAAATTCGAGTTGCGATTTTTGGTATGATTCCAATAATTTCCCTATACATTACTATGTATTATTGCAGAGAAAGTACAAAGAGGAACACTGAACGCCGCTTGGTAAAGGAGGGCTGAGTGATAATCTTGCTGTGCATAAAAATGTTTATAATTTGCTATGTTATTTACAAAGATTGTAATACTAAGTCAAATCACCCAGATTTAATAATGTAAGACAAATCAGACAAATTGCGAATCAACATTGAGACAAAGATGAATTATTAGATTTTACTTTTTCTTTTTGGCATTAATAATACAGAATTTTTTTTTTAGTATATATTGAAAATTTGAAATCAAAATTTTATACTTTTGTGTATGTTTTATTCTTCATATTCGAGTTCCATAGGCGTTATAATCGGCGATTTCAGTTCGATGTAACATTTGACATCGTTATTCTTTCTCCTTGTTGAGAATCCGATCGGTCTTCTTCTAACAGCGTCGTGTTCTTATTGGGACGATCGGTCTTCTAACGGCGTCGTGTTCTCCTTGTTGGGAATCCGATCGGTCTTCTAACGGCGTCGTGTTCTCCTTGTTGGGAATCCGATCGGTCTTCTAACGGCGTCGTGTTTGTTCTCTTTGTTGGGAATCCAATCGATTTTCTTCTAACGGCGTCGTGTTCTCCTTGTTGAGAATCCAATCGGTCTTCTCCTTGTTAGTCGATCGTGTTCTCCTTGTTAGGAATCTAATCGGTCTTCTAATGGCGTCATGTTCGCTCTCTTTGTTGGGAATCCAATCGGTTTTCGTCTAACGGCGTCGTGTTTTCCTTGTTAGGAATCCGATCGGTCTTCTAACGGTCGTATTCTCCTTGTTAGGAATCTAATCGGTCTTCTAACGGCGTCGTATTCTCTTTGTTGGGAATTCAATCGGTTTTCTTCTAACGGCGTCGTGTTCTCCTTATTGGGAATTCGTTCGGTCTTCTAACGGTCGTGTTTTCCTTGTTAGGAATCTTATCGGTCTTCTAACGGTCGGTCTTCTAACGGTGTCGTGTTCTCCTTGTTAGAAATCCGATCGGTCTTCTAACGGTCGTGTCCTCCTTGTTGGGAGTCCGATTGGCCTTCTAACGGCGTCGTATTCTCCTTATTGGGAATCCGATCGGTCTTCTTTCAACGATATCGTGTTTTTCCTTATTATAGTAGAAATTCCAACGTTTCCTAGGGCGCCTACGAAGCAGTTTTAGGCCGGTTTTCAAGATAAAATTTTACAAATATTTCAAGAATACGTCGCTTTAATCCAAAATATAAACATTACACAGTTAGGCATTATCAAAAGTCCCAATACGAGTTTTCTTTTCAACTGTCAAAATTTAAATACCATATATTCTAGTAAATGGTTTACTAAGCAGATTGAGATCAAAACTGCTTTTTAGCGTGTATTTGATAATTTTGCGATTGTTAATCTCGATCCACCTAGATCATATTGGACTCTTTTTCATCTAACAATGACTAAACTTCCTTTATTTTACATGAAGTGAAGCTGCATATTGAACTCTAACTATCTTGCAATGACTAAACTCGTAAATACTCATTTACTCCTTTTCCGCTGAAGGGGCGGTATAAATGGTTAGGGGGGGATAAATTACTTTTTCCAAAGTCAAGACCTAACTAAATCGCTTTCTCACACCTCGTTTCATCTAAATCCTTAGGCCAGTTTTCAAGATACAATATACAAATATAAAAGAATAAAGGCAATTTAAAGAATAGGATATTTATGATTATCATAAAATAAAAAGAGCATTTAGGAAAATATGCTTTGTTAAATACAACAAATAACATTTACTAATTGTAAGGACTTGGATTTAAAAGTATTGAAAAAAATGTCCATGTTGTTCAGCGAGAACCTTTCTCAAGGACTGACAGCTCTTCAAACTGGTCGTGTCTTTAAAGATCTGCATCTCGAATCATGTTCTGGTTGTAGTCGGCTTCTAATTATAGCTTTTATGACAGTAAGCACAGAAAAGCAAGTTTCACATAAATACTTAGTCGAAAACAGTAGTAATTCTTTTATAACTGCTCTCCCTAATATAGATTTTTTTTTTTTTAATTTTATGCAAAACGAACATAGATATCCTGTTTGAAAGCTATGGCACAAAATCTTTATTGGTTTGGACATTAATAAGTTCTTACTTGATAGTACCAGCTTTGATTTTGTTTTTCTATGGCTGCTCTAGTGTGGCGTGCAACCCATAAGTTAAGAACCTTTGCATTAGGTTATCTTTGTACTAGATTGCCTGTGATAAAAAGACGACGGTTAACCACATTCAATAAGAATACTCAAATATACACCATGGATTTTTAATTGTCTTAAATTTAATTTCATAGTACGCGACTACGTTTTAGAATCGTTTTAGTAATACTTGTGGTTTTCTTTCCTCTAGGTTTTCTACTACTCCACGAGCCTGTTCATGGCTGCAGGCCTATCGGAGGCTGTCTCCCACTACGCAACCATGGGCGTCGGCGTGATAATGGTGCTCATGACGATAGTGTCCATTCCACTCATGGACCGGGCCGGACGTAGGACGCTCCACTTGTACGGCCTGGGCGGCATGTTCATCTGTAGCATATTCGTCACCATATCTCTGCTGGTTAAGGTAAAGTCCTTTATCTTTCAAAATAATTTAAAAACATACGTCATCTCCCAAGTAGCATTTAATATTGGCCCATTATTGTATATCTTGGCATTACATTGGAAATATTTCTAATGTAATCCCAATATTTGGCAAATATTAGGGTTACTTTAACCTCCAATATTGGCTAAATATTTTCATTACAATATTACGCCAATATTGATGTTGCATTGGAAATATTTCCAATAAAGCACCAATATTGGCGTAATATTGTCCCAATATTGTCGTAATATTGTCCCAATATTGGCATAATATTTTCCCAATATTGGGCTAATTCCGTCAAAATATCCACTTTTTCATATTTGTTCAATATTGTCCCAACATTTTAAGCCAATATTGGGCCAATTCCGTCAAAATGTCTACTTTTTGTTTTTGGTCCAATATTTCCAATATTGGGCTTGAATTAATGTGCTGAGGACTGGATTACTTCCAACTCATTTCTGAGAAGGCTTTTGTATCCTATAGTTTAAAAAAAAATTCTATAATCAGTCAGTTCATTGCTAAAACCTTTAAAATATTCAAATTATTCTTGTCATAACATCAATGATCCTATAAATATTTCTACAGTTGGGTTGGGCATTCACATAAAGTGTTTCCTTTCATTTACTCATCACACTGAATGTACTCTTGAGTTTCGTATACTAAGAAATATAAATATTGTAATGGTTCCATAAATTCTGATGAACTATAAATTTGATTATTGTAACAGGAAGTTAAAGCAATCTTCACTTGCTCAACATTGTTGAACTTCACACCATCATTTTCATTTTTCTTCTACAGCGATTATGCAAAAATTGTGCGCCGATCTATGGTCTTACCAGTTTTAAGCCTTCTATCGTTCATGTTATCCTAATTTGAATAGTTATACTGTGTATTATTTTCAGATAAGAATATGCAGATTAAGTTAGTTATCTACTATCCTCTTGGCATTCGAATAGCTTTTTGAAATCTTAATTCTATTTCCAGCATTGCGATGCATGGGAAAGGCATTTATTTATTGGTTGATTTAATGGTTACGTCTAGAAAACAAATCTCATTGATATAATTAATCAAGAACCCGAATAAAGAGTAATTGGTTAACCAAATTCTGAACAATTACAATTATGAATTATCAGTTTAATATTCCAATGGATGCACAATTGCGGAACGTAACTAGTTTATAAAAAAAAAATGTAATAAACTAAACCACAGCACGAAATACATCACAAATAAAGATAAGTAAGCATATTTACGTTTACAAAATCATTGAATTTATTTCTTTATTGCAAAAAGTCTGGAACAGAATTGCCAAATGAGCACAGATTAAGCCAGTTTGACAGAAAATGGCTAAACGATGGAAACCAATATAGTAGCATCTCCTAGTGTGACACAAAACAAAATGAGGAATAGAAAATTAGAGATATATAAACTTGAAAAGCAAATAATAAGAAAATAAATATATATGCAGTATATATAAACTGTGTACAGAAAAGGAGCAAAGCAGACAAACAAAAATTAGACATGGTCATGCCATACCTCTGAGAAATAGGATGTCATTGACAAATCATTAACCAGATTACTGAAATTTTTATTGATATGAAAGAAATCCAAGAAATTCCTTCAAAGAATTCTACATTGCAAATTGAAGAGCATTTTTAAATAATGATTTGACATAAGAAAAGTCAATTGACATAAGAGTCATCTAACAATGATTAGAGATTGAAGATTTATCGATTTCTTGGTT
Source organism: Amaurobius ferox (assembly GCA_951213105.1). Taxonomy (NCBI): domain Eukaryota; kingdom Metazoa; phylum Arthropoda; class Arachnida; order Araneae; family Amaurobiidae; genus Amaurobius; species Amaurobius ferox. The sequence goes on along the minus strand of OX578150.1, from coordinate 25,737,483 downwards.
TTTGACATAATTTGATGTTTCTTCAAACGATACTTTAAGACACGTTTGGTTTTACCAATAAACGATAGTCTGCATTAATAAGGAATTTAATCAACAGTTGGATCAAATGAATTTTCCCTGCGAATGACAAGTACATCTAGAAAAGAAAGAGAATTATTGCATTCTAACTCACAGGTAAACTGAATACAAGAATCAATAGAATTAATAATGGAAAGAGTATTGTCTTAATCAATATTTGACTTGTAAAGTGGGGGGAAATAGTCATTCACGTAACGAACATAAAAAGAAAACCGAATAAGAATAAGCAATGAAATTTCGAAATAGTGCATGTGAACAAAAAGTATGTTTGAAAATATTATGTTAAATCTTTATTTGTTATCTGAAATAAATGCATATTACTAGAAAATATCGGAATTGTGATTTTATTACAGATAGCGACATCCGTATATACTGGTATTGTGTTTCTTAGCGCTCTCCCACATGGCATAACTAAAACATTAATTAGCTGAGCAAAACACTGGACATAGATATAGATACATAATAAAGTCATATGTTTAAATAATGTAGATAATTTTAATTTCTATTCATCAAGTATATTTTATATTTAATTTTACTTTCCTATAAGCTCCTTATCTTTGCTAATGCTGTATTTGAACACGTGTGATATTTTGAACCTACATTGCTATATAATTATTGTCTTCCACCAGTTCCTGTACGAGTGGGTGACCTATCTAAGTGTCGTCAGTACGCTGTCCTTTGTTGTCTTCTTTGCTATTGGACCAGGTAAATTGCATTCCTGTTATATCCTATGCAATTTCATTACTCATGCATAGCTTGTCTGAACTGTAATTTGATTAGTTTTAAATCTTTATCAGTTTTTCAGCATCAACTTTATAAATAGAAACAAGAAAACCAAGAAACAATCGATCGAAAATGCACAATTGCCTTTGGTTGGGTTGAACCATCATCCTTCGAATCAGCATATTGACTTCTGCGTCACTTGAGTTAATTTAGATCCAATAGATTCTCAATTACTATGACTATTTTCCGATGTGCTCCATCACTTTGACCGTAGGGTATATTTCCTAATTTAAATCAAAAGCATTCCTTCGAATCTGCATTTAATGCATCCATCTTAATTCAGATCTGGTAGATTCGCAGTCGTCGTGATGTGTATACCACTTGCACCACAAATGACCTAATGACATTTCACTTAATTTAGATCCAATGCATCCCTCTTAATATATCCAATGCATACCTCTTAATTTAGATCCAATAGATATATAACTGCCTAGATGTGATGCTACTAGGATCACAGAATACTCAATGGCATCCCTTTTAATTTAGATCCAATACATACATTTTAATCAATATCCAATGCCCCCTTTTAATATATCCAATGCAATCCCATTAATCTATCTAATGCATCCTTATTAATCTATATCCAATGCATCTCCTTTGATTTAGTTCTAATATATTCGAAATAGTCATATATATTCCTCTACCACTTAGATCACAGTAACGATATATCTTAATTTAGATTCAATGCATCTCTCTTGATCTATATCTAATGCAATCGTCTTAATTTACATCCAATAGATTATTAATCGCCTAAATGTGTCTGTGACTAATATCACAGAACACTCAGTGGCAACTCTCTTAATTTAACGCCAATACATACCTTTTAATCTATATCAAATATACTCTCTTAATCTATTCAGTACAATCCTCATTATTTGATATCCTATCCATTCTCTTAATCTGTATCCAATGCAGTCCTCTTAATCTGCATCCAATGCAGCCCTTATGATTTAGTTCCAGTAGATTTGAAACAGCCTAGATTTCTCTACCAGCCGGATTACAGGCAACGTAATGATATATATTGTTATTAGATTCACTACATCCTTCTTAATCCACATATAATTCAACCTTTTAAACTTTGATGCAATAGATTCGTAATTTACAAGATGTGTCCACTAAGACTACAGGATACTCAACAGCATCCCTCTGAATTTAGACCCAATACATACATTTTAATTTATATCCAATGCAGCATCTTAATCTATCCAATGCAGTGGCGCACCCAGAATATTCCTAAGGGGGGGGCCATTGGTGCACAAAATTTTTATGAAGGAGGATGACTCCTCGATAAATTTTCCGAGAAAAAATGATCAGAGGCCATATCAATTAACAAGGCGGTTGTCTTTTTTTGTACATTTATTTTTATCAAATTACTAACAATTCTTTAGTGCAGTGCAAGAGAATAGAATGATTAGAAGAAGTAGTGGTAGATATTTATACAAAACAACACAAATTAAGAAATAGATGAAGATAAAATTATTTGTTCTGGTCTGCTTATACTGTATACTTGTTTTCAACCACTCTCTCATGATTACATATTGTTATATTATTCAATTATGATCTATACATATTCATAAAACGAAGTCCAGCCTCCTGTTTTTCTTTGTAGCCAGAGCATTAATTATCTGGTCTGGATCAATTTCCACTTCACGGTGAATGTTCATTGACGCCAGTCCATTCAGTCTGGTTTCACTCATACTGTTTCTCAAGTAAATTTTCAACCTCTTCATTGTGGAGAATGACCTCTCAGCACTGCTTGTTGATACTGGGAGGGTGGCAGGCATACACTTTTAAAAGTTCAAACACAGTTGGAAAAGTCCTTTGGTCACAAAAGTTAAGCAGTTCGATTGGGCTTTTAGTTTTCTTGTTCAATGCAAAGACCTTCATGTACCACAGATGTAGTTCAGCTTTTAGAGTATTATCTGATCTGGGTCCTAAATCATCTGCAAATTTCCTTGATAAGGCAACAAATCTCTCGTTTTCTTCCAGTGTCGGCTGCCTTCCATTCGGAATGACAGATGCAAAACTTTGTAGAAATTCCTTATGTTTGAGAAATTTTTCATGGAGGTGAGTGATGAAATTATCAATCCATGGAATGAAAATAGAAAGTCTGTAGTATTCTTCAGGAGTCTGTACGTTGAAATTTGATCTATAAATTTGTCTGGTGGCACGGCGTGGTAGAGTAATGTTTTCTCCATGCTGTTCCAGCTTCTTAACAGCTTATTCAAACAGATGGTGAAACTCGTTCTCTGCGTTCTCTCGAATTATAGATATAGCTTTCAAAACGTCTTCTACGTCACTCACAGCAGTTGCCAGATCAAGGTTAACTTCCTGCAGCTTTTCACTCAGACGAACACTGTAGCTGAGTAATCTGTCAGCTGAAACAAGTGCTATGACAAACTGTGATGTTAACATTGAACATAACAAGGTATGAGCCTCTGTTGATGTCTCCTTGTCATTCCAGGTAGTAATCTCCTCCAGAGCCTCGATTACTTGATCAAACAATGAAACCATAACTGTGACGGCATCATGTCTCTCCACCCAACGAGTAGGGCATAATTTCTTCAGTTTTTTGGCACTGATTTCTGTCTCTCCCTGATTAGCTGCATTAATTTTGCTGGTGAGAACAAGGTTTCGTTTTGGTGTGTTGAAAAAACTAGAGATTTTCCTTATTATTCCAAAGCTGTTTCGGATATCCGGAACTCTAGATGAATAAGTTATGGCTAAGTTCAAACAGTGTGATGCACAATGAACGTAGGGGGCTTTGGGGTGTTGCTCATATATAATTGCTTGGGCGCCATTGTACTCTCCACTCATTGCAGAAGCTCCATCGAACCCTTGTCCACGGAGGAAAGACGTATCAATGTTGCAGTCTGCAAGGCCTTTAAGAATAGCATCTGCAATTGCTCGACCTGTAGTTTCAGTCAGGGGCACAAACTTAAGGAAGTTCTCCACTATCTTAAATTCAATTTTATACTTATCATTTGTTTCAAACCGTTTCAAGTAACGAACGCAAAGTGTCATTTGCTCTACCGTTGCAATATCTGTGGTTTCGTCACATAAAACCGCAAAACATTTGGCCTCATTCACCTCAGTTGCTATGTGCTTCACAATGGAATCATTGCATGCTGAAATAATCTCATTTTGTATATTCCAACTTATGTAAGTTGCATTTTTTGCACAACCTTGTAGATGAGTTTTCAGTATTTCTTCTCCTGCATCAACTCGGAGTCGCAAAAGGGCTCTAAAATTTCCTTCGCCTTGGCATGGTTCTGACAATACGTCCAAATCCCCACAGTCTCTATGCCCTCTCATGGCCAGCCCTTGCCTTCCACAAAAAATCACTGTTTTGATAATAGGTTTAAGAATAGCCCTATTCTGCAAAACTTGTTTTTGCTTTCCTCTGTCCATTACTTGATCCACAGGAACCGTTTTTCCTTCCGTGACCCTTAAGAACTCATCGGCTTTGAGAACTGAATCCTTATGATAGAAAAAATTTTCATGTTGACTGAACTTCTCCAAGGCCTTCTTCCAATTATTAAATCCTTTTGAAACAAGTTGACCTGTAGCTTGTGTGGATCTTAAACCGACTTCATGGGGTGCAAAGAGAACACAAAATTTGCAATAGGCACTGTCCTCTGCCTTTGAGTAAGCTAGCCAGTTATGCTTACTCAGCCAAGATGAGCAGAACTTCCGAGTGTGGTGAGGTTTTCCTTGACTTGATACAGCACTAGTGACAGTAGCAGGAAAACTGTAATTTGCATATGGTTCCCAAAGATTTTTTAGCGCTGTTATCCTATCTTCATCTGTGAGGTTAGATTTCTTGACATAATTAGAAATATCTGCAGCCAGAATTTCTATTTCAACTGTGTTTGGTATTGTGTTTTGTCCTACCTTTACCTCCTCACAAGAGTTTGAAGACAGCCCGGGGTCACGGCTGTTGCTTGCTTCGACTGCAGCCTCATCAATGTAACAAGAGCTCAGGGAAACGTCGTTGGGAACGTCACTATTTTCAATCTTACTTTTTTTTTTTTAAATAATTTCCCAGTGTCTGTTGGCCTAGCCCTTTTCGTTTTTCACTCATTGTCTTTTTTTTTTACCTTGCTCCTCAGTTATTCAAGAACAAAATTTGCTATATAGCCGAAATACGCACATAAACACACACACTGATCGTTAAAGATGCATTTCACTGTAAGATCAGTTGAAAGTTCAGGACCATTATTAAATTCAGCTATTCACCACGCAGGCCCTCGTTCCGAAACTACCAATTCACTGTTATCACCTTGTGTCGTAACGTCGCACTTTATTTCAACTCACAGCAACACTTAATTCGCGAAGCGTTGGCACGATCTATTTATTCACTTCCACAATTTTCTCACTGGGTAAACGAAATCCTCGAGTTTTCGAGCGAACAGCCGCTTCCCCGCCGTTCACTCTTTATATAGGGCCACGGAGGCGCCTGTGACGTCACTCTACACAGCACTGGTTTAGTACGACTCCAGCGAGAAGGCATTTGGGTCACGTGATTTTGGACGAGTCCATTAGTTAAATTCAATCACAGGTAGAAACGTCTTAAGAAGAACGGGTTTCCAGAATTGGCGCCTTTAGTGCGAATTAATTTATAATTTGTACAGTACGATAAAGAGCTTTATATGTATAATTACATTCAGTGTAAGTGTTGGGATATGCTGGAATTGTTTTCTTCACAATGATTAAAATTATTTATTACAATAATGGTTGTAAATGTTTTTTTTTTATACTTTCTCGAAGGCAGACCTAGTTCTCCCTTGTGCTGACAGCGCTCTTCGCGTTTTGCTTTGTCAGCCCAAGGGGGGGGCCAGGGCCCCCTCGGCCCCCCCCCCGTGGGTGCGCCACTGATCCAATGTAATCCTTTTATATGTCCAATGCAATCCTCTCAATTTACATATTGCCATTCCAATAATATGTGCATGTACAAGAATTTTCGAATCATCAGTTAACAGCTTCAGGCAAAATGAAAACTTGTTTAATAGTATTACCTGGAATATGATTATTGCAAATTTTATAAAAAAAATTTAGCAAATTTTATAGAAGCACTTTCTAAAAGACAATATAGTCAAAATTACGATTTTCAAATATTTTATTTTAATCATAAATTGGTATCACGTCTAATGTCAACAAATAAAATTAAGGACAAAACTTCTTTAAACAAAAAGTCATTTATTAAAACATCTTAAAAGACATACAAAGTATTTTAAAACCACCAGAGCGCTTTTGAGCATTAATAAGCTCTTCATCAGTGGCTACATTAATACTAAACATGGAACATTCATATATAGAGACCAGTTACAAAGCAAATTTGTATAAAAATATAAAATTGGTAAATGAACAGACTATTAATTATTACAGAATAATCCAAGAAATACACACAGAAAATACAAAAATTTTTTACTTTAAACGTTTTCAAATTGTAAGAATATTACTAGAAAAGTACTATCAAAATATTATTTAGTTACAGGAAAAGCGTAATATTCTTACAGTTTGAAAGCATAATATGAGTCGATTTGTAGTTTTGATCGCGTTCAAATTTTAAGTTATGCTTGTTGGCTCATTCTCGACTCTATTCAAGTGTATTCTGCAATTTAAATCTCTCCATATTTATTTATGACGTCATTCTCATGAAAATTAAGCTTTACTATTCTTTCGAAATTATGCTTTTCCTGTAACTAAAATAGCGAGTTCTTTTGCTGATATCTTTCTTTAGAATATTTTATTCATAAATTAGTGAGTTGGTTTTTACTGACAGATTTGTTTAAAATATTCTATGAATAAATGAATAAAATAGTATATTTTTGTAGTTCAAGAATTATTTTGATTTTTACAGTTTAGATTTTATTGTAACGATGATATATTTTGTTTAATGATCATTTTAGAATTCATATTTTAAGAGTTGTAAATATTTCATTAAATAGAAGAGTGATATTTTATTTAGAATATTCTATTTATCATTGTTTATATAGTTCTTTCTTTTTTATTAAATCTACAAAATTTCAAAAAGAAACACTATTAAAAGTTCACTGAAAATTGTGAGTTAAATTTCTTTACATTATATGTATTCCGTATGCAGAACTGGTATGTAGCTAGTCTTTAATTTAAGACATTACAGATATTTACTGAGGATGTTCTCTATGTTAATGCTATTTTTCTAGTATAGGCTATTTGTGCAGTTATTGATGCATAACTAATGTACTAACTTAAACAATTTCTTTCTTAGCCTATAGATACTGTATTTTTCAATTTCTTGTATTGCGTGTATGCTTATGTGTTTCTTTATTTTTACAATTGTATGTGGTGCAAAAGTGGTGTTTTCTGATTCACATAAAAATGCCCATGGAGCCCTGCATTGCGTAAAAAAAGTTAATTTCTATTACAGGATATAGTTATTATATTTTTCAACTTCTTGTATCAATATCTATGTTTACTTTATTTTGATACTTCTGGTAATTTCTTGATAAGAGTGAATCTTGGGCAATTTCGTCATAGCTTGCATAAAGTTGACTCACAAAGGTAATTTTAACATGAAATAAATTTTTATACGTATACTAGTAGACAAAGCCAACTTAATTTAATGTTTTCAAATTCTATTAGTTATACTGTTTTGCTATCGAAGACTTTTCTTAAATATTTAATTTAATTACCGTATAAAATAAAATGTATAAAAATATGTTCCTGCTATGGAGAATAATCTTAACAATAAGATGTAAGAAATAAATGATTCTGCTCTCGTTTGTAAGATGATTTACAAAAAATGAAATTTAGTCAACATATAATAAAATAAAGACGCTGAAATAAATAGCAAAAGTAATTCACTACCGTGCAAGTTTTATCCCTTTGCAATGATCAGTTAAACACAATCACAAAATTAACCTGGAGTGTGGCTCAACTCGACTTTCTCATACCAGAATCCATTTTCAGTAGCTTTTTGTTTTTTTCCAAATTTTAAAAGAAAATTTTTGAAAAATCGTTATCATGGGTCCAAATGATTACAATTATAGCGTGTTACCTTTTATTTTAAAGGATCTTTCGATTGATACCGAACATGAGAATGTACCCCCGGGAGGTGGTTAACTTGCCCCCTCCCCCCTAAAGAAGGCTAATGACATAATGAACACAAAAATTGTATAGCAGCAATTTTTCGCAACAATGAGTGAAACCATAAAGTCTCATGATCATTGAACTATAAATAAACCTTTTTATTCAAATTTTGTCCTAGGCTGCAAAAATGTAAAAAAATATAAAATTTCAAATAAATTTCTAAGTTTTCACTCGAATTTAAAAATATTCTATCCAGTTCTAGATTTTTTGATAACAAAGCCGGATGTAAAGTTTCTTGAAAATACATTAATATTTGTGACCGCTATTTTATACATAATAAATCAACCACAGACAGATGGATACCCTTTCAAAAATAGTCAAAGCATATTCAGGAGGTATTTAAACATGTATTGTCATTGATCTCGAAATTAAAAATTTTCATGAAAACAATACTTTCTAAATACGAGGGTCACACTGAAATTTTTTAGACAGGGGCAGACTATATGCCCTAGAAAAAATTATTGGTTGGATATTTAAATTTGAACTCTTAGGCCGCAGATGATAATTTTTAGCAACAATTACAATTTAGCTATCATAGAATAAAATTTGAAAAAAAAAGAAAATGGAGTTGACGTGAGGGCATTATTGAGCTATGATTTTCTATGATTTTAAAATGGGACTAAATCAAGAAGAATGTCCTCAGTGTCTACAATTAGTATATAGAAATGATGCTCCATCTCGTGCCACTGTATTCAGATGGTTTAGAGAGTTTAGAAGAGGTCAAAATTCTTTCTTGGATAAAGAATATACAGGGAGATCTTTGTCAGCTGTAGTCCCAGAAAATGTGTCAGAAAATGTTATTCGAATAACATTCGAAAAATGTTAATCGATGATAATTGCTGTACCTACCAAATGATATAGAAGAAACTTAACATTGGATCCGCAGCTATACATAAAATTATTCATGAAGAACTGTATATCAAAAAATTAGTTTGTCGTTCAGTCCCCCATAATTTAACAGAACACCAAAAGGCGGAGCGTGTCAGAATCAGTAAAGAAACCCTAAAATTACTTAATGATAGTGGGCACCGCATTATTTCTAAAATCATAACTGGTGATGAAACATACATAATGTTTTTTTATGTTCCAAGACGTCAAGAAAGTAAAGTATGGGTCTTTGAAGATGACCCCAAACCAACAATGGTGAAAAGACAACGAGCAATGAAAAACATAATGTATGTCATGTTCTTCAGAAGTACAGGTCTGGTGAAAGCCATAAAGCTAGAGAGATAAAACACAGTTACAGCTAACTGGTACACTACTAAATGTCTTCCAGAAAATCTTCAGGAAGGGAATGTTAGGAGACTCATGCTTCACCATGACAATGCATCTTCTCAGTCAGCAAGAATGATAGTCGAATTTCTTGAACAAGAAAACATCAAAGTGATAGAACATCCACCCTATTCTCCTGATCTTGCTTTGTGTGACTTTTGGCTATTTCTTAATCTAAAAAAAATTATGTGGTCATTGTTTTTATTCCGAAGATGAGATTGATGAGGCTATAAAAGCATATTTTTTATCGATTCCAAGAAATGGATGGCTTGAATCATTTAATCTTTGGAAAATGCACCTGCAAAAGTGCATTGATGCTGGAGAGGAGTACTTTGAATACTCCTAAGAGTTGGTAAGTTTAACTTGTACCACTTTGCCATATCTCAATTTCAGTGTGACCCTCGTACTACATAATGAAAAAGTCAATTTTAAAATGGTTTCCAAAATAAAGATGACGCTTAGAGTATCAGTAACCGGAATATGTAGCTCATGGTAGTACAACCAATAAAGCAATATCTAAAATATATCACTGCACATTTAATAAATTTAATTATCATTTTCATTATAATTTACCTCTGATAAAAGAAATTAAAATCGTCTGCTTTATCAACACATTTTATTAAAAAATGTTTACCAAATTAAAACTATTTAATTCTGTTACTAAGCAACACATAATAATTTCTTGCATATAACGTTTCAGAAAATAGTCTGCGTTCAAATTTATTTCCATAGAAGGATTTTAATTTTGTATATTTTATTAATGTCACCTAGAACTAACGAAACAAAGCCATTCAAAGGAGTGCACTGAAAATAGGTGCGAAATATATCATGTTCCAGATATATTTCTCTTAGTTCATGTTCCAGATATATTTCTCTTAGTTCATGTTCCAGATATATTTCTCGAAGCTTAGTTGCAAATAACTGTATTCAATGATGTCTAAAAACAATTTTGTATATTAATTATTTACAAATAATACTATTGTACTTTGAAAACTTAAAAATATCTTAACCACAATATGCTAAAAATCCACTAGAGAATTATCAATGGCTTTTGTTTAACTGAGATTATCATGTAACATGATTTTTAAAAGAAATTCAGATGTATTCTTTCTAAAACTCCCAAATACGCAAACGGATGCTTCGCCATATTGTTGCTGTGATTAAGTTTACTTCACAAATTACTTAAGTTTAATGGTAGTCATTATTAATGTGTTTCTTCATCTTGATATTGTTTAATTTAGGTGAATGTCATGTTATTCATGGAAAATGACTCATATTTTTTAGTAGTGTATATGACTTTTTACTTTGATGATTAATTAATAGAACCATGGCAGATCCATTAGCCTTGCCCAAGAAATTTTCATTCATGAAACGTCATGTCCCATATCTAATCATTGTCTTAAGTTGCACTGTTTACAAAAGGGTTGAAAATAGGGAAAGAAATAGCCACACCTTTCTGGAAGCTAGCTTATAGAAGCAATAAAATTAAAGACACTTATCATAGATAAAAGGTCATTTAATCAAATAAAACCATCCTATAAAATGTACAAATGTTAAAAGGCCAGAGTGTTTTCGGGTATCAGTATACTCTTCATCAGTGGCCATATGAAATATTACCATCGAAACAAGCTCATATGTAGACTAGATCAGTAGACAAATTTGCATAAATCAGCTATAGAAAAATGATAATATAAACAGGCTATTGAAGATTAATAAATTACAAAATTACAATAGTAAGTGTTATAAGCGGGAGATTTAAATTTAAAAAGTATTAAATACAAATACAAAGAAAAGATAATGAAAAATGTCCAAATTGTAGCCAAGCATAAATTACAGTTACAGATAACTGTGTAGAGGTTTGACACGCATAAAGTCGTCAGCCACACATTAAGCAGCTATATGCCTTCAGGTTAGTCGCGTGGTCTGGGTCTTCTACGCATAGAGTCGAGAATGAGTTGCCAAGTGTAACTTAAAATTTGTACAGGATTAAAATTACCAATGGAATCACAGTAGATATAAATAAACAGGGATTCATAAAGAAGAATATTACAAGGGTTATTGCAACGAATTAAAAGGAAAGTTTTTCAAAAAAGGGCCAAAAGTTATCATTAACAACACATTGGGCAAGAGCCGTAGAAAGTTTAACATTCTTAACGTTGCGAGCATGTTCAGCTAATCGGATACCAACAGTACATTTAGTACTACCAATATAAAACTTGTAGTCATTATCAGGAGTTAAAAGGGGTACAACGTACACCCCAGCATGGCTTTTAAAGTTATCTCTATCCCTAAACTTAACAGTACGAATGCGATTGAATAAGGTAGTAATATTTGAGTGAGCAGGTTTAAATCTAAATTCATAGCAAAATTGATTGAGGGGACAGAAAATCTTCCGATGATATGGAAGACTGGATTTATATGGCATAAGGTCAACAACAGCCACAAGTTTAATATCTGGTTGAATAAATTTACGGCGAATATGAGCGAAAATTTTATAAATAAACTCAAAGGAATAAGCGGCTTCATAGCGAAGATTAAAGATAAAGTTAATTTCATTAGTTAAAACCGAAATAGACGAGCAAACATTAAAAGCACTATTAAAATAAGCGTTAAAGGAAGCTTTTTTTAGAGGATATAGGATGAAATGAATTAGCAGGGATACAAGAGTTAGTAAAAGTGGGTTCACGGAAATTAGAGGTATGAAAACCACGCGAGGTCTGGAAAACAAAAACATCCAAAAAAGGCAAAGAAAAATTGGACTCATGTTCAATGGTAAAAATTAATCGACAGGCAAAAATCATTAACTTTATCTAAAAAATGATGGAGATCATTTAAATCACGATCCCAAATAATAAACACATCGTCAACATAGCAGAACCAAAGAATAGATTTAAGCATTGAAAAAAGCAAAATTTCGTTCTCAAGCTCCTGTAAAACTGCTTCAGCAAAAATACCAGTTAAAGGCTACCCATATACCAGATAAGGGGCACCGGAAGTTTGCAAGTAAATAGTGTCACGAAAACCAAAATAATTAGCCTCCGCGACAATCTTCAATGCAGAAGTTATTGCGTCTATAGAGGGAATTTTATAATTTTGATTTTGAAGTTTTTCGGCTATAATATTAATAGTTTTATTAACAGGAATACTAAGAAATAAAGAAACAGCGTCAAAACTGTGGAGAGTGCTATTTGGAACAAATTTAGTATTAAACAAAATTTTAATGAAATTTTCAGTAGAATTAATAGCAAAACTATGATTATTAAAAAATGGTTTAAGGAAATAAGCAAGCGCTAGCAAACTAGCTTATAGTTCTAACTTATTAGCCAGGGCAGAGTTTAACAGTTGGATGGTCCTGAGACCATGCTTCTTTCAATGCATCATAAAGGCTAGATGATTTTAGTTTCTAGGTATGCATTTTAATGGGAAAAGTACTTTGAAATGTCTCATTTTAAGTAATTTCTAGAAAAAGACATATATTCGCAATTTAAAAAAATATAATAAATAAAATTATCTTTAAATTATATTTTAAACATTGGAAGATCAGCTTCTGAGCCTTAATGGATGCTATTCCACTAATATAGCGTAGCGAAAATTTTGGAACACAATATTTTGAAAACTATTGGAGCCAGGAGACTAAAATTTAATGAAGCACACTTCTTGAAAGCCAAGCTGATAAAAATGAAATACGGTATTCATCAGTCATAAACATTAATAATCATACCCTAGACAGTTAATGCATGGCGAGAATGGATACATATAACCGAAAGCTTTCTGTGATAAATCTGACCATATTCTATCCTTGTGACTGGGCAAGCTTAGGTCCTTGAGACAGCTCCAAAGTCATGTTGGCTTATTTCTATAAAATTGATTTCATAAAAAGAATGGTCTTTGTGAGTTAATTTTATTTATAATTGACCCGGAAGAGCCCCAAGTTTCACGCTTATCACGAAATAATCAGCATTTCCCCTATGTGAATGTGCAGAAAATGGCGTTTTTCAGCCAGCTAAAACTGTCCAATAAGAGCGTGGAGAAGTGAATATGTTTATGTAATTGTAGTAGTTACATTTCGAAGTGTGTTGAATGTCATGTAATCTGCATATAGTGTCTTGATTATGTCTCATTCTTAAGAGGTAATTGTCTTTTACCGCTTCCGCTCGAAGGACACGGGCACATCTCAGGCATGTACAGCTTTCATTTTTTGTTTTTAATTTTCAAACCCTTTCTTTCACTTTCTTTCTCTTTTAATACCGTCTTTTATTCATGCTTGATTACTGCAGTGTCTTTTCTGAACAAATTTTGTGCATGAGATTCTCTTCTGCCACTGGATAATTGAGCTACGACTAATCATTTAATACTCAGCATAATCTTCGTCTTGTAGTTAAAAAAATATTAAATGTGAATTAATGAAATTTTTTATTCATACATGAAAATTACAAAAAAAAATCTTATTAGGCATCAATATTGATAAATATATAAATATCTGTGACATCGTTAAATATTTCATGTAAAATGCGCAATCTTTGCTTACATTATGCTCTTAATTCCTAAATGTAAAGATCTGTAATTTATGTAAAAAGCACATACAAATACTTTTATTTAGGATACCTTTAATAAAACTTCAGATTTTCGGCACAGGAATCTAAATTTAATTGCTGTATAATACTGACCCCGGGATCAAACCCCAGTACTGTCAAATTGGTGTTTTCTCACTATATGATAAAGAAAAACTTATGGGATGTGTTCAAAACTCTCGACCAATTAGATTTGATCGATTAATAACCCATCATTTAAAACTAGAGAGCTTGGGCAGGACCACAAGAAAAATTTCTCCAAGTGGCTGGTAACATTGTTTTCTGCGACTAAAGATTCCGCATACATCTTTCTTCTGAGATAGATGGGCATGATCCAAATAGGTTGAATTAGTAAAACGATTTTTCAACTAAAGAGACCTCTGAGAAAAATTGTAGTGAACTTCCTTAATTCAATGCAAATATAGTCGCGCAAATTCATGTTGAATTAATTCATTCTAAATTCATGTTTGAAACGATTAAGAAGAAAATAATAAAAAAAAGTGTTAATTTTTATATATTTATATTTAAAGCATACATGCGCGATACCATCAACAATTTCATAGAAAATATGCCATTCTTCCGTATGTTACAGCTGTATTTTTCTAAAGTTGCAGATTATCTGAAAATAAAAATACTACATTAAAAACAGCTGATTTAATGTATCAACTGATTTTAAAAGCAAAAATAACAAATAAAAGCGGAAGCATTTAATTTTAAATTACACACTTTTATTATTTGCATGTAACTTAAATGTCTGAAAAATTTATTTATAAAAATGTATGAAAGACAATGACATACCGCATTTGGACTGTCTAACTGCATCGGTTCTCGAGTTATTCCCCACAAACGAGTATATTCATATCGAGGACTAAAGATGGGCTAACATGATAAGCTTGTAATAATAATATCAAAGAGTCCAATATTCAACTTCACTATTATAATCACACATTTTCTCTTATATGTGTATATATATATATATAAGCCTGTACATAAAAGTGAAGCTGATTATTGGACTCTAACTATCTTGCAATGGTTATTCTTATCACTATTGTTGTAAACAAACTGTCATCCAACTAAAAGAACTTGCCAATTAAAACGAGTATATTCTACGACAGTCCCAGGATGGGCTGGCCCGATGAGGTCGAAAATTTAAAGAATAAAAATATACCACTAAAGTCAACGATGTCATAAAGTTATATTTCAGCTTCTAATTATGAGAGGGCTTAGTTTTGTTGATGAATTGCCGTTCTAGAATTACTAAAATAAACACATTACAGTAAGACCTATTCAAAATTCCCTTGGTCAGCAACAATGTACATTTGAATTCATGAAAAATATCATGGTGTACTTGCAGGTGTAACCATATTACAGGCCCTGATGATATAACTGTTTGACATGTATTTATTGCCTTTCATATACACGTTTCTGGTGTCGATTTCTACTCATTGCGTAATTCTGTACAGCTTTGTAATCAACATCTTTTCTTCGAACTCACTTTGCTGCAGAGTTTACTATCCTAATTTTTAATTCTCCGCTAGGGTCGCTGCAATCACTCATATTCAATCGGGCATGTGTGATCAAGTTACTGTACTTGTACTTAAGGTGTACACTTATGGACTTTTCCTTACAAAATTATTGAGGTGCTTAAGTAACTATCCAAGTAACTTTATTTAGGTTAAATTTAACTTGAAACATACAATCCAGTTTGATAAGGCATATACTAATATACTATGGTAATCCTATAACTGCCACTCTCAAAACATTGCTTTGTAATAAAACAATGAAAGAAAAAAAAATAATCTCACCAGTGAGAAGTGAATCTCAGCTTTCCGATTTTTCATTTTCTATTCTTCCATTTTTACTTGCACGAAAGATCACTTTCTATGCATGACTTTTTTTATGTCACCTTTTTTTTTCACCCTTCTACCATGATGTATGCCTGCTCATAAGGCGATTTCACCATTACAGCTGTGAAAGTAGATTTTTTCTTTCTTTTCATTTTACTTTTAGATGAAATTTTGAAAATATTCTTTCCCCGCTAAAATATTTTGGATGGGCTTAAAAAATATTTTAAAAAATAAAACCATATTTTTTGCTGAGCAATTTAATTAAAAATCTGTTCTTCCGTAAGAAAGATATTTTTTTTCTCATGAAAACTTTTGTAAACTCAATGTAAGAAACCAGTTTAAAACATGGCTTCGAACTTGGGCATTCTTTGATTATTTAATTTGTTTTTCTTACTAGATTATATAAAATTTATGTTTAAAATAAATTGCTCAAATTGCAGCAAAAGTAACTAAAAAGTACATCTTCACGAAAAACAGAGCATAAAACAAGTTAATAATGTTAAACCATTACTAATTTGTTTTATGTTGTTTTTTTAAAGATTTTACGTTTCAGCCAAAATTTATATTTAAATTTTAGTTGAGTAAAATATTCAACAGACGACTGCTTACCTATGTTAGAGGGACTACTCTGTTTTATGCTGTATTTATAACGAAGATTTTACTTTTAGATTTTTTGCAGCAGTTTGAGAGGTTTACTTTGTTTTTCTAAACCTTTTAGCAAATTCATATGAGCTTTCGGTTCCATTTTTTCTCCACAGATGGCAGCACCATAATTCTAAATAGTTTAAAACAGAATTTGAAAAATTTATATTGGTTAAGTTTCTAAGCATCTTAAATAAGTTATACTGTTTGAACTCAGAGGCAAGTAAAAGTATTATTAGTAAAGGGGCAAACGAAAAAGAAGTTGAGGTGACCAATTCGTGACTGGGATGGACTCCAGGCCTGCCTTAATCTTTGCAAGGGCTCTTAGGCAAAAGTAAATTCTTCGAGGCATCTGTAAACCCGTTATAATAAAAGAAAGTGCATTGAGTATAAAAGATGTGCAACTTTGCTATGACCAAAAACGGCTCTGACGGACACCACTGGAATGGGGGGAGCAAGACTCAGGGATGGGCGATGACCTGATTTTTTTTTATAATGGAGAGAACATGGGATTCATAAATGGGAGAAAATCAAACATTGAGTGGGGGTCGTGATAAATGTTTGTAAGAGGGGGGGGGGGGGGGGGGGGGCGCTAGAATTTGTATGTGCAACTCTGGTTTCAATTTTAATATACCACTAACATCGTTATGGTATATTAAAATTGGTCATTATGGTCATTTACTACACTGACAAAAAAACTTGTGCAACAATTTTCTTGATGTGACATTTACTTTGTTATTTATTAGTCAGTCATTCCAAACAACCGGGGATAAAATTTGAGCTCGAGCTCCATGGAAGCTCAGGTTCAAAGTTACAAAACAACCACACTGGGGAGCAAAACAACTACACTTGAAAGCCCATGTTAACTCTAACTACACTTCCATTACTTAGGTCGTTCGACTCACCCAAAGGTAGAATAGCAATGGACGTCCGGTAAAAATATATTAAAATTTTATATCTTGCAATTAAATAAATCCAACTTTATTTTAGATTCAGCTGTGCATGTATACAGGGCGGCCATGAAAGTCCCAGAACGATCTTTATTTCTGCAACCGTTAGTCGTAGATATATATATTTAAAATTACAAAAATGTTACAAATGAGGTAACAACTTATCGTATAACAATTGTGGGGGGTGGGCTCTTGTGCCACTCTCTGCTAGGAATCACCCGGGTCAGGAGATATCTTTTGGTCTAATCGTTATAGCACGGGATTAAGTGTTAAATCGAACAATATATTTTTCTAAAATATACAAAATCTAACTTTTTATGCGGTCCCTCGATCCCCAAAGTCCCATTTAGCAAAATTTTATTCATACATTAACATGTAAAACTAAAAAGAAATTCGGTTCTTTTACAAGCAAAACTGATGCAAAAATTGACAAAATTTTAGCAGTTTTTCTAGGAGAATTTTTCTCCGCACTTTTTTTTTTTTTTACTTTCTGGGACACCCTGATATATCCTGAAGATATGCCATTAAATGAAATGTAAAACAAATATCATGAAAAGTTTTACTTTTATTTTAATGCTAACCCGAAATGCTGGATCTGCAGACGTGGGAAAGTGATTTAAGTCATAAAATTTTGTTTCATATCTCTGTCAATTTTGCCAAGTAGTATTCCGTGCTGATGAGTCCTACCAAGGGTGAAACCGGACGACTCATGCTGGTTGCTGCACGGGAAATATAACTCCAAACTTTGGAATGCTAACCCCACATAAAAAACACTGTTTTATTGGAATTAGCTTTTATCTATATACAGGGTTCTAACATTGTAAGGAAAGGCCTATAAATATACACTTACTAGTGTAGAAAAGGGGCTCCAACGTGAGCTCGCAGAATATGTTCAAGAGGAAGTTGCCCTCATGGGAGAGGAAGAAAAGGTTATGTTTTTGTTTTTTTTTATCAAATGGCCAGGCACTTTTTTGACTTTCGTCATTCGCCTATATTACAGCGGCCAGAGTGTGAACCATTTAGCCGTCCATTGACGTTGCCCCAGGCGCACCAGAGGGGGGCGGATCACATTGCGCCCACAACACAAACATCCATGCCTTACGTGGGGCTCGAACCCACAATGTGGCGGTCAAGCGATTGCTACGGAAGCGCTTGCCTTTGACCGCTCGACAACCACGTCGGCAGAGGAGGTTATGTTCGAAGTGTGTTTAAAATATGATGTTTCATGAGGAGGAGATTCTAACTTTTTTTATGAACATCATTTTTTAAGGATGCTGTGATTTTTTATTGATTAAACTTGTAAGCTATTGATGTAAACTATTGATAAAAATGCATCATTAATTTTGAGGAGGAAGGGGTGTTTAACTGATAAGAACTCAAATCAAAAAACAAATAATTAAGGTGACAACATTAAACTTTTTTACAATGGCAACAAGCAAATTTTTTGTTGATGACAATGAAGTATGCTTAGAATACTATGATTCATAATGAGGAGGTGATACCAATAAGAATTAAGAAATTTGAGAAACTCTTTTGTTACTGACAACAATAAACTGTTTTGTCGATTGCAACGAAGCATGCCTAGAATACTATAATTCATTAGGAGAGGGTGATGTTGATAAGAACTTAGAAATTGGAGAAACTTTGTTTGGCAATGATAAACTTTTTGTTCGTGGCAACGAAGTATACTTAGAATACGATAATTCATAAGGAGGAAGTGCTACTGATAAGAACGTAGAAATTTGAGAAACTTTTTTGTGGTAACAACGAGAAACTTTTTGGCAATGGCAACAAAGTATATCTACAATATGATGATTCATAAGGAAGAGGTGATAATGATAAGAATTTAGAAATTCAAGGAAAAGATAATTGCATTGGCAACGATAGACTATTTTTGCAATGCAAACAAAGTATGCCTAGACTACGTTGATTCATAAGAACGATATTCAGAAATTTATAAACGGTGGCGACATGCAGCATCCATTTTGCAAACTACGAGAAATTTGAAATTGTTTTAAGAAAAACATTCCTTTTCAAGCACCAAAGATTATGCGATGACGATGTCTTTATAGTTAGTGCATTTTGATAGAAAGCGCAAATATTAATGGATGCAAATGAGTGTTAGTTTGCACGATAGTA
Organism: Amaurobius ferox; assembly: GCA_951213105.1. NCBI lineage: Eukaryota > Metazoa > Arthropoda > Arachnida > Araneae > Amaurobiidae > Amaurobius > Amaurobius ferox. The sequence goes on along the minus strand of OX578150.1, from coordinate 25,718,067 downwards.
ATGACCATTAGCATGCCGTTTCTATCAAAAGAGGATATGCTTTGAGGGCTTGTAGCAATTTACTCATATTACCCATGTATTAAAAGGAATATTTGGTTTGCGGACACTATGGGAACGATGCTGCAATCGATAAAAAAAAAGTCTGATGTGGGCAGCACATGACTTTTCCTGCAGACTCGCATTCATTTTTTCTTTATTTTTTTAATAATTCATTAGATTGAGTTTAATTGCACTAAATTTGCATTTTTAATTCAATTTTTGTTTATATTTAGTAATTGGACATTTTTCCGAAATGCAAGAAATCTCAAATATCTTGAATGGTTAGACTGAAAGTAATGAAGTTGGTTATATCATTTTCCTCGTCAAAAATTGCACATGCATTTGAGCATGCGTAGTCTTTTTTTTTTAGATTTTAGCGATTTTTGCAGGCCATTTCGTAAAAAAGGCAGGCTGTTTGTTCTTTCCCGAATTGTACCAAAATCTAATCAGCACCAGAGTATTCCACAAGTAATTTATCTACCAAATTTGTGAAATTTGGTCAATTAGTATTTTAGCTAGAGTGGATACATGAAATTTTTGTGGGACATTTTGTAAAAAAGGAAGGTTGTTCTTTTCTGAATCATACCTAAATTTTATCAGCACCAGAGTATCCCAAAATTAATTTTATCTATCAAATTTTGATCAATTAGAGTGAATACAGGCAATTTTTGTGGGCCGTTTCACAAAAAAAGGCAGATTGTTTTTACCACGAATCATACCAAAACCTAATCAGCTCCAGGGTCACACAGAAGTGACTTATCTACCAAATTTTATGAAATTCGGTCCATTAGTTTTTGAGTTAGAGTGGATACATACATTGCACAGACAGACACACACACATAGATGTCACACTAAAAATAGTTTTGTCGTAGTCTAGAGGTCTCAAATCGTGTAGATCCGTCGAAAACTCGAGTTGCGATTTTTGGCATGATTCCAGTACTTTCCCTATACATTACCATGTATTGCAGGGAAAGTAATATTCCAATTACAGAACAATTTTTTACTTTCCCTGCAATACATGGTAATGTATAGGGAAAGCATTGAAATCATGCCGAAAATCGCAACTCAAGTTTTCGACGGATCTACACGTTTTGGAACCTCTTGAGTACGAAAAAATTTAAAAAAAACATTCTTTGCTTAACATCTGTCTGTGTGTGCAATTTATTTATCCACTCTAACTCACAAACTAAAGAACCGCATTTCATAAAATTTGGTAGTTAAATCACTTGGGTTTGACACTGGTGCTGATTAGTTTTTGGTACGATTCGGGAAAAAAGAACCGGCCTTTTTTGTGAAATGACCCGCAAAAATTCTCAAGTATCCATTCTGGCTGAAATACTAATTGGCCAAATTTCACAAAATAAGGTAGATAAGTTACTTGTGGGATAGTCTGGTGCTGATTAGATTTTGGTACAATTCGTAAAAGAACAACCTGCCTTTTTATGAAATGGCCCTCAAAAGGCTTGAAATTCTAAAAAAAAAAAAAAAAACTACATATGCTCAAATGTTTCAATTAAATGCTTGTTTCATATAAGAACAACCTGCCTTTTTATGAAATGGCCCTCAAAAGGCTTGAAATTCTAAAAAAAAAAAAAAACTACATATGCTCAAATGTTTCAATTAAATGCTTGTTTCATATGTAATTTATGACGAGGAAAAGAATAAGACTAACATCATTACTCTAGGTCTAACCGTTCTCAAGATATTTGAGAATTTTTGCATTTTTGTTACGCCGCACTTGGAAATATGCCCAATTACCAAATAAAAACAAAATTTGAATTAAAAGTGCAAATTTAGTGTTATTTTGTGCAATTAAACTCAATTTAATAAATTATTAAAGAAATAAAAAAAAAAACTTATTTAAGTCTGCAGGTAAAGTTATATGCTGCCCACATCAGATTTTTACATTTGGATTAGTGAATTGGATGAAAAGTTTACTCATATTATTTAAGAAATAATATTTCAGCTTTTTTTAATTATGTTCTTATTAACATTAAATATTTTCAAAAAATTTAAATGGTCTGATTAATTTATTGATGAAGTAGTATTTAAGCCCATCAAAGACATGAAAAGTGCCAGAAATTCCTGCGTATATTCCACATGCTTATTTTTCAAAGAGAGAAAGAGAAATACAAGTATACTTCATATAATCTTCAGATAAAAGTGACACTCCCAATTGTTCATTTCCTCATTATGCAGTAGTTTAAAATGATGAAATTTACCTTTATTTGAATAAGTGACACAATGACAATGTTAAATTAAAGTTCTCTACTTCAGACGAACAAATTTTATCAAAAAGTATTTTATTTTGTATTAGTATCATGCTTTCATATATAATGCTTCTTTATATTTTATATTTGCACAATCATTGTTTCTTCCACTTGGGAAAAAAAATTATCGCAGATAATCTGCGGTGGCCTATAATTCACACCTTCAAAATTTGGAGTTCTTTTGCATAGATAATCCGCGGATTATACACAGGAAATTATGTTAACACTCGTAAAAATATTAACTTGAAAACTTTTATTAGGTTTTTTTCTGTTTAACAGTGTATGGCCATTAGCTTAAAAAATAGTAGTCTAAATCGAAAATTGACTCAGTTAGGTTCTATTCATGGTCAATTCTATCAGTATGCAAGGTTTCTGCCTTCTAGGTTACTATCGAGCTTCTTTGGGGTCTAGAGAGACTTTTCGACTAAGCCCCTTCTTTCCGCTCCCAAGGAAAAATAAAAAATGCGACTTCATTAGGTTTTATCCCATAGTCGGTAGCGTAGGTATGCAAAGATTTAGCTTTTGAAATCACCGGAAGCATCTGAAAGGTTAATACTTTTTCACTTCCCCTCTCTCCCCCTCCCCCCAATTTTTCGGTCTCGATGAAAGTATTAGATTCTCTCTCACGGTTGATAATTTCAATCTGGGTCAGTGATGTGCAACTCTTGGGTCGCGACCCCATATGGGGATCGTGAGGATATTTTAAGGGGTCGCCGAAATGTTTTATTGAAGATAGAAGGAATACATCCAACATATTTATTTCTTTATGTTTACACAAAATATTTTGATGATTTTCATTACTAAATATAGCCAGTATTGGCGAATGTAAAATAAATGCCTTTTTAAAAATGTATATTTAATTATAATTTTGGATGCACCGACAAAAATGTTGCGTGCCTCTGTTCTAGATCATCGTGGGGGCTTTAGTAGAGTCTGGAATTACTTTTAGAAAACAGGGTCTGGAAATGCTATTAGAAAGCAATGGTCTGGAAATACTTTTAGAAAACAATAGGTCTGGAAATGCATTTTGAAAACAAACGGGCCAGAAATACTTCTGGAAAACAATAGGGTCTGGAAATACTTTTAAAAAACAATAGGGTCTGGAAATATATTTAGAAAACAATAAGGTCTGGAAATACTTTTAGAATACAATAGGGTCTGGAAATACTTTTAGAAAACAATAGGTCTGGAAATGCATTTTGAAAACAAACGGGCCAGAAATACTTCTGGAAAACAATAGGGTCTGGAAATACTTTTAAAAAACAATAGGGTCTGGAAATATATTTAGAAAACAATAGGGTCTGGAAATACTTTTAGAATACAATAGAGTCTGGAAATATATTTAGAATACAATAGTCTGGAAATATATTTAGAATACAATAGAGTCTGGAAATATATTTAGAAAACAATAGGGTCTGGAAATATATTTAGAAAACATTAGGATCTGGAAATACTTTTAGGAAACAATAGGGTCTGGAAATATATTTAGAAAACAATAGGGTCTGGAAATACTTTTAGAAAACAATAGGGTCTGGAAATACTTTTAGAAAACAATAGGGTCTGGAAATACTTTTAGAAAACAATAGGGTCTGGAAATACATTTAAAAAACAATAGGGTCTGGAAATATATTTAGAAAACAATAGGGTCTGGAAATATATTTAGAAAACAATAGGGTCTGGAAATATATTTAGAAAACAATAGGGTCTGGAAATACTTTTAGAAAACAATAGGGTCTGGAAATACTTTTAGAAAACAATAGGGTCTGGAAATATATCTAGAAAACAATAGGGTCTGGAAAAACTTTTTGAAAACAATTGGGTCAGAAATACATTTTGAAAACAATAGGGTCAGAAATACTTTTGGAAAACAATAGGGTCTGGAAATACTTTTAGAAAGCAATAGGGTGTGAAAATAATTTTAGAAAACAATAGGATCTGGAAATACTTTTAGAAAACACCTCATTTCCTCTATCCCCATGATAAGAAATTGAGAATCCAACCGTGTTAGGATTTGTCCCGTGATCAGTGCAACGAATCAGTTTTCTATGGTCTCCAGGGGGCTTCTGAGGGTCTGGAAAGAATCACGTTAAACAATCATAGTTTTTAATTAAATTATTAATACCATTGATCTGCTTTATTCACAACTTATTTTACGTTCTTTCCCAATAATTAATATTATCGATTCATCATGCACCAGCAGAAACTTTTCAATTGAAAAGCAAATTTTTAACTTGCTATATTACAATTATATATAAGCATGTAATGTTAATGAAATTGTATAATGGTTTAGTATTTTCGTAAAAAATTGGAAAATCCTCTATTTTATGGTCTTGACTGAGATTTTACAACGAATTCAGTGGTGGTCGAATGCTTCTTATCTGTTGTTTTTCTTCCAGGTTCCATCCCGTGGATGATCACGGCAGAGCTCTTCTCCCACGGCCCTCGCCCGGCCGCTATGAGCATAGCCGTCTTCGTCAACTGGTCCGCCAACTTTTTGGTTGGTTTGGTCTTTCCACAGATGCAGGTAAGTCATTTTCCTTATCTAGTCTCTCGTTACAATATACAGCTAATAATGTAATGCGGATAGTCAGTCGTTTTCAGATTTTTTTTACCTTTGAGATTGTTACATAATATTTGTTGATTTAATATTGCGCTTGCTGCTTAACTTGAACTGCATTCTGCAATCATTTACATAATAAAAGATGCTTGTTTGTCTGTGTTTCTATCATCGACATTGTCTGTAGCTAAAATTCAAAGTATCGGACAGAGGTAAAATTGAACACAGAGGTGTTTCAGGTCTCCGTAATGGCTGGGGGCCGGAAACATTTTTTTTTTTAAATCACCCTCAGCCCCCCTTTTTTTTTTTTTTTTTAATTCGAATTTGTTTAAAAATGATGAGCATTTAAAGCAGAAAATCCTTCAAAATTTTTACTTTAAAATCCTTTTTATTCCGCACAGACGATAAAAAATAAAATGGCGCATATGATCCTGCTAACCATATCTCAGAAGATGATTTTAAATGGTGTTTTGTTTGCTATTTTCTAAATTCAGGAATTTAAAAGATAAATTTTCAAGGTTTGGAATATATAATTATTTCAGTATTATAAATATTCTCTGAAAATTTGACTCTAATCAAATAATACTCGCTGATATAGCAATTATTAATTTTCCAACTTCTGGGGTAAAGGAACTTCCTGTGTTTTTATTTATTTGTAACACACTTATTTAGGGCATATAAAATGAGATTTTTAAGGCGTATTAAAGCAGCATATTATTCCCATGTTGAATAATTGGTATGGTTGTGCATAGAATAAATTTGGTTTAAAAAGGTTGATTTGAAAATTAAGTAATGTTATATGTATCTGTATTTTAGTAGTGGATGCTTATATTCGACTTGGACAATGGCAGGTAATTAGTTCTAGTATGTTATAAAGCCATTCTTTCCATTCTCATGACTGCAGTGATATTATTTTGATGTGAATAACATCTATTGTTAGAGTATCTCTGGCTAAAATCAGAGCTTTACGAAAAAATATAAACACTTTTTAAGCACTTGTAAAAATGTAATCACACGATTGTATCTCGGTACCTAATAGATGAAATTGTAAACAATTTTTGTTTGTTTTACAGGAAATATAGAAACATTTATAAATATACAAAAATACATCGTAGAAAACTAGTGTACCAAATTTCATATGTAATAGTTTTTGCAGTACGAAACAAAGAACCTCAAGAAACGAGACAAACAGCTGCGACTTCAGCGTCAGCTGACATCAAACAGTGGCAGCTTCAGCATCAGCTACTTTTTTTTTTATAGAGAGAAACATTAGAAAGTTAAATGAACTTAAGAATTCTAAAGATGAATTAATGATTGGTGAGGTTTGAACAGAATAGCTGAAAATATACGTATTCAAGAACAATTTATGTGCCAGCAGGCAAGTTTATAGATTACTTGAATATAAAATCTCGTTAGGTATGTCTAATTTGTATACTGAAAATAAGCTAGTAAAATAATTTGATATTTTGCTGGCAAGTTTATAGATTTCTTGAATATAAAATCTCGTTAGGTATACTGTAAGTTTAATTTATATACTGAAAGTTAGCTAGTAAAATAATTTGATATTTTGACATAAAGTCTATGGTCAGAGTATCCAGATGAAGTCAGGGCGAAAACTAAAATTGCTAGCTATAAACAATAAGTAAAAAACTAGCTAGCTATAAACAGTTAGCTGGTAATTTGTAGTGCTTTGAAAGCCTTTAAACAAAATAAATGAGTCAAATCGAATAAACTTATTGAACTTTATTGAAGTTTCGTTTTTGGAAATGTTATTCAGGCATGCTCTATCGGAACTTCTGAGAATTTTAATTTAGACTTTTGTCTCGAGTATATTGGGGGAAAGGTGGATAAAACTCTAAGAAAAAATCAATTTTTAAAAATGCTAATCAGTTTAAAGAAATTAAAATAATATTATTAACCAAGAATATGATGTATGTAGATTTATGGTTTTGCATGAATGAAACAAGCATTAAAAAATCACTTGAAACAATCATTTAAAAATCAGGACCTTTAATAATGATAAATGAATTATTATTTCATAGGCATTTAACTTTTATAAATAGAGGGGTTTGCCCCTGCTCGCTACGCTCGCCAACCCCTATTTGACTAGGTTTGGAGTAATTCTGTGGTCGATTTTTGCATACACGATAGTAGCCACAAATATTAATAAATTTTCACAAAACTTTATATCCGTCTTTGTTATAAAAAATCTAGGACTAGATAGAGTTTTTTTTTAATTTGATTGAAAACTTCGAAATTTTAAATTTTTTTTTAACATGGCAGCATAGAACAAAATTTAACATAATTATACATAAAAAAATTTAATAATGATCACTTAATGATCACAAGCCTTTATAGTTTCAATCATTGTTGTGAGAAATGGTTGCGATACAATTTTTTGTTCCTCATTAGTTTCTCTCAGGGACAAGTTACCCCCCCTCCCGGGGGGTACATTGTCAAGTATGGTATCATGAGATTTTTTTAAAGCCCTTTAAAGTGAAGGGTAACATGCTATAATTGTAATCATTTGTACACATGATACCGATTTAAAAAAAAATCCTTGTGAAATTTAAGAAAAATATCTACTAGAAATAGATTCTAGTATGAGAAAGTTGAGTTGGACCACACTCCAGCTAATTTTTAATATAGAGTTAAATGGATGATACTTTTATTCTATCGAATAATACTTCGAATTTTATTTCGTTTTGTCTCTCAATAACCGAAATTTGTAACTTAGACAATATTTCTAACAAATAACAAAATTTCTAGGAGCCTTAATGCTGCTAAGTTGATGATCATTTTGCTGAGGAAAATAATTCCTGTTTAAGCAGTCTCTGGAAGCCTCTTTAAACTGATAGCTACCACTTAGTCTAAATAATCAGTAAATCCATTCCTTTAGTATCTGTTCTACATGTAAAATTTGACAACTAAACGAATAATTCTGACCCCATGACTGTAGGATAAACAGTTATTGAGATACTGTAGTTTTTGGAATTTTAAGGTCCTGAAGAATTGAAAGTGAATTAAGTTGCCAAACAAGACAAAGATGTAATAGAAAACGAATTGGACATAATATCAAATAATTGTCCATATTATTTTCTGCAATTAAACTCAATTTAATGCATATTGTAATACAAAATTACAAAATTAATTTGAATCTGCAGGGAAAGTCATGTGCTACTCACATCAGATTTTTACTTTCCATGCAATACATGGTAACGTATAGGGAAAGTATTGGAATCATGCCGAAAATCGCAACTTGACTTTTCGACGGATCTACATATTTCGAGACCTCTAGAATACGAAAAAACTATTTTTAGCATGATGTCTGTGTATCTGTCTGTCTGTGCAATGTATTTATCCACTCTAACTCAAAAACTAATGGACTCAATCTAATGAATTATTAAAGAAATAAAGAAAAGATAAATTTGAGTCTGCAGAGAAAGTCATGTACTGCCCATATCAGATTTCTATTTTCCCTGCAATACATGGAAAGTATTGGAATTGTGTCGAAAATCGCAATTCAAGTTTTTGACGGATCTGCACATTTTGGGACCTCTAGAATACAAAAAACTATTTTTAGCGTGACGTCTGTGTGTGTGTATCTGTCTGACTGTCTGTGTGGGCAATGTATGTATCCCTCTAACTTAAAAACTAATGAACCAAATTTCATAAAATTTGGTAGGTAAGTCTCTTGTGGACGAATTTGGTGCCGATTAGATTTGAATATGATTCGGGATAAAAGAATCCACCTTTTCTTGTGAAATAGCCCGCAAGAATTGCCTGTATCCACTCTAGCTGAAAAACTAATGGACCGAATTTTACAAAATTCTGTATATAGGTCTTTTGTAAGTCATCCTGGTGCTGATTAGATTTTGGTACGATTCGGAAAAAATAACCTGCCTTTTTTTTGCGAAATGGCCCACAAAAATCATCAATATCTAAAATAAAAACTACGTATGCTTAAATATATCCGTTAAATGTTTGTTTTGTACGCAATTCTTAACGAAGAAAATGAGACTAATCCCATTACACTAGGACTAGCCGTACTCGAGATATTTTATTGTTTTCGTATTTTCTCTGCTGCAACATTGAAAATAAGTCCAGTTACCAAATGAGAACGAAAATTGAATTATAAGTGAATTAAATTTAATTAAATAAAGAGAACATGGATATAAGTCTGCAGGGAAAGTCATGTACTGAAAGTCATGTACACATCAGATTTTTATATATTACCATGTATTGCAGGGAAAGTAAAGTATTGGAATCATACCAAAAATCACAACTCGAGTTTTCGACGGATCTACACATTTCGAGACCTCTAGAATATGAAAAAACTATTTTTAGCATGACGTCTGTATGTGAAATGTATGTATCCACTCTAACTAAAAAACTAATGGACCAAATTTCATAAAATTTGGTAGGTACATCACTTGGGTGACCCTGGTACTGATAAGTTTTTGGTAGGATTCGTGAAAACAGAACCTGCCTTTTTTTTTACGAAATGACCCATAAGCATGTCATGTATCCACTCTAGCTAAAATACTAATTGAACAAATTTCACAAAATTTGGTAGCTAAGTTATTTATAGGATACTCTGGTACTGCTGATTAGATTTTGGTACGATTCGGAAAGAACAACCTGCCTTTTTTTAGGAAATGGCTCGCAAAAATGTCATGTATCCACCTTAACTAAAATACTAATTGACCAAATTTCACAAAATTTGGTAGATTAGTTACAAGTGGGATACTCTGTTGCCGAGTAGATTTTGGTATGATTCGGAAAAGGACAACCTACCTTTTTGGAAATAGCCCATAAAAATGTCATGTATCCACCCTAGCTAAAACACCAATTAACCAAATTTCACAAAATTTAATAGCTAAGTTACTTGTGGGATACTCTGGTGCCAAGTACATTTTGGTACGATTCGGTAAAAATAACCTGCCCCCCTTTTTCTGCAAAATGGCCTTCAAAAATCTTCAAAATCTAAAATAAAAAACTACGTATTCTAAAAGATATCAATTAAATGTTTGTTTTATTCGTAATTATTAACAATCTCTACTTCGAACTACTAAAATTCGAACCACAATGTGTTAGTCTTCAAAAACACTATAGATGGTGCCACTAGAAAAATGTGAATAATTAGAAAAGGTTGCTGAGTCTCAGAAATGAAAGTTAGACCTGAATACTGCCAACGGAATCACTAGAGATTAGAGATTTCCCATAAATTTAATTGGCCTTTGGTCTTAATTTTTGTCCTTATCTATAATATGTATGCATATAGGTTGGACCAAAGTTGAAAGGGCTGCTTTTGAGTTAGCTCACGTAAAATTCAAAAATGGTTTTAGTTTTAGCAACACGCAATAGATGGTGCTACGAGCCACAAAGTAGACTGTATTGGTTAAGACTGAATTTAATTAAATTTTTAACTTCTAAACTAATTAGAGTTTTAAAATAAATTCAACAAGTAACTCTCAGGAGTCAACGGACCTCTGTACCAAATTTCATATCTATGGGTCTATTAGAATTTTGGCTAGCAATGATACAAACAGTCAGATCTTTTTTTATTACTATCCTGATTTCATTTTGTTTTGTTGTTCATCGTTTTATGTTTTTGTTTTATGTACCTTACTTTTTTATGTAATGTCAAATATGCAATCTTATAATAGCTTTGTGCGATGCAGGTTTTCAACGAATTAAATTAAATGAAAAATTTAATTCACCACAAATTGAAGTGATATGTTACAGAGCTTCATCATCATCGAGCCAGAGTGCTCAATTATGTTAATATTGAAAAGGATGTAATGATATCAACATTCAATGGAGATTCAAAAATGTTAAACCCTCAAAATTGTAAATTAGCTCTGGTCCTTTATAACAAATTAATGTCACTTCTCTTCTGCAGCGGGTGTTCGAGAACTACTCCTTTCTGCCATTCACAGTCCTGCTGGCCATCTTCTGGACCTTCACCTACAAGAAGGTGCCCGAGACCAAGAACAGGACCTTCGAAGAAATAGCTGCCTTATTCAGGAGAGAGGAGGTGGTCAACGTGAACGGCCTCACTGCCGTGGTTCAGAGGAAGCCTGGACACCACCAGTCCACGGAAGTAGTCCCCGAGGAGAAGAATCTGGAGACCTGTAAGACCAAGTTCTGAGCCAATTTCTGCATGCGCCCAGTCCTTTATCACTCGATTCTTGTTCAATTGGTAATTTTTTCTGAAAGATGACTATGGGCAAGCATTTTGACTACTTGCAATTTCTTAAGGTTTGAATTGTGTTTATTTGATATACATGGAAGCTGAGGTAATTCTGTGATAGATTTGAATAAAGTTGATTCACGAAGGTTATTCCTAACATGAAATCAATTTTAATACATAGGAACTCTAAAACATGTAAATGTATGAATGTTGATTTCATATTGTTATTATTTGTGATTCAATTTTATTTATGTAAGCTATCACGCAATTAAGTGCCCAATAAAATTGTCGTGTACAAACATATATGTAGAAAATTGAATAAATACAGAAAATTAATTTTAAACAAAGGAAAATATAATCATCTGTTGCAATAGTAATATTGTATATAATGATTTTTTAAATCACTTTACCTCATTTGAAGTTCTAATGTATGATTGGATATGTTATGTTTTCTTTTCCAGTAGTGGTATTCCTAAGAAAAATTTACCAATTTGAATTGCATGCTTTAAATATGTTGTCCCTTGTGCATGTTCTCTTTTTACTCTTTTGCTGTATTTGTATGCTCTGTGCTTTTATGTGTCTACTTTTAGCACTAGAAACTATTTTGGTATATCTACGAACATTTTATGCACTCTGTACGTGTTATTTCAATTGGCAGATGATATGTAAACGATGTTTCATTTTATTTTGTATATGAGTAATTTTGTATGGAAACGTAAAAATAACTGTTATTCATATTTGTTTGTAATAGAACTACGAATAATCACAAGTATTTTTAAACTTACACTAAATTCTCAAAAGTATTTGGACACCACTGAATTCGTGTTATCGTGGTTTCAGGAATGTCTTGTTTTAGATGATTGAGACTGAGGCAGTTGAGTTTTGTGCCATTAGCTAGAGATTAGGAGCGTTATCGAATATTCTCAATATTTATGAGCTTTGCACATTGTGCCACTTTTATGGAACAGATCGTTGGCTTTTCTAACTCCACATGTCAAACTTCTCAAAGTGCACAAGTATGGTTTCTGGAAATTAATATGGAAAGGTTAGATGAGCCTGCTCAGAATCTATGTCTGAAAACCATAGAATATATTTAGAACAAAATCTCTTCCTTGCAATCTTCTAAAAATATAGATTGTTTGCAAGGGTGAGACCTGGACAATTATTTTATAATCTTCCAAAACTAGAGATTGTCACAAACTGCTGCCTGGACAATCTTTTTAAAAACATAGTGTTCAATTGGATTTATATGCGGGCTATGGACTTTAAACAGGTTCATCTAACTATTCTATCTCGGTCTTCACAAACTACTCATGTTGACACTGTGAAGTGTAAAAAGGAGCTCTGTGAGGCAGGAAAAGAAAAGATCATTCCTTGTATGAGCAAGATGCAGAACTGGAGAATAACTAGTAATACGCTGAATGCAATTTCCTGGTACAAAAATCAACTGATCTTATTTGCATCAGAAGCAATGTCTACATTTGGTACGGCGTTTTCGAATATTTTTAAGAATACAGTGTTCACTTTAACTGGAATATTTACCAGTCTTATTTATTAACTGTTACTACAAATGAAATTGCTCAATCGAATAGCATCTAAAGGAATATCTTATTTATTAAAACAGCATAGTAGAAATGGGAGAATAAAAATTAACTTATTACAATTCGTAATTATATTTTTATACATATAAATTATTATTTCTTGCTCAATTAGCTTTCATTGCAGGTTTAATGTGCATTTCATAGTAAATACTTCTCTGTCAAAACTGCCAAACAGTTTCACTATTTTATTTGCCTTTGCTACGACAGTTGAAATTGTTTAATCGAATATACCGTTTATTATAACAGCAAAAGTCCCAAATAGTGACTATTGATTTCACTTGTGAAATTCTCCCGATATGTTATTCAATGGAATATCACCGAATATTGTGAAAAATAATCATACGTGTGAGCTACAATACTAAAGTTATATTGAAAATTATTTAGTTTTATGTGTATGCTTTAACATTATAAAAATAGATTAAAATACAATTTCTAAGTTTCACTCGAATTTAAAAATATTCTATTTAGTTCTATATTTTTCGTTAACAAAGCCAGATAAAAAGTTTCGTGAAAACACAATATTTGTGCTAGCTGTCGTGTACGCAAAAAATCGACCACAGATGGACATCACTCTAAAAATATTCAAAATGTGTTTTAAAAAGTCCTAAAACATATAGTGGTACCAAAATCTCGAAATTGAAAATTCTCATCAAAACAATATTTTCTCTATACTATAAGAAAGTAAACATCGAAAGAATCAGTAATTAGTATTCACGTATTAGCTCAAAATTATTTCTGTGCTGTATTAGCAAATTGATAAGTTTAGTTTTACATATTAAGGAAACGGCATGGTTTTTACGTATAAACCAAGTCTCTTTGAGTTAACTCAGTTTTAGAAGTCTATTGTGCCTATAAATATTTAAGTCTATAATGAACATTTATGTATTTTATGATATTTTTACCAAAAATAAAAACTTTTATTTGGAACAAATTAAGTTAGGAGTAATTTAGTTCTGTTTGAAAGCATGTTTACAAGATTCTATCAAATGAAAATATTCTACACGTAGCATGCTTTTTGTGAAAATTAGATTGTTGCTTATTTATTCTTATTTAGACAACGTTCGTGCAGTATTTTTTTTCTTTACATTTTTACCCTTTTCCAATAACCTTTTGCTTATGGGTGGGACAACGTCAATCCCGAACGAAGAACCTCTCAAAAAGACAGGTATTTGACATACCCTATCTCAAACAATTCGATCCCACTTTGCAGACACTGGCGTCCAAGGATGCCAGACATTGTGTCCAAGGATGCCAATATCTGCAAAGTGGGATTGAACTGTTTGGGATAGGGTATGTCAAATACCTGTCTTTTTGAGAGGTTTTTCGTTTGGGACTGACGCTGTCCCACCTATAAGCAAAAGATTAATATCTGATCATCTCAGAAACAGTTTTATTATTTATTACAATTTGAATATTTTTATTTAAATCACATTCATTTGTTGTATATAAGCGCAATATTATTTGACGAGCATTACTTTTTACATATTCTGTCCTTAATTTTAAATTGTATTTTGTATGACTTTTCATCTTTACTCAATAAAGTTTTAATTTATATTCATTTAGTTTTGTTTTGTTTTTACTTTGTTTCTTTTTGTTTGTTTGTTTTGGTTATTAAAAGAAAAGTTAAATGGTTTTATATTAGAAAAAAACCAAATGCAGGCAGCACAATATTTTTCTACATACTGAAATATACATGTACCTTAAAATTACGTGGATCCGCCTCCTCAAAATTGCTGAAAATGTAGGGGGTCACTTACTGAAATATTTTTCTAAATGAAACAAGTAGGATTTTGTCGATCTGTCCTTTCAAATACGATCGAAAATTGTGAAGGATATAGGGAAGCGCTTACTAAGAATTTTATACTAAAATAAATAAGTAGAATTCCATCGATTTGCCTCCTCAAAATCGTTAAAAATGTAGGGGGGCGTAGGTTCACTTACTAAGAATTTTTGCTGAAAGAAACAAGTAGGATTTTGTCAATCTATCTGTCATCTCAAATACGATCGAAAATCGCGAAAATAGAGAGAAGCTAAGAAGTTTCTACTAAAAAGAACAAGTAGAATTCCGTCGATTCACCTCCTAAAATGAGATGGAAAATTTCGGAATTATGTATGGGGGGGAGGAAGCTTACTCTAAATTTTCTGCTAAAAGAAATATGTGCATAATAAGATAAATTTATTGATGGAAATACTGTTATTTTAACTTATTCAACAAGGAAGTTTTTATTTTTGTCCAATGTTTACCACAAAATGTTTCAGAATTTCAAATTGAGACAAAAAAAGGGGCGGGAGTGCAGTGTTTTACTGGAGAAAGATGGATTGAGAGAATTCTGCTGTACATCTTTAACAGCCTAATAATCAATTAGAAGATCCATAAAACAGTGTTATTGATGTTAAATGGATATATCGTAATTTGAAATTTAACACTTTGTTCATCATACAGCAAAAGGTACCTGACTTTGTTGTATGATACCTGTGTATAAATATATATGCGATTTATGGTTTTAAGAACGCCCTTTAATAGTATCTGACTTGGTACTTGGTCATAACTGAACAGCTTCATTCAGCCTGAGTTCTCTTGAAATTTGAAGACAGCTGTGTGGTAGGACGGACTTCGTAGGTCTTTAAGGGCTCGCAAATTTTCAGCAGATACCCAGTTTTCTTTCTGCCATTGAAATTATCGACTATAGAAGTGACATAAACTTTACATTGCATGGATTGATGTTAGACACATTCAAGTTCATAGCTTTTAAAATAATTCTGCTTAACACTTTAAAAACTGCTTTAATACCAGTCATTTACTTTCAGCTATTCATTAATAAAATCAGAGGGCTGAGATTGCCTAGCGGGCAGCCCTTGCAGACCTCTAACTCCTTAAGAGTAATAGTTAAAACTGGCCTTCCCTCCCCCCCAAAAAAATAAATTTCAAAATACATCACTGTTGCCTAGTTGTTAAGATAGGAGGACCACACCCGGTAAATCCGGGTTCGATCTCCACCCAAAATTATCTCCATGTCTATCCGAATATGGGCACGTTGAATCTGTAGATCTAAATGTCCATCCAATATTGATTAAGGGAAGGATGATACAGTCATTGTTGTCACCCTAAATGAGTTTCAGTCTGCATTGGGTCGCACTACCCCAGCAGTTTAAACAGTTGCTTTACACCTTCAGGTAGGCGGAACACTCTAGGTAGAAAAAATAAATTAAAAAAGATATTTAGACGAAGTAATATAGTTATAACAGAAATCGAGCATTTCAAGCTATTACTATGTAGTTACATATCTTAAAGAATATTTAGCTTTATGTGAAATTAATAAATTTATTTGCTCTTTTCCAATATGTAAGTATAAGTTGCAATTATGTATTTTATATATATATATATATATATATTCCCTGAATTTTAAAGTAGAAATGTTTATTAAAATATTTTTTCTATTAATGTCTTCATATTATGTGTAGGTACACTTTTCATATTTAACAATTTTGCTAATGTTTAATATTTATCAACTTGTGTTAAGATGTACATTGTGTGTTTCTGTCTTTTGTGCACATGCGCATAGCTTTCATCTTTCTATTCGCACACTTCTTGCTCTTCAATCTTGACTTCCTCTTTGGCAGCACTTTCTCTATCTGTACCTATGGATAAAATACTATGTAAGCAGCATAAAGCAGAAATAGAACTATCAACCTGTTTCAAAATCTTAATGAACTTTTTTTTGGGGAGAGGGGGGAATAATTAAAGCACGTTGGTCAAATAAAGTAAAACTGGCTATTTAAATGATCGTCAAATTTATTAGTGCTCATAGCATGGAAGGAATTAAAACATCATATTAAGAAAATGCCAATATCGTATGACACAAAAATTGAGGTGGCGCTGGGGTGAGATAAGAAGCCCTCCATTGCATGCATTTCTATTACGAAAGGACTAAAATATATATTTAAACTGTCAATTTTGTAAAAATAAGTTATGAGCACAATCCTAAGTAGAACTGTAACAATAAAGAATATTCCTACGTATTCAAAATTATTTTACCTTTCAATTTATATTTATCTCCCTATATTCTGTACTCTATCCTACAACTATGTAAATATACTACTTAATTATACTCATAATTAGGGAACCCTTAATTTAAAAATAATCAAAAATGCATATACTAAATACTGCTCCTTTCTGTTGTATCAACTGACAATAATGGCTACTGTACTAACACTAGCGACATCTAGACATAATTCTCAAAGCATTATGGCATTTCAATCGTTTCATTCATAGAAGTTTGTTCTCCTTTCTAACTCCGGGACTCAGAGTCTAGGTTTTGTGCAAAAGGCAATCGGTTTTGCATTTGTTGATAATCTATTGTGTGTACCATTTTCAAAAAGCTGTTTTATTTATGAAGGCATAACTAATTCTTTTGACTAGTCCGTTTTGCCTTTGCAATTAATTTTACTCCTTGTCTAAAAATGAGTCATGTTTACCTTTGCAGATTATTAGTTTTGCTTTTGGTGATTGTTTAGTTTGTCCCCAAAACACATTCAATTTTGAATACATGTTCCCAGTCTATTTCTAATTGGCACACACAATAGATTACTATATATATTACACAATAGATTGGCACACGCAATAGATTACACAATAGATTGGCACACACAATAGATTAGCTCAAACAACAGATTCTATAGTCTAATTGGCACACACAATAGATCACCAACAAACACAAAACCGATTGCCTTTTGCACAAAACCTAGACTGTGATTCCCAGAGGAGGATTGAACTTCTATGAATGAAACGCTTGAAAATGCCATAATCAGGGCTGTAGTGGAGGGTTTTTTCCAGCAAATTCCGTATACCCTCTGCTTTTTCTTAAAAACTATGTACACGCTTTGCAAAACGCTTTGCTTAATGAACAACATAGTAACAGATTTGAGATCATCTTTATTGATTTCAAACGTCTCTAATCTAATGTTTATTAATGCAAATGGACCACCTATAGAACATTTTCAACCGGAAAGATTACTAAATTCTTTTGGTTGGCCAACCATCACTCTTCAGTTGACAATAGATCAAGAGTATGCGCTACAAAAAAAGACACAGAGACGGATTTCTCTCGTCAAGCAGTTTGGAAAATATTTCAATGAAAATGATAGAGGTAGACCTTAAAATTTGTTAAAATAAAACAAAATTACATCCTACTTTATATGTGTTTAAATATTTTTCTCTTAACATTTCCTGTAATTATTTTATATCATAGTTAAATATTAATAGAGATTTTCAAATTTGAATATCACTCGATACTAGTTTGCATATTTTGCTTTGCATAAATACAGTAAACTCTCAATAACTCGAACCCTGTGAACACGAATTTCTGCTTAAGTCGAAGTTTCTTCAAAGTTGCACAATTCCTTTCCTGTAATATAAAATTAATAAGCTTTTTTTTTTTCTCGATAATTTAAACTTTGATTAATTCGAACATTTCCCTGGTCCTTCGAGTATACCCCATAGGCGTCTGAAGGAGGGGGGGGGGGCGAGGGGAGGTCGACCCCCAGGCTTATGGATTTCCTATATATATATACATGTATGTGAATGTGTGTGTGTACATGTTTTCTTGCCCCCCCCCCCCCCCTGGAAAGTGTAGGTAGTAAGTACATGTTTCGCCTCCCACTGGAAAAAAATTTTGCGGGCGCCCATGGTATACCCTCTTTTTTTTTTATGACTACAGCACTGGCCATAATGCTTTGAGAATTATGTCTACATGTCGCTAGTGTTAGTAAAGTAGTCGTTATTGTTAGTTGATACAACAGAAAGGCGCAGTATTTAGTATATGTATTTTAGATTATTTTGAAATTAAGGATTCCCTAATTATGAGTATCATTAAGTAATATATTTACATTTCCCTTTGTCCCAAATACAGTTAGTTTTGGGCTTTACTAAACATTAGCTTTGTTCTTTCACAATACAAGGTTCCTAAAAATGTCTAAGTACCCCAAAAACTTTGTAAGAAAATACCCATGAATGTTCACGTTAGGTCTATGTATAATGAAACAGTACCCTCACGAATAAAAATGATTGCAGCACTCCTAGTGGAGAATTTAAAAAGTTGGGATAACTGATTCGGCAACAAAGTGGAATACGAGAAAAACGTCAATTACAAAATTGTAGAGCATTGTCTAATAAGTGGAAATCGACAATAAATATTTTACAAAAGCCTATAATACGGTTATAAGTAAATGGCTGCCCTATCCAGGAATGATACAATAAACACTTACATGCATAGGAATTAAGAGTGAAGTCTGTGAAACGCTCTCGCTGTGATCGACAATGCACATTTGGGTTCGAAAAATAATTTCAAATTATTTACAATTCATCGCTGCGCATTTAGCAACCGGTAAAATATGGGCAGATATTTATTGCCTTTCATATAGACATTTCGTATGTTCCAGGTGTTTATTCTTACTGTTGTGAATGCGTAATATTCTTCCACTGGCGTCTCCCATCTTGTCTTTCGTATCTATCGCAGAACAAACGGAGCCATCGCAGTATTTTCCCCAGAAGACAGTGGTACGAGCATTCTTTCCTATAATGTGATTCTAGGGTTGCTGCTTTCGGAACTTAGGAGGAGGGTTTCCAGATTTGGCGATTTTTCACCAATTTGACGATATTTGGTAACTTCCGGAATATTCTAGAAAGACCACAAAATAACTAATAGTCTACGAAATATTAGATAATTCTTTCCTACAGAGAGAGCCTATAAAACGGAGTCATCACTCAGAGGAAATTCAGTTGACAAGATACGAACTAAAGTGAACTGTGACTTTTGTCAATGTTTTGAGAATAGTAGCTACTGTTTTATGAAAGTATTTTCGTCAGTATTTTGAGAATAATATCGCTTGTATTGTGAAATTAGTGGATCATTTAAGTGCTGTTTGATTGTAATATTACTAATTGCACAATGCTCTATTTCTTAGTAAATGTTTGCTTTTTTTCGCCTATTTCGCTTTATTGCCGAGTTCATTTTCTTAACTTTTTAAATTCTCCGCTAAGGACGCTGCAATCACTTATTTGATTGGGTATGATCACTGCACTATATATAGGCCTAATATCATGTACACTCATTAATTTTTCCTTACGAATTTATTGGGGTGTTTAAGACTTCCCCACGAACCATGTATAATCACTTTTCATTTTATTAATTGGTTCATTTTTTTCTCTTTTTATCAAAATGTCATTTTATGTACAAATGCAAAACTATCTTGGAAGTTATTTTCGTCTAATTGCTCTGTTTATACGTATATCTCAAACTGCGGTTAAAATAATGCAACTAAAGTAACTTCGTTAAAATCAGCATACAATACAGTATCAACCGGTTTCGAAAGCAACAAAAAAAGCCATCTTCATCAGGACACATAAGAAACGCAACTTTCACTCGTGAGAGCAAGATCGGTGACGGTTGAACGAACAGCAAACGTGACTAAAGCAGGAAAAGGGTGTTCGAAAATTTAAAAACATAATTAGAGTCCCAATAATAACCTAGAAAGAAGCTCTTGTTTAGAAACACGTTTCTAAACAAGATATTTCAATTGCTGAACATTTTCGGGACTTTAATTTTTCGAAAGCTAAGATCATTTTGTCTTCCAATTCCATTTTTGAATTGGACTTTTTTGAAAGTTTCTCAACTTTTTTCAGTCAAACTTTCTTATTGATAATCATTGTCCTTTATTCTCTTCTGCTTAAAACCCTCTTTTTCAATTTTTGATTTCGTTTGCCTCTTTTTTTTTCAGTAATTTACATCCTTTTTCTGAATTTTATCGTCGTTCTAGCTCTTTTAACTACCAAAATTCATTTTTTGTTCTACTTATTATTTATATTTTTTGGAAGTTTCTGTTTTCGCTGGTTTGGCAATTTTATTTGAATGGGCTTTTATGAACAATGGAACAAGCGATTTGAATCCTGTGTTAGACTTTCACTTTCTTCTTTGATATTTTATCGTTCATTCATTGTGTCCCACCTCTTGTTCCTTCCTCCAGAGTTGTTTTACCTCTATTTTCTTCTCTCACCGTTGGCAACACCTTTTACCTGCTTTAATCACTCCTTCTGTCACGTGTAAAGGTTGCGCTTCTTGTGTCCTGACGAAGAAGGCTATTTTGGCCTTAAAAACCGGTCGATACTATTAATTTTGTGTTGTATACTGCTTTTAGTTATTTAAGTTGTATTGCTCTCTTTATATTATTGAAAGGTTGAAAAGTTCTATTTCGTACCAACATTGATTGATTACGTTTTATGCTGCTTACTAAATGTTTTTCTATAGATGTTTCTGCAGCAGTTTCAGCGAATCATTTTGCAGCACCTTCTCTTCTTACCATTTCCAGTTAAGAAATCATTGCCATTCGCACAGCTTCTGTGTTGATTGCCGGCGTTCATTCAAAAGCATTGGCATCGTTTGTTGTTGAGAAAATTGCCAGTTTTCTAGATCACTATTAATGTATGTGTAAAATGCCACATGTAACCAAATATACTGTTCTACACAATGTTCTCGCTGCATTGTATGACAGTGTATATAAAGGTGGATTAAGAACTGCCCTTTGAATTACCTGCAGTGGCTCAGCTCGACTTTCTCATACCAGAATCCATTTTTAGTAGCATTTTTTTTTTTCAAATTTTACAAGAAATTTTTTGAAAAATCTGTTTAATGGATCCAATTGATTACTAGAGTGTTACCTTTCACTTTGGAGGGCTTGAAAAAATATTTCGATTGATACCATACTTTATAATGTATCCCAGGGGAGCGGATACCCCCCCCCCCCCTCCCCAAGAGGAGCTACGGGTGACACGAAACAAATTTATTATATCGCAGGTATTTTTCACAATAGTGATCACGAGACTTTAAAATTTCAATCATTAAGTCATAAATAAACCCTTTTATGAATGATTGTCAGATTTTGTCCCATGCTGCCATGTTAACGAAATATAAAATTTCAAATAAATTTTAAAGTTTTCACTCGCATTTAATATAAATTCTATTTAGTTCTAGATTTTTCGATAACAAAGCCGGATGTAAAGTTTCGTGAAAGTCCATTAATATTTTCGGCCGCTATCGTCTACACAAGAAATCACCGACAGACAGACTGACATCACTCTAAAAATAGTCAAAACGTGTTCAGGAGGTCTTAAAACATATATTGCCATCAAAATCTTGAAATTGAAAAACTTCAGAATTAGCTTCCATATGCAAATCCGGCTCTGACAGAACCCTTAGACAGGAAGGTTACGCACTATTACCGACTAATATTATTAATTATTATATGGTTTATGTTACCGTTTATATTAACGCTAATAATGAAAACTATAACATTGGTTACACAAATAATATGGAGTGTTATTAAACGTTCGTTGGTTTACTTAAATACACTACTGTTTGTGAAAATTGCAACACTACGAAAGAAACATGCTATTCAAGTGAAATTTATTTTGGACTAATAGTGTTACATTCAGGGCCTGATTAACGCATGGGCCTCCGAGGCCACGGCTCTGGGCCCCTAAATTTGAAGGGACCTTTAAATTTTATATGTGATAAAAAATTAAGGCAGAAATATATTTTTTAATTTATTTAAAACTAGACATTTATTAGTTTATATTTTAAATTTTAAAATATGTTAATAGTTTTAAATATTATACATTCTTTAAAGTCTTAACATATTACTTTAATAATATGAAATAAAAACTACAATCACAAAAGGACCTTTGGGACTATGATCCTGCCTCCCCCCCCCCCTCAAACTTGTACTGTGTGATGTTTTGCATGTGCTTGATATGCCTTTAGTGTATGGGGGCCCTGAATAAAAAAACCTGGGCCCCACTTTGGCTTGATCAGGTCCTCGTTACACTAGATAACATTACATTTGCAGAGCTATGCATGAGTTAGTTTCCAAATTCAGTATTGTATGAAACCACATCGAGCAGCAATCGCTTCTACATGGCATGGAATTACATGAAGGGTGAGCGTCAGTAAATCTTCTACCCTGTCCGCGCTTTGTTAACTTTCGCGGCACACGTTTTTCGCCGAAATTCTGCTCAAACAGTTGCGAAATATTTTCTGATAGATAAAATGCAATGATTAGATTATATTAAAACTCAATTTAATACCCAATAAAGTATAAAATATATTTTTATTTTAATTCAAAATATTTTTGGTGCTGCCATCTGTTGTCGTAATTTAATTCATACCGACTATTTTTATTTTTTAATGAACATTTTTAAATGTCTATTACTTCTAATACGCTATTAAATACAACAACAGATCATATATAATAATGCCACAATCACGGAAACGTAATTGAATTTGGACTTAGAGACAAAGGAACTTGAAGACAAAGCAGCAGTTCTCAGTCATGTACATTCAGATCCCGTTATCAAATTTATAGAATGAGAAATGACCTTTCCGTGATTGTGGCATTATTATATATGATCTGTTGTTGTATTTAATACTGTATTAGAAGGTATAGATATTTAAAAATGTTCATTAAAAAATAAAAATCAGCACCAAAAATATTTTGGATTAAAATAAAAAATATGTTCTATGTTTTATTGGGTATTAAATTTAGTTTTAATATAATCTAAGCATTGGATTTTATCTTTCAGAAAATATTTCGCAACTGTTTGAGCAGGATTTCTACGAAAAACGTCTGCTGCGAAAATTAACAAAACGCGGATAGGGCAGAAGATTTACTGACACTCACCCTGAAAGAGATGTTAATATCGTCCTGGGGAATTGTCTGCTATCTATGCGAGTTCATTTGTGACAAATGGTAGAAGTACTGGATGTGCAACTTGCTTAGTTATCACATCAAAGACATGTTCGATCAGGGATGTGTTCGGCGAACTGGCCACCCATTGAAAAAGCATTATTTACCATGAATGGAAAAAGTCTAGGATTTTCCGGCTCACATGTTAACAAGCATTGTTTTACTGGAATATAGGGCCAGGACAAACTCTGAAGGAAAGATATCACCTCTGCCTCTAAGACATTCATGGCTGTTGAGAACTCTCTCAATTCGTATCAGGCAAGATCGCGAATGAAAACCAATGGTACCCCAAACCGCTACACTCTGTGTTGGGTTGATATTACACTTCAAAATACGAGCTGCAAGTTGCCGTTCACTGTGATGTCTTTGAATAGTTATGCTACCATCAGGATACAGTAAGTTAAATAGTGATTCGTCAAAAAAAAAAAAAATCGACCTGCTGCTTATCAGCACCTTTATATGTCTGTGGATGAGGGTCAAAGCAATTCGTAGCAATAGATCATGGGCACGAGCGTAAATAAACAACCTGCGTAGAATAATGCGCAGAAACACAAGGACAAAAGGGCATTATTTTTACCATAGCATGTAATGGTAAACTAACGATGAAGGTAAATAAAAATTGAAACTACAGCCATTAAACTTCGAAATTTATCTCTGTGATGAAAATAAGTTATTTAGAATACTTGAATAACACTTTATATTTAAAGATTTAATTTGCTAAAGTGCATTTTAAGTGAATTTACGCTACTACTCACTTTTACCGTAGTCGCTAACTGGCGTTCTAAAAACGTATACATTTACTAGCAGATTCTGCAATGTATATACAAGCGGGAAGGGACAGGTACATAACGATTTTTCTTAAAGTGAATATTTTATTTTCCGGTTAATTAAAAATATCCATCAAAGAAGATAAATTTAGATATATTCTACTTAAATTAGAGGTTAAACGATAGTAAGTTTTTAATACAGGAATAATGAAAATTTCCGTATTTTATTTGTCCGTGTGACGTCACGTGTCCATTTTCTATAGGCTGCGAGTGACCAGTCCACTGTTAGCAGCACGTCGAACTGTGCTAGAGGTCAAAGACTGACCTGTGACTGCTCCCCTGTTGTTCTGTCAAGCTAATACCATCCGTTCTTCACAGTGTTGAAACTTTCACAAGCATTAATGTATATAAAAAAATACATTTGAAAAATTGAATTTGGCTATTTAGTTCTTAAATGGCATTAGTCACAGTCCCACTGCAGATACCATCACAGATCGCCTTTGCGCTTTGCAACACGGAATAACTGATTCGTGCAATGGCAGCAGGCAAACTTACTGCCATTGCATGCTTATGTGCCACAATTTTGCGAACTTCTTTGAAAAACAACAAATTCAATCAACATTTCTTAAAGATTTAATTCCGGCTGCAGATGAGACTGAATTTGTCAAAACCCTACGATTAGCAAACTTTCTTGCTGCCATTGCAAGTATTGGCTATTCTGTGCTGAAGATCGTTAGAAAGTATAAAAAACGGTTCACGGATGCTGATGTCTGAAATAGGATCGTGATCCTAGTTTGGGGCACGCCCCCTTTAGGTATGTTCAGTGAGTATAAAATTACAATAAAAATATTGAATGTTAAATTTAAGAATTGCAGCTTCTCGTATAAAAAAACATGTTCACTCCAATTTATCTTCAAATTTTAATTTATATAATTTTAATTTACGCGCCGAAAGACATTTGCCCAAATCAAGCACAAGTAAAATGTCATCTAAATTTTACTTCACACACGATTCAATATAATAAATATGTTAAATAATAAATTAGGTACTTACATATTATCGCAACCATGACAAAACGTAATTGATGTATCGTCCAATAAAGGTCCCGATCGATTCCAAGGACAACATGCAACAAAGTGATCTGTATGAGGACCCACGTTCGAGCGGGCTCGAACTGGTTGGGGGACGTACTCACCGCTGGGACTGTGTCGTCAGACAGGCCGGCTTCGCCGGACCAAGCCACAGAGCATACTAGACTCGCGTCTGGGTTTTTCTCAACCAGTTCGACGTGGGTCCTCATACAGATCACTTGGCTGCATGTTGTCACGGTCCTTGCGCCGTGCGACGGTCCCAGAAGCGAGTCTAGTATGCTCTGTGACTTGGTCCGGCGAAGCCGGCCTGTCTGACGACACAGTCCCAGCGGTGCGTACGTCCCCCAACCAGTTCGAGCCCGCTCGAACGTGGGTCCTCATACAGATCACTTTGTTGCATGTTGTCCTTGGAATCGATCGGGACCTTTATTGGACGATACATCAATTACGTTTTGTCATGGTTGCGATAATACGTAAGTACCATAAATTATTTTTTGTTGGTGAAGTAAGAAATCAAAACCAACTGTTTTATCCAACGATATCCAAAATCGTCTAGAATGGTATATAAGAAAATTTTCTTGACTCCTCAAAATTCCTGAATTTGGGAAAATCAAAATTTGGCATTCAAAACCTCTGTGCATCATGATGGCTTATGACTTGCAAATGTCCTAGTTTATTTGCATATTTTCTTCAGTTTTCTTAAGCTTAATTCTGCAGATTTGTGGCAAAATATTTTCAGATTGTGTTCAGTGTCATGAAGTTGGCACATATTTTCAAGTTAATAACTAAATGAATTCTCTAAATAAAAATTTAGAAAAACCTAACAAATCCCCAAAAGCTTAACATCTTACACTACTAATTTTCATTTTACAAAATAATAAAATTACAGTATAATTCTAAAAACATCACTTGTGTATTTTTTTGTACGACAAGAACTTACACAATATCCTTGTTTAAAAGCAGTCATATGTCAGTTAGGTGACTACAGTCGTTTTGTGAACGTTATAAGCAGTGGCGGCTCGTGCATAGGCACTGTGGAAGCGACAGTGCTCTCTCTCTCTCTCGCAGCCTCGCGTGCGGCTTCCAATGTGCACATGCGCACAACAGTCAAGCACCACGCTTTACAGTTGCTGCACGCCATGCTGCGAGGAAGAGAGCACTGTCGCTCCCGCAGTGTCGATGCACGAGCCGCCCCTGGTTATAAGCCACTTCTTCTTGCCAAAACAGCACAGTCGGAACAGTTTGAAACCCTTAACAAAAGGCGCTCGTTCTCTGCTTTTGTTAAAATTGCTTACTGTTCTAATTATTCTGTTTTGGTCTGACGAAGAGGACTTATAATACTCTCAAAACAATTGTAGTCACCTATCTGACTTACGACTGCTTTAAACAAGGAAATTGTGTTATTTTGTTGAACACTTATAATAACTAATTTCCACCCTTATCTAGAAAACTGGCAAAGTCTCTATGTTGTTCTACTGGTCAAGAAATTTGAAATCCTTTATCTTTCACAGATGGTACTTTTATCGTCTGGCAGAACGGACCAGGCCCCGTACGATGACCTCGTACCAGCAGCTCTTCGAAACTTTCAGATACATACACATTATCGTCTGGATTCACCTTCTAGCCCAATTTACTCTCATTTCACAACGGAATTTGATAATCATTGACTGGATTCTTCGTTTTTTGTATTCTGTCTCAAACGAGAACAGTTGCTTTCTTTTTGGAAATGCATTTTTTTTGTACCATTTTTCTTCTTCTTCTTCAATTTCAGTTAGAAGAGAAAATATTAAAGTTTTATCAGTCCTACAGGATAGTACATGTTTTGTATTATATTTCGAAATAGTGTATGTGTGTTGAAATGCTATACGGAATTCGGGCATCATGCAGTTGTCTGAATTTATGGTAAATCGAAGATTGAGCAAATTTATTTGAATATTTTGGGCATTTTTGATATAATTTAATTTTAACAGGTTTTTCATATTTCAACATTAAAAAATTATCTTACTATTTTATTTAAAAAAATTTTTTAATATGTAATAGAACTAGTGTATAATATAGAATATACAAGGTTCCTTAAAAAACCCTTAAGCACCCCAATAACTTTGTAAGAAAAGGTTTATGTGTGTGCACATTAGTTCAATCCATAGTTAAGTGAATACAATCAAATAAAAGTGACTGCAGTGCCCCCAGTGGAGAATTTAAAAAAAAAATAGAACATCGATATCGGCAACAGAACGAGATAGAAAGAAAATGGCAACTAAAGCAGTAGAGAATTATTACATTTGTAGGAATTTACATCAGGAATGCACGAAATGAGTATATGAAAGGAAATAAATAAAACTGTATGGTAACACGTCAAAATAATCGATACTTTAAAAATAAAGAAAACCAAAGAATTGTCCATAATTAAGTCTTTTATTAAAATCTCCTTCTACGGCGCACTAAAATTACTCAGCCATAGCGCTTTCAGGCATTACCATGCCCTTCATCAGTGTTGAAAATTGAAAACGACAAAATTTACATATTAATCATTTTACATTTTTAAATACGAGGCATTTAAAATATTATTTAATTATAAATATAAAAATATATGCATTAAAAGGAAAAAAGGTTCATAAATTAAATGGTAACCAATAGAAATGTCGTCAAAAACAAAATAAAGCAGCTACTAAATATTCAGAAAATAATATAACGGTTTAGCTTGTAGTGAGTCGAGAACGAGACACCAAGCATAACTAAAGGTCTGAACGGGATTAAAATTGCAAATAGAATCACGGTAAAGATAAATACAAAGGGATTCATAAAGTAAAATATTATGATATTAATACCTATCAAAAAGACGTATCATCAGGAACTGTAATACGGTTGCACCTGCAATGCTTGTACAAGTTTATATTCTACTGCAAAGTACAAGTTTATATTCTGTTTGGAATTCAAATTCACACTGTTGCTACGGAGGGCGTTTTAAACAGGATGTACACTGCTCACAACTGAAATCGCAACATTATAAAGGTGTAATTGTAGCTTCATATAAATCAGGCAATGGAAACAGCAAGGCGAGATATGCAAATGATCACAGTTTCAATACGAATAGTGACGTAACACCTTGAGGAGTGTTATTTTATGTGGATATTTAAATGTGAAGAAGCATACTTTAAAGATATATTATGAAGTTTTTATTTTAATAGTGATTTTACTTTTAAGAATAGAGCAAGCTGCAGACACTACATTTTTATATAAACATCATTCCATGTCCATCTCGTAAACACGAGAGAAGGTTGCCATAAACATATTTTTAATACTGCTGTTGCCAGATATAAAATAAAGATATTTTAAATAACAATTATATTTTAACACACCCCTGTAATTGTTAATTTAAAAAAAAAGAAATAAAAAAAATATTACAGTTATCTACAGTATAGTCCAAATATTCATTATAAAAAAAAATTAAGAAACTAGTTTAGTTTCATTCTTAAAATAGGAAACTTGTTAGTTCCAAGAGGTTTTGATTCAGACATTTAAAATTTTTCCAGTACCCGATTTGCATATCCAGTTTGAGAAAGCTTAGAATCAGAGTTTTCAGATCAATTCCTAAAAATGAAGAGGGTTCGTTTAATGATGTCATTTCAAATTTTTTCTTCAATTTCGCAAGTAAATCATCTATTTTATCTTTATTATTCCCTGTTATGGTTCCATCATCAACATAAATTGCCAGCATTAATGTATTGTCCTTGTTAACAAAAATACACTGTTCAGTTTTTAAAGGTTCTAATCCTTCTTGTTTTAAAAAATCAGTTAAAGTCTTATTCCACGTAGTTGGTGACTGCTTAAGATCATATAGTGCTTTTTCCAATTTGCATATTTTGTTTTCTCTTTCATAACCTTCAGGTAAGTACATATGTTTCTTCTTGAAGTACTCCATAGAGAAAGGCAGTTTTAACATCGAATTTCTTCATGTAATAATTCTTCTTAGTGGATGTAGCAAAAATAGCTCTCAAAGAATCACTACCTACAACTGGACTATATGTCTGTTCAAAGTCTATTCCTTGTGTTTGTTCAAATCCTCTAACTACGAGTCTAGCCTTGTATTTGCCATCATCTTTGATTTTAAATATCCATTTGCTGGTTAGTATTTTTTCCCTTTTAATTCTTTTTCATCTACTAAGGTCCAGGTTTTGTTTTCCTCCAATGACTTTTTTTCTTCTTTTACAGCTTGTTGCCATTTTAATTTTTCAGGACTATTCATTGCTTCTTCAAAAGTTAGCAAAACATACTCATTTAATTTTTCTGGGAGTTTTTTTTTCCTTTTACCTTTTCCCAATTCTTCTTCGGTATTTTCTTTTAACACTTCTTCTGTATCTTTATCTTTCAACAATTTTTCTATATCTTGCTCTTTTTTCACATTTAAAATTTTCATTTCTTTGTCTTCAGAAATTTCATCTATTTTAGTGGTATCTTCATATTTTTCATCATCATCACCACCATCTGTTTCATTGTCATTTAAATCTAAAAATTTGAAGTCTGAAGAACTTTGTTTACATTGACTTTATTTTGGGTCTGTAAAGTACACATCTCTTGAGATTTTTATTTTTTGTTTTTCTGTATCCCAAAGTCTATAACCATTAGCATAGCCAACAAATATGTATTTTTCACATCAACTTTCATCAAGTTTTTTTAGATGACCTGTGATTTTTGAATATGCAGTTGATCCAAATATTTGAAGATTTGATAAATTTTGCTTTCCTCCAAACCATTTTTCAGCAGGCAAAGTGTCAATAGCAACGGTAGGACTTCTGTTGTGAAGATAAGTAGCTACATACAGTGCTTCTCCCCACATTTCTTTTTCTGCATTTGAATCAAATAGAAGAGCTCGAGTTTTATCCATCAATGTCCGATTTAGTCGTTCTGCTTTACCATTAAGTTGTGGTGTATGAGGGATGGTATAATCTAAAACAGTACCTTTAAATTTACACCAATTTACAAGACTTTTAGAAATATATTCTCCACCATTATCACAGCAAATTTTTGCGACTTTTATGTTCCATTTGTTCTCAGCTTCAAGGACATATTGCTTCAGAATATTCGAAACATCACTTTTATACTGCAGTAGATAAACTGAAGCAAAATGGGTATAGTCATCTAAAAACATTATAAAATATTTACAATTATCCCAAGTTGATACCTCAATAGGACCAACAACATCAGAATATATCAGTTCAAGTGGTCTTGTAGCTCTAGTGCGAACAACTCCAAATTTCTTTCGAGTTTTTTTATTTTTGTAACAAACGTCACAATTTTTGCTAGAGTTCTTGAGATCTTTATCACGCAGCATTATGCCATTTGCAGGAATTTTTAAAGTTTTTAAGTATTCTCCACTTAAATGTCCCATTTTTCTGTGCAATAACACAGCATTGTTTTGTTCAGTCAGTAATGCTTCTTTCTTATTCAAGTTCACTGTATATAAACCAGTCTGATTTTCATCACCTTCAATTATTAGGTCTCCATTTTTGAATACTTCCACTTTATTTTTAGAGAATTTTACAACTCCATTATTTTCTGTAATTGCATTAACCGACAACAAGTTTTTGCCAAGATTTGGAACATATAGCACATTTTTAAGTTCATATGCATCACTTTCATAAGTTCCAGTTTTAACAGCTTTCATTTCTTAACCCTTTTTAGCAACAGATATATCAGTAAAAATTTCTATTACATCTTTAAGATTGTCAGAGTTCATCATATGACATGAAGCACCTGAATTAACAATAAAGTTTTGATCATTGTTTTTATTTAGATCAGAAAAAAAACTAGTTTTTTCGTTTTGTTGCGGAAAAAACAATTTTCTTCTGTATGATTCCGTTTCTTACAAATATTACAAAAAGAACGAAAAAAACAATTTTCTTCATTATGATTATTTTTCTTACAAATATTACATCTTTGGCGATTTTTGTCAACATTTAAATTTTTAGTTTTGGGGCTAAAGTTTTTTGTGTTCTCGTTAAATTTGTTGCACTTCCAGGACAAATGTTTATTACTTCCACATGTAAAACAAGTCTTTTCCTTTGATTTGAAAGAAACATGATTTTCAATCTGGTTATCACTCCCTGCCAGACGATTTTCTTCATTTAACAGCCTCGCTGTAAGGTTTTCAATAGTTTTTTTCCGATTTGTCTGCCGATTCCCAAGCACTCAAAAAATAGTTAAATTTTTCAGGCAGTGTAGACAGTAATTTTGAAATGATCATTTCATTATCAATTTTTTTATCCAGAGAATTTAGTCTAAAAGCTAAGTTTTCAATATGGCTAATATGTGCGGAAATATTGGAACCTTTTTGAAATCGAAAGTTAAAAAATTCTTGAAGTGTAGAATATTTTTGCTGATCAGTATCACGGTCAAAAATCATACTTAGTTTTTTAAACATTTCACAAGAGGTAGTACAATTTAAAATATGCATCATACACTTACGATCTATTGTTGAAACAATCATATGTTGTGCTATAGCATCTTTCTTCTTCCATGCAACTTGTTCTTGTTCCTTTTCATCTAAGATATCCTGTCCGGTGACAACTTCGAAAACTCCTTTTGACTTAAAAGCAATTGTAATTTGAAACTTCCAAACAGAGAAGGTTTCTTGGTTTTTAAGTGTATCAATATGAAACAGTTCACCTTGTTGCTGCTCTATTATTATCACAATGCACTAATGTTCTTCAAAAATGAATTTTTTTTTATTAGGAAATTACTCTGCATCCCATGATCTGTTATTTTATGTGGATATTTAAATGTGAAGAAGCATACTTTAAAGATATATTATGAAGTTTTTATTTTAATATTGATTTTACTTTTAAGAATAGAGCAAGCTGCAGACACTACATTTTTATATAAACATCATTCCATGTCCATCTTGTAAACACGAGAGAGGGTTGCCATCAGTGGCGCACCCACGGGGGGGGCCGAGGGGGCCCTGGCCCCCCCCTTGGGCTGACAAAGCAAAACGCGAAGGGCGCTGTCAGCACAAGAGAGAACTAGGTCTGCCTTCGAGAAAGTATAAAAAAAAAACATTTACAACCATTATTGTAATAAATAATTTTAATCATTGTGAAGAAAACAATTCCAGCATATCCCAACACTTACACTGAATGTAATTATACATATAAAGCTCTTTATCGTACTGTACAAATTATAAATTAATTCGCACTAAAGGCACCAATTCTGGAAACCCGTTCTTCTTAAGACGTTTCTACCTGTGATTGAATTTAACTAATGGACTCGTCCAAAATCACGTGACCCAAACGCGCCTGGTGCTCTGTTCTGGACGAAACTCTATGGGGGAAGCGGCTGTTCGCTCGAAAACTCGAGGATTTCGTTTACCCAGTAAGAAAATTGTGGAAGTGAATAAATAGATCGTGCCAACGCTTCGCGAATTAAGTGTTGCTGTGAGTTGAAATAAAGTGCGACATTACGACACAAGGTGATAACAGTGAATTGGTAGTTTCGGAACGAGGGCCTGCGTGGTGAATAGCTGAATTTAATAATGGTCCTGAACTTTCAACTGATCTTACAGTGAAATGCATCTTTAACGATCAGTGTGTGTGTTTATGTGCGTATTTCGGCTATATAGCAAATTTTGTTCTTGAATAACTGAGGAGCAAGGTAAAAAAAAAAGACAATGAGTGAAAAACGAAAAGGGCTAGGCCAACAGACACTGGGAAATTATTTAAAAAAAAAAGTAAGATTGCAAATAGTGACGTTCCCAACGACGTTTCCCTGAGCTCTTGTTACATTGATGAGGCTGCAGTCGAAGCAAGCAACAGCCGTGACCCCGGGCTGTCTTCAAACGCTTGTGAGGAGGTAAAGGTAGGACAAAACACAATACCAAACACAGTTGAAATAGAAATTCTGGCTGCAGATATTTTTAATTATGTCAAGAAATCTAACCTCACAGATGAAGATAGGATAACAGCGCTAAAAAATCTTTGGGAACCATATGCAAATTACAGTTTTCCTGCTACTGTCACTAGTGCTGTATCAAGTCAAGGAAAACCTCACCACACTCGGAAGTTCTGCTCATCTTGGTTGAGTAAGCATAACTGGCTAGCTTACTCAAAGGCAGAGGACAGTGCCTATTGCAAATTTTGTGTTCTCTTTGCACCCCATGAAGTTGGTTTAAGATCCACACAAGCTACAGGTCAACTTGTTTCAAAAGGATTTAATAATTGGAAGAAGGCCTTGGAGAAGTTCTGTCAACATGAAAATTTTTTCTATCATAAGGATTCAGTTCTCAAAGCCGATGAGTTCTTAAGGGTCACGGAAGGAAAAACGGTTCCTGTGGATCAAGTAATGGACAGAGGAAAGCAAAAACAAGTTTTGCAGAATAGGGCTATTCTTAAACCTATTATCAAAACAGTGATTTTTTGTGGAAGGCAAGGGCTGGCCATGAGAGGGCATAGAGACTGTGGGGATTTGGACGTATTGTCAGAACCATGCCAATGCGAAGGAAATTTTAGAGCCCTTTTGCGACTCCGAGTTGATGCAGGAGAAGAAATACTGAAAACTCATCTACAAGGTTGTGCAAAAAATGCAACTTACATAAGTTGGAATATACAAAATGAGATTATTTCAGCATGCAATGATTCCATTGTGAAGCACATAGCAACTGAGGTGAATGAGGCCAAATGTTTTGCGGTTTTATGTGACGAAACCACAGATATTGCAACGGTAGAGCAAATGACACTTTGCGTTCGTTATTTGAAACGGTTTGAAACAAATGATAAGTATAAAATTGAATTTAAGATAGTGGAGAACTTCCTTAAGTTTGTGCCCCTGACTGAAACTACAGGTCGAGCAATTGCAGATGCTATTCTTAAAGGCCTTGCAGACTGCAACATTGATACGTCTTTCCTCCGTGGACAAGGGTTCGATGGAGCTTCTGCAATGAGTGGAGAGTACAATGGCGCCCAAGCAATTATATATGAGCAACACCCCAAAGCCCCCTACGTTCATTGTGCATCACACTGTTTGAACTTAGCCATAACTTATTCATCTAGAGTTCCGGATATCCGAAACAGCTTTGGAATAATAGGGAAAATCTCTAGTTTTTTCAACACACCAAAACGAAACCTTGTTCTCACCAGCAAAATTAATGCAGCTAATCAGGGAGAGACAGAAATCAGTGCCAAAAAACTGAAGAAATTATGCCCTACTCGTTGGGTGGAGAGACATGATGCCGTCACAGTTATGGTTTCATTGTTTGATCAAGTAATCGAGGCTCTGGAGGAGATTACTACCTAGAATGACAAGGAGACATCAACAGAGGCTCATACCTTGTTATGTTCAATGTTAACATCACAGTTTGTCATAGCACTTGTTTCAGCTGACAGATTACTCAGCTACAGTGTTCGTCTGAGTGAAAAGCTGCAGGAAGTTAACCTTGATCTAGCAACTGCTGTGAGTGACGTAGAAGACGTTTTGAAAGCTATATCTATAATTCGAGAGAACGCAGAGAACGAGTTTCACCATCTGTTTGAACAAGCTGTTAAGAAGCTGGAACAGCATGGAGAAAACATTACTCTACCACGCCGTGCCACCAGACAAATTTATAGATCAAATTTCAACGTACAGACTCCTGAAGAATACTACAGACTTTCTATTTTCATTCCATGGATTGATAATTTCATCACTCACCTCCATGAAAAATTTCTCAAACATAAGGAATTTCTACAAAGTTTTGCATCTGTCATTCCGAATGGAAGGCAGCCGACACTGGAAGAAAACGAGAGATTTGTTGCCTTATCAAGGAAATTTGCAGATGATTTAGGACCTAGATCAGATAATACTCTAAAAGCTGAACTACATCTGTGGTACATGAAGGTCTCTGCATTGAACAAGAAAACTAAAAGCCCAATCGAACTGCTTAACTTTTGTGACCAAAGGACTTTTCCAACTGTGTTTGAACTTTTAAAAGTGTATGCCACCCTCCCAGTATCAACAAGCAGTGCTGAGAGGTCATTCTCCACAATGAAGAGGTTGAAAACTTACTTGAGAAACAGTATGAGTGAAACCAGACTGAATGGACTGGCGTCAATGAACATTCACCGTGAAGTGGAAATTGATCCAGACCAGATAATTAATGCTCTGGCTACAAAGAAAAACAGGAGGCTGGACTTCGTTTTATAAATATGTATAGATCATAATTGAATAATATAACAATATGTAATCATGAGAGAGTGGTTGAAAACAAGTATACAGTATAAGCAGACCAGAACAAATAATTTTATCTTCATCTATTTCTTAATTTGTGTTGTTTTGTATAAATATCTACTACTACTTCTTCTAATCATTCAATTCTCTTGCACTGCACTAAAGAATTGTTAGTAATTTGATAAAAATAAATGTACAAAAAAAGACAACCGCCTTGTTAATTGATATGGCCTCTGATCATTTTTTCTCGGAAAATTTATCGAGGAGTCATCCTCTTTCATAAAAATTTTGTGCACCAATGGCCCCCCCCTTAGGAATATTCTGGGTGCGCCACTGGTTGCCATAAACATATTTTTAATGCTGCTGTTGCCAGATATAAAATAAAGATATTTTAAATAGCAATTATATTTTAGCACGGAGCAGCATAAAAGCGTCAGGTCAAGAAGGAGCGATATCACAGCTAAATTATACCGTCATTGGTTTCAGGTTGTAAAAATCAACACAGTATGCCAAGAGTACGTCGACGTACCGCATACGTTCAGTTGTCGTCAAGGGAACTGCAACAAATCATTGTTTTACGTGAGAGTGGAATAAGCCTTCGAAGGATTGCTGAACTATTAGGTCGTGATGTGAGCACAGTTCAACGGTGTGTGTTACGGTTCGTAAGAGACAACGAAACGACACGAAGATCAGGTAGTGGAGCTTCCAGGTGTACCACACCACGTGAAGATCGCATGCTTCTGAGAAGCGTTGCCCGGCAGCCGTTTACCACAGCAACCGTGTTGCAGCGATATTTATCCCATACTACAGGTAACGTGGTTTCGACGCAAACAATTCGAAACCGTTTGCATGACGCAGGACTCCGAGGTAGACGACCTTTTAGACACCTACCGTTTCAACATTTTCTCCGGTTACGTCACATCCAGTGGTGTCAAATAAGACGCAATTGGTAGACAGAATGTCGAAACATTCTGTTCACGGATGAATCACGATTTTGTTTTGGCATGCCAGATGGACGTACTTGCATATAGCGGCGCTTGCAACAACTCCAACAGGAAGCTTTTTCTATCAGTCTCTACACAGACCCCCTAATTGATACCATGGTTTGGAGTGGTATAACATTTGGTGGACGACACCTTTGGTCCACGTTTCTGGCAGTATCACGGAACGAAAATACGTCTGTGACATTGTGAGACCTGTGGTACAGCCATATCTATCAACCAAGCCTGGACTGCTTTTTCAGCGAGATAATGCCAGGCCACATACTGCACTGGCAACTATAAATAGTCTACAAGGTTTTGATATCCTGCCTTGGCCAGCATATTCTCCGGATTTGTCGGCAATTGAGCATATCTGGGACATCACGGATCGCCGATTAAGATAACTCCCAATTCCAGCAAACCATGTTCAGTTATAAGCCCAATTGCATTTGTGTGGAATTCCATCCCTCAGCACACCATTGACTATCTCATTAACGGGATGCCTCGTCGTACTTAATCCTGCATAGCCGCTCGCGGTGGGCCTATTCCATATTGATCCAATGTCAATAAAGTTCCATGCTTTCATTTTTCAGATATGATTTTCTGACCATTTGCACATCTCCATGTTACAATTATATTCTGTAAATTTCATAAGGATACATCAATTTCTTCATTGTGTTGTGATTTCAGTTGTGAGCAGTGTGCATTCATGTGCATGTAATTGCAGTTTATTTAAGCGTTCTTGAATAATAAGCTAGCCATTCGCTAATAACTATTGTATTAAAAAATGTCTTGTGTAACAGTTTTATGGTCGATTTCTATTAATAATATTTTCTTATACAATTTTGGCTATAAGCTCCGGCTTTTATCATCTATCTCCCTTAGTTGCAAATTCGTTATGCTAACTTTTATATTCTCCTATAGAGGGCGCTGCATTCGATCGTGCAAGGTCACTTTACTATAGATAGGCCTAAGGTGCACACTCATGAAACTTTTCCTTACAAAGTTATTGGGGTGCTTATGAACTTTCCTGGGAACCCTGAAACTAATAAAACAGCAGCATTTACAAAGTGTGTTCCGCGGAACTCTCGGGATTCCGCAACGTAATATTTTCGTATACATTTTCTTAAAAATTGTAAAAAAGACATGCATAAAATTTAAATGCCCAAAGTTAAAAATTTAGACCACAATGGATTTTTTTCCCCCTCATTCTGAAGTTCCATTTTCATTGAATTTCTAAAGGGTTTCACGACCCAAAAAGTTGGGAAAACGCTGCACTATAGAATTCACTATAGGTAGGTAGCATGTTCTAATGTAAGATCGGACTATGATGTTATTCATAATGGGGCCATGATGCTAATATGGAATATTATAGTGAAATATAATTTGTGACATCTGCATACAAAAAGCATCAAGTTGAAATTTAAATTACACTCTTAGGCCTCACCGCAAGGGAGCGCTTTAAAAGCTGGGATAGCGCTCCCATTGCACAAATACCGTCATCATTGGATCGGTTTCGCTTTTTTAAGAGCTCTTCAACGCTGAATAACCTATGTCTATAATGACAAGAAAATTTTAACTGCCGAAATTTTGCGAACCTTTGTGGGCATCCTTAAATTATTAATTCATTTCATTAATTAATTTTCTTGATTCTATATAAGATCTATGGCAGATTCAATCTGAGCTCAATTTTTGTTATGACATTTCACAAAGATTGAGCTCAGATGCATTGATCAAGTTCATATTAAGAACGCGCTTCCATTGCAGATACTAGCAATTCACCGTCTATAAATATCGACATTTGTTCTTACATAAAACTTGCATCTAAATTTTATGAAAGAAAATTCGTGATATCTGAGATAAATTGTGAATGTTAATGAAAGGTACAGTAGTATTCCATCTTACTTTGCCTCCGCTGTACACTGTAAAACATTTGCAAGCATGTTACTGAACATTTCAGGGGAATCAACTGTCCGTAATGGGGAGTAAGGTTCCTGATAGTTACGATAATGGTGTCGAAATTGGCAGAATATCGCCAACTTGGCGAAATTTCTAGAGTTTGCCAAATTGACGAAAATGTCGCCAAATTGATATAAATGTAGCCAAATTGTTAAAAATAACGACTAATTGATGAAAATTCAATATTTTGTAAAAATATAAGAATCTACTTTAAGAATAACCCATTTCTCCGTCTGTAACGCTTGACGAAATTCTGGTGACCAATTTTAGCGGCATATCGCCAACTTGGAGAGCCATTTTAAATGCTGTTAAATTGACGAAAATGTCGCCAAATTGATAAAATTGGCGCTAAATCAAAGAAAATGACGATTGATTAATGAAAATTCAATGTCTTGGAAATAACATAACAAACGACTATATGAATAACCCATTTCTTCTCCCCGTCCGTACTGCCTAGCGAAAAATCTGGTGGGATGTTGTAAACTTGGCGACTATTTTAAATATTGACAAATTGACGAAAATATCACCAAATTGATAAAAATAAAGCTAAATGGGAGGCAATGCTTTGCAAATTTTTAACTCCGTCATATGACGAGTACACCTTCTAATATATATATATATATATATATATATATATAATATATATATATAATATATATATATATATATATATAGAAATAACGCTTCGGCAGATGATAGTTAGCTGAATATTTAAAAAAATAAAGCTGGAATTTTCATGAAGGCCTGTAATTGCGACTTTTCTGATAGTTTGCCGAACAAAGGAGCTAAAAAATGAGCAACGGTTGCAGAATATTTCACAGTGTATTAGAACAAAAATTGGAAATGAACTTG
Organism: Amaurobius ferox; assembly: GCA_951213105.1. Lineage (NCBI taxonomy): Eukaryota > Metazoa > Arthropoda > Arachnida > Araneae > Amaurobiidae > Amaurobius > Amaurobius ferox. Next base: position 25,678,761 of record OX578150.1, on the reverse strand, counting down.
TATTGCATATTACCCGAAGTCATTCTTATACAGTGTGTTTCAGCATGTTGGACCTCTCTTTTTGCGCTTCGGTAATTAGCTTTAGACATCTTCTTCCCCTAATTCAACAACTGTAACATCCAAACATTCACGACTACAAAAAATTATGCCATTGGAATGTATTCGTCCAGAAAAAGGTTTTAGTCTGAAGATATATATAGGGATTCATGTAGAGATAACGCATTAATTCAAGAGTCGATCATAGTCGATCATAGTCATTCATAGTCGATCATAGTCATTCATAGTTGATCTGAATTGACTGTTAGAGAGAATGATAGGGTAGTGGTCACTATTGTGAAGATCTTTATCAACTGTAAAGTTCCAGTAAGGAAAGAGGGAGGGTGAACAGATGGCAAGGTCAATACTGTGAAAAGTCCTACTAGGTTGGTGAAAATAGGTGTATTCATTACTGTTGAAAATGCATAAACTGTGATCACTGACACATTGCTCAATTTGTTGTCCTCTGCAATTTGTGTCAAGACTTCCCCAAAGAGGATTATGACCATTAAAGTCACCGAGTATCACAAATGGTGCAGGAAGTTGGCCAATCAAATTATCAAGTTCTCTAGAATTTATATGGTCATTTGGTGGTAAGTAAATACAGCATACTGTAATCAATCTATTTACATGTATCCGAACAGCAACAGTTTGAAGATTTGTGGTGAGTTGTAAAACGGAAGAAGGATAGTCTTGAGAGACTAACAAAGCAACTCCCCCAGATACTCTACTGTTCATATTAAAATCTTTACGTATACAATTAAAATGTTTAATACTAAAATTACTGCTAGATTTTAATATAGTCTCTTGAAGGCAGACACAAATAGGATGGAAAGTATTTATTAAAGACTTGATCTTCACCGACTTGTGCTGCATCCCACGGCAATTCCAAGATAGTAAAAAAGCCAAATTCAGGTTTTTTTTCTTGGGCCTATGGGAGGTGGTCTCTTTTTTCCCAGTAGACGAAGACGAAGAGGATGAAATATCCGTCATCATCCCTTCATCCTCAGAAGCACACAGTTGTATTTCGTCATCATCTTTGCTGTGCTTTTCATGGATGTCTGTTTTTTTTTTCTGATTTTTTTTCCAATGGACTGTCCTCGGTATTCTTTAATTTTTGTTTGTCTTTGTTTTCTCTTCTAAAGTATTAATTCCTTTTTTCCCACTGGTACTTACTACTACAGTTTTTGTTGTGTGGAAGCAGGTCTGAAAGTGGCTAATGGTACAGAAGTTTTTTCTTTTGATTAGTACTTGTAACAGCAATGTTTACAGAAGGGACAGGTTTTGTTTGGTTAGTTTGTTGATTAGGGATTAACTGCATAAAATTTAAGTCAGGTTCGGCTTGTGTGCCTACTGATGTAACTTCAGTTTGTAAGCTAACAGATTTTGTTTGTTTGTTTCTGATAACAGATGAGTATGATGTGCCTATTTTTGGTGTTCTTGCTTCAATCAGTTTACGTGCTTCTGGGTAAGTAATATTACTGGTTGTTTTTAAAATTTAGATTTCTTTTTCAAAAACCCATTTTGGACATGAGCGAGCATAAGATGGATGTTCAGCCTCGCAATTTACACATTTTGGAGCGGCTATACATCCCTCACTGTCATGTCCATGTTCTGTACAGCGTGCACACACTACTTTAGGAGCACGACAGGAAGTTTTGGGATGTCCAAATCTCTGGCAGTGGAAGCGTCTTAATGGGTTTGGCACATATGGCCGTACTTGGCATCTCAGGTAGGCTATTTTTAAATTTTTTGGTAACATCGGAGTGTCAAAAGTTAGTATAAGATGTTTCGTTGGGAACGTTGTACCATCTCGTCTTACCGAGATTCGTCGCACAGAGCTAACTTTTTGGTCTTTCAGGTTGTCGAAGATTTCAGTTTCAGGTACATATATAAGGTCTGGTTCTGATATAACCCCACGAGAGAAGTTCAATGTACCATGAGCAGTCACGGACACTAGAATATTTGCGAGGGTTTTCACTGAAAGTATATTTTTTGCTTGTGTGGTAGAGAAAACTTTTATTAACAAGTCCCCAAATCTGAGCTTCTTTATAGTTTCGACTTCCCCAACAGATGCCAATATTCCCTTCTGAATCAAAAAGGGTGAAACATTATTGAATGATCTATCCATTCTATACATATTGAAAAACTTTGCTTCAGTTGTAGTCATTTTATGATTATCCAGTTCATGAATTCTTTGTCCAATAACTGTATTTATATTCGTAGTACTTTGATTAGTTGTATGTCCCAAGGACACAGAAACACTAGATGCATCTACTCTATCTGCCCAATTTAGAGATCCTGCCTTGGAAGGCAAGAGAGCACTAGGATTTTCAGTTGGAAGGCATGAAGAACCCGAGGTCAAAAGCATTCTCGCATTCTCCATGCTTGTAATCACTAATTGAAAAAACCACGGATTACTTCTAGTTCAATCGGAGCCCCCGCCAGGCTCCGTCTCCCCACACTTTTCTGCCGTGCCAAGTGTAACCGCCGGAGTCATTCACAAAGCTGGATGATGGAGAGCGGGCCATAACGTACACCTGGTGCACAGGGTTTAAGGACCAGCAAGGATTCATGGGGGATTTTTCGATATGAAACACTCTCCACCATCCAACCAAACCAACCAAGGGACTCGCCTCTGGAACCGTTTACTGCATACGTTTCTCAAAAGCAAAATTACTGATGCACGCAGCTCTACCCCTTTCGCATCACACCCACATGAACCCATTCCCGAGCCTAAACGGTGTACCTTACGGCAGGCGCCGAAGAGTGGTGTACTAGGGTCCATAGAGCAGATGTGATGTTTACTAAGGGTTCGCCAGTGATGACACCAGCAGCTGAGAGGGACTAGAAACACAAAACACAAAAGGAGAACAAAAGAAAAAAGAAGGGGAAAGGAGGATAGACAAAAAAAGAGGAGGAGGAAACCGAGAGAGAGAGAGAAAGAAAAAAGGAAAGAAAATGATTGCTAAGGTACCTCGGGATTGCAACACCCGTATTCACTAAAGAAGTGAACCCCTGAGGGAGGGTGGATTACCTTGAAACGTCTCATTAGTAAAGTGTTGTAAGTAAAGTGTTGAAGACCCAGACCGTCCGACTCATCCTGAGGACTTGAGCAAGTAAGTAAAGTGTGACAGTTTTCTAAAAAAAGATATATATATATATATATATATATATTGGCATAGTTATATTAAAAAATATAATAAATTAAAGTATCTTTAAATTAGATTATAAACAGGGGGGGGGGGAGCTCAGCTTCCGAGCGTCAATGGGCGCTACGCCACTGATGTGGTTATAGTTCGAAAAAAAAGAAAGTGCGTAATTTTAGTTTTTCAATATTTGTTACTTTAGGGTTTGCCACATACCAAAATGTTCAATTTGCCGAATAAATGATACAAGCCCTCTTTTAACTGAGATGGAGACATAAAATTTGTTTACACAGGACATTTATTTAATAAAATACACGGAAAATCGAATTTTTCAAAAATAGTTGATAAAAGGGGGGGAGGGGGTGCTCCACACCAAAACGTTCTAAATGTGAAATGATAAAAAAAACATGCTTCATGATCAAATATAGATTATAAATTGTGTGTGAGGGTAGATAGTTTAAAAGAAAGAAAGTATCCAATTTCAGTTTTCCAGTATTTACTTCTTTAGGGGGAGGGGTCGCACAGCAAAATGCTCTATTTGCGGAATAACAGAGAAACGCTTTATTTTAAATGCGATATAGATTTGAAATTTAATACACAGGTCAATCGTAAGGTTAAAGAAAAATAGAGATTTTAAAATTTTCTGTAGAGGGGGTGGGGGTGGGGGGTGCTTCACAGTAAAACGTTCTCAAAGTGAAATGGTACTTTGCAATGAGATAGAGGCTTTAATATTTGTGCAAGGAAAGGTCATTAGATAGAAATAAAGTGTATAATTTCAGGTTTCTATTATTTGTTAATTTAGAGATGCCAACACATAAATGTTTAATTATCTGAATAAATAAGAAATGCCCAGTCTGAAGTGAGACAAATATTTGAAATTTGGTACACGGGTAAACTGTTTGAAAAGGACCACTGAAAAAATCGAATTATTTAAAAACTAACGTAATTCGGGGGTTGCTTATTGTGAGATCTTCGATTTTTAACGGGTATTCGGCTAGTATATACTAATTGCCAAATGTCCGTCTGTCTCTCCGCACGTCCGTCTGTCACTCATTTTTAAGCACTTCCTGAATAGATAGAAATTTGTAATCTGGTACACGGGTCGATCATTTGATAAAACCCTCGAGAAAAATTGAATTTTTCGAAAATATTCTGTAGAGGGCACACATTCTGTAGTCTCCACACCAGAATGTTCGAAAAGGGAAATATTGGAGAATCATGCTTTGCAATGATATAGAGACCTCAAATTTTGGATATCGGCAAATCGTTCAAAAGGAAGAAAGTGTGCAATTTGAGATTACCAATATTTTTTACTTTAGGGGGTGCCGCACACAAAATGTTCGATTTACTGAAGAAATTATAAACGACTACTTTAAAATTTGATAGAAGCTTGAAATTTAGCATATGGGCTAATCTTTGATACAAAAATCCAGGACGAATAGAGTTTTTCAGAAATATTCATTTAAAGGGGTGCTGCAGAGAAACACGTTCGAAAGGTGAAACGATAAATAAACCATGCTTCGGGATGAGATAGAAATTTCAAATTTGGTATACGTGTAGATAGATTGAAAGGAAAAAGTGTACAATTTCAGTTTTCCAATATTTTGTGCTTTAGGGGGTGCCGCACACAAAAATGTTCGATTTCCTGAATAAATGAGAAATGCCCCTTTTAATATGTGATAGAGGTTTGATATTTTGTATATGGGATAATCTGATAGAAAACCCAAGACGAATGGAGTTTTTCAAAAATATTCATTTAAGGGAGTGGGTACTCCACACAAAAACATTCGAAAGGTGAAATGACTGAAAAAGCATGCTTCACGATGAGATACAGACTTCAAATTTGGTGGTACTGGTAGATAGTTTGAAAGGAAGAAAGTGTGTAATTTCAGTTTACCAACATTTTCTGTTGTAGGAGATGCCGCACACTAAAATGTTCGATTTGACGAACAAATCAAAAATGGCTCCTTTAAAATTTAACGGAGGCTTCAAATATGGGTTAATTATTTAATGAAAGCACCCAAGACAGATACAGTTTTAAAAAATGTTCATTTAATGGGGTGCTACACAGAAAAACGTTCGAAAGGTGAAAGGATAGAAAAAGCATGCTTCGCGATTGGAGAGACTTCAAATTTTGTATATGGATAGATATTTTGAAAGGAAGAAAGTGTGTGCAATTTCAGATTTCCGATATTTGTTACTTTAAGTGGTGTAAAACTTGTGCTGTAATCACTTGTAAAAGCACATACTGTATAAACATGAATATGTAAATATATAATTCCAAAGATGAAAAAGGCCGTAAATGTAAAAGTATATTACTATAATAGTGGTTTTATACATTTCAAAAGCAAGAACCCCAGAGGTTCGCCTTCCCTGATGATGAACGCCAGGATTCACCAATGACCGGAATATAATTATAAAACATGGCAAGAGACATGTATAAAATAATTTCCATCATTGAAGTCAAAAATCATTTAATTTATATTAAATCACATCAATTTGCAAAACAATACAATAGAATCATAATATCCGGTTACAAAAATATACTCTTCAAGTTACCAATCATTAAACATGAAATCAATTTTTATCCATTATTCTTTGCCTGGAATTATCATTTAAATCAGAAAATATATTAAAAGTTCTTGAGAGCTTTAATCCTATTAACTCGTCTGGTTAGATCAAAGGCATAAAGCCGACATTTTTATCTTTATATTTAAGAACATTTTCCAGTCCAGTCCTTTATGCTTATTTATTCAAATGTCCTTCTTTAAAATTATTGAAATTCTACTTACAGAACCAGACGCTTTTGCTTCTTGGCCATGAGGTGGAATTTTTTTGTTAAATTTGGAAATTTGAGTTATTTAAATTTAGACCAGACCAGCCATAAGTCTGTCATGTTTCAGTTCTTTGTTACAATCTCCCCGAACAAGCTAGCGTCCTTTTTCATCGCTACTCATATATGACGTCACAACAAGTATATCACGCCATTCGAAAACTCCTGTATCTGAGGCGCTTGCTTCAAACTGGCGCGCCGAAAAGAAACAGTACAAAAGCAAACTAATACATCTACATCCAACGGACTCTCCAAAACGGAAGTCCCAGCCGCAAAAAATGCAAGAACATGAAAAATGCGGTTTCTTCGCAGACGACATTTAACAGATTATTTTACACTTACATTCATCACGAGAACACTTTTAAAACAGTAAAATTAAAACTTGTAAAATACCGATACTACAGTGGTGCCGCATACCAAAATATTCGATTTTCTGAATAAATGAGATACGTTTCCTCTTAAATGTGATAGTGGCTCGATATTTGGTATATGGGCGAATCATTTGATGAAAAATCCAAAAAGAATAAAGTTTTGAGAAAATGTTCATTTAAAGGGGTGGCGCTCCACAGAAAAACGTTCGAAAGGTGAAATAACAGAGGAATCATGCTTCGTGTTGGAATAGAGACTTCAAATTTGGTATATGGTGAGACCGTTCGAAACGAAGAAAGTGCGCAATTTCAGTATTCCAATATTTTACACTTTACAGGGTGCCGCACATCAGAATGTTCGATTTGCCGAGCGAATGAGAAACGACTACTTTAAAATTTAATAGCGGCTGGAAATCTAGTATATATGGGCTATTTATTTGATAAAAAAAAGCCAAGATGAATAGAGTTTTCTAAAAATCATCATTTAAGGAGGTGCTCCACAGAAAATTTTTCGAAAGTTTAAACAATAAAACACCATGCTGCGGGATGAGATAGAGACTTCAAATTTGGTGTACCGGTAGACAGTATGAAAAGAAGAAAGTGTGCAATTTCAGTTTACCAATATTTTACACTTTAGGGAGTGCCGCACGCCAAAATGTTCGATTTGTCGAATAAATGAGAAACGCCTCCGTTAAAATTTGATAGAGGGGCTTGAAATTTGGTAATGGGCTAATCATTTAATGAAAACACTCAAAAGGAATAGCGTTCCTCAGAAATGTTCGTTTAAGGGTGCTTCAGAGAAAAACGTTAGGAACGTGAAATGATAAAAAAACATACTTCGGGATGAGAGAGAGAGATTTTAAATTTGGTGTGCAAGTAGATAATTTGGAAGAAATTGTGAAATTTCAGTTTTTCAATTATTTCTTCTTTAGGCGATGCCACACACCAAAATGTTCGATTTCCTGAATAAATGAGAAACGCATCCTTTAACATGTGATAGAGGCTTAATATCTGGTATATGGGCCAAACATCTGATGAAAAATCGTTCATAAAAATCCAGTTTCATAAAATCCATTAATAATTGTAGTCGCTATCGCTTATACAAAATCGACCACAGATATTGGCATCAGAATCTCGAATTCGAAAATTTTCGAGAAAACAATACCTACTTTCTCTATACTATATTATATAACATGAGAAAATAAAATAGAGAATAACTATCCTAGCACACAGTGTATCCACATCTGCAATCAGCAAATTTAGAAAGTAAAATCGTGCGCACTGGATAACCTTCAATGGACTATTTAAAGGAAACGTTTCTTATGAAAAAATAGTTATACATTTTGACGCTGAAACAGCAGCCATACAACAAAAAAGACTTAATTACAGTAAACTCTGATAAAAACAAAGCTGTTTTTATCATTAACTCTCAGGTCGCAAAACTTCGAATGGTACTATCCCTAATGATAAATGTAGAGTCAATAATACTAAACTAGTAAATAAACTTATATTCCATCCGGCATCCTAAGAACAGACTTTAAGACAACTTTTAGATTGGCAACAGACCATTAATACTTGCCGATACGTCTGAATAAAATTGAAATCGTGGATAAACATCATCTTACTCACTCTGTGACTCTAATGCATCTCCACACCAAGGCCGACCATCTGAAATACTGTGAGAAAATATCTGTTATTTCTGTAGCTACAGCCGCAAAACTTTGCACGCAATTCTAATCATCTCTTGGCTCACAAATTCTAATCATCTCTTGGCTACCAAATTCTAATCATCTCTTGGCTACCAAATTCTAATCATCTCTTGGCTACCAAATTCTAATAATCTCCTCAAACGATACATGCACGCCCAATTTCGCAGCTGTAGCTCAATTTCTTATGGGTGCATATATTTTGTTTATAACGGACTGTATTTTTAACGAATTAAGAATCTTTTTAAAGAATAGCTTCCAAGCAAAAGATGCATTTCTTTTCCCTATAGTACTAATTTTGATATAAATATATGTAGAAAATATGAAAGCATGTGAGAAAGTCAATTGGAGACTGCGGTATGAATACATTTATTCATACATCAGTGTAATGATAACCAGTAACTTACATGGACCTACGCTAATTTTCTAAGTAAGCTAGATATTTGTCCAAGCATTTGTTCCATCAGTACATCAAGGTATGGATCCCAGATTTTAAGAAATCTGCTTCAAGGTACTGCCACCAAGACATTACAACTTATTGAATTTAGTTAATAGTTGTATATCACTTTCCATCCACTAGAGACTCGTATTAAGCATCTTCCAATGGAAGCGCTATAAAAGTTCACTCGTACGGTTGACAGTGTGGGGTCTGGCATTATCATGAAATAAAATGACACCTTGTCTCCCAAGACATTTCTTGTAGAAATCTTATCACACTACGGATTTCAAAGTTTAACCACGTTTCCACAAGTGTCGCCACTTTTAAATGTTTACTAAACAATGTGTCGCATATGTGCTGCCCCCTTGTGGCAGGAAAAGAAAACACAGATCTGAGTAGTTCATAGTATCGGAATGTATACATTTAATAAAAAATTTCACGCGTGTCAGATTTTGTCACATTATTTAATAAAGCGCCTTAGTATTGTTCTAGGAAATATTGATGTGAAATATCTTAGAGCGCGGAGTATGAAGTAAATCAAAGAAATACACCGTGAATGAAACAGAAGTATGTAATGGAAGTTACATCATATTTTGACGAATATGTAAACGTAACAGAAAACCGCTGTTATAATAATTTGAACGTCCGGGTCACTTGACCTTTATGACAAATTCGGGTACATTGGGGACGAATTTAACGAAATATCGCCAATTTGACAACTATTGGCGAGTTCTAGAAACTTCTCGAATTTTGTAAATTGGGTTAAGAACTTCACGAGTTACGTGATTTTTACAGAACGTTGGCAGTTGGTATATAAGCTACTAGTCATCGTTTGATTGTGTTGCTAACGAATAATGTATCCAGTATCTGTCTCGTGATGGCTCGGCTGCCAAATTGCGGGTTCGAATCCTGCCTGCGGGCATGGATGTTGTTATGTCTTATTGGGGCAGAAGTCAGACTTCTACCTTCGAGTGCCCCGGGTCTTTGACTAAACAGAAGCAGTGCACACATTCTTCCTCAATAAAATATGTTAGGGACACGACACCAACCAACCAACCAAATGTATCTGTCGAACTCAATACAGAACCCAGTGTACAATTTTTCTTTTGATTATATCTTGTACTTTTTAAGTCGTATTATAAAACAATACTGATAAAAAAGTAAAATATTTCAATTTTAGATCAGCAACATTGTGCTAAACGCCAGTAATCACTAATCACTGCGCTGACCGCAAAGTGGAGTGGCTAAAAATATCACATCCAAACGTTTCATTCTCGATAACTTCGTCTGTTGGGGGTCTGATTCGGACGAAATCAATTGCAATCTATTGATATATCGAAACTGTATAATTAAAATAATAATTTTCCCCAAAACCAAAAAAGTATCCAAACCTTTTTCAACGTACGACAACGAACATCAACCTTTTCCCATTCGAAATATGCGAAAGGAGGGATATCAATCCATAACGAATAACAGAGTTACTCCTTATTTTTTTTTTCTCACTGGACCTAATGCTAGGGAAATCCTCAATTTCCAATACTTTGCGTTCTAATCATACGAAACAAAAAAAGTGTGTTCTAGTTCTTAATATAATGCATTTACACAAAATTTCACAGTACTGGCATTATTTCTTGATGTATCGCGTCCACACATTAGAGGCATAAACATCTATATGCAGAGATGGATATCTTTGCATGTCTTCGAACTGAGTTCAGGAAACGTTAAAATGTGCACTTTTCCGGAAAAATTTCGATTTCGAAAAATATTTGGGGGGGGGGGGTTCTATATATTACCGAAGAATTCCATCGATTTTTCCCACTCAAATGCGACGGAAAATCAATAGATTTATTTTATGCGACTACTATTTTAATTTTTCCTAGTGTTTTAGAGGTTGGGGGGAAGGGGGGGGGGAGGTACGCAATTTACCAAAATCTCAAATTGAGACAAAAAAATCTGATGTGGGCAGCACATGACTTTCCCTGCAGACTTATATATACATTCTCTTATTTTAATTAAATTTAATTCACTATTAATTGAATTTTCGTTCCCATTTGGTAACTGGACCCATTTTCAAAGGTGGCGTAGAGAAAAAAACAAAAAATCTGATGTGGGCAGCACATGACAGTAGTTATAAAAGGCCGGTTCACCGGCAGATCGGGGAGGTGGCTCAGTGTGGCTCAGGAGGAGAGGCCCTCTTTGGGAGGAGGGTCCCTCTTTGGGAGGATGCCTCTCTTGAGCCACCTCCCCTCTTTGGAGTGTCTCTTTTGAGAGGAAGCACCTCTCAGAGGGTCTTGAGACCCCCCAGGAGGGAGGATGCCCCCCCTCCCCTCTTTTGGAAGTTTGGTGAGGCGCAGCACCGGATGCCTCTTTCGGAAGAGGGCAATTGCGAAGTCTTTCACAGAGGCCTGATGACTCATACGGAGTGAGTTTCACTCCGAGTCTTGAGAGGGAATGTCACAATCGCTGACTGACCTGAGGAAGTGGTTTCAAGGGATTTCGCAATCGATGACTGACCCTTGACCTGAGGAAGAAGTTTCAAGGGATGTCGCAATCGAACAATCTGGAAATGACGTGTCGCGCCTTGGAGCTCCTTAGCACACGTCCTCCCTCTCTGCTGGTCAGCGACAGACTGAAAGATCTTATCAGCGTGAAGTAGTTAAAGCGCCCTCTGGCGAATTTTGATGAAGTGCTGCCATCTATCGGCATTTTTTTTCCCAAAAGAATTTAATGTTTCACTGGTCAGGAGCTGGATTCGATCTTGGGTCCAACTGATTAGAAGTCGCGCGTCTTACCGCTGTGCCTAAGCACCCGTGCTTTATAGGCAGTTAACTTCGAAGTGTACCTTATCAGTGGAAGTTAGATTATTTTTCAAAGTTCATTCGAATAGCGATGCAAGGGTGCGTTTTAAAACAGAATGTTACGGAGTGAATATAAATCTGTGTATTATAACATTATGATTTTTTAAAACAAATGTATACACAAACTTTAAAAACACGAATGTAATAATTAGCTAAAATTGTATTCAGTGGATTTTTTTTTTTTAAAATAAATCAATACGATTTTTATAATAATAACGAAATGATTTCGAATGTTTAAAAACAAATTGATTACGGATTTCCAATGAACACACAAATTGTGTTCAGTGGACACACAAATTGTGTTCAATGAATACGATTCGACCATTTTAAGTGTTGTGTATCTAAAAACAAATGTATACACAAACTTTAAAAACACGAATGTAATAATTAGCTAAAATTGTATTCAGTGGATTTTTTTTTTTTTTTTTTTTTTTTTTTAAATAAATCTAACTATCAATATAATTTTTTTTAAAAATGATTTGAATACACCCAAGTATAGTTACGCATTTTCAAAATGGTGTTAAGTGAATAGCATTCGACCATTCTGAGTGTTGTGTATCTAAAAACAAATGTATACACAAACTTTAAAAACACGAATGTAATAATTAGCTAAAATTGTGTTCAGTGGACATGAAACTTGTGTTTTGTGAACAGGATTCAACCATTCTAAGTGTGTGTGTGTGTGTGATTTTTGAAAAATAAATCTAAAAGTATATAAAAATAATAATAATGAAAATTAGAACTCACAGAACGACCTCTTCACTACCCGCTAGTCAAACTTCAAATGAGTGAGACACTCTCATTACGCTATTAAAAATTAGATCTTATCATCACCAGTATGAGGTGTTGCCACCTATTTTTTCTAATAATATATTTTAATAGTTGGATACTTCAAGGGTCTGATTTGGTACACGTAATCTGAAATACATCATTTTAATGATATTACGCATTGAATATGATTCGGCCATTTTTAAAATGGTGGATGTAATTGAAATATCGAAGTTTAGAATTTAACAAACTAACGAATTTTCACCCCCAAAAATTTTAGCATTCAGTTTAAATAAAACCCAATGAATATGATATCACCATTTTAACATCGTAATTTTACTACCATTATAGAACTTAGAAGTGAGTGTACATTATTTTTTTCAGGACACCAACACATTTTAAAATCTATTGAATAGGAATAGACCATTTTGCACATACATGTACCTAGATTTCAACCCCCGGTATTAAAACCTGCTAAACATGAAACGAGTAAGTATTGTGTGAGATTTTATCACACTAACTTTCAAACTTTTTAAATTTTTAAAAATGTCCGAAATAGTTGTATTTCATCGGTAGACATAAATTGTATGGAACACATTTTTATGAAAAAAATATCTGTTTCGACAGCTTTTAAAAATAGATTTCTACAGTTGTACACTACGGTTCTAGAATTTTCTAGAATTTTCTAAATACGAATCGACTGTTTGAACTACCAATGGTGGTTTTACCGATGCAAATATTTACAGGACAAATATTTCAATGAAACCGAACTTAGTTGAAGCTTCTAAGTTTGAATATTTAGAATCATTTCATATAATTTTTATATTCACATTGAAAATAGTTAACAAAATTGGAACTCATGGAGCGACAACTTACTGTCCACACTCCAAATGAGTGATACACTCTTATTACATTATTAAAAATTAGATCTTATCTATAATGATGTCATTATGTTGCCATATTGCCACCACACAATTATTCTTTCCAAATTATGCATTTTTTCTTTTTTCTTTTTAATAACTTGCTACTGTCTTATGCTATCCATTTTTTTTTTTTTTTTTTTTTTTTTCATATAAGCAGATATTCCACATACCTTCTAAATGTTAAGTTGTAATTTAAAAAAAAAAGCATTAGAGGTGTATTTTACGTCTGAATTCGTCCAAGTGGAAATCCGACAATTGCAAATGCATGATTGCATCCTCACATTACAATAGACACCACTAAAATGTGTGGATCTTATTTTGAAAAAGCTGCTCTCAGAAAGAATATGTATATGAATACATATTTTCCATAAATATACCCCCTCCCCCCCTCAATACACACAACATGCAGGCCAAAGACTCACCCAAAATACATTCCAAATCGGCTCTATAGCTTATCGCGCTTATCAGTGTAACAGATAGTAACCCAAAGTTCATGTTCGCAAAGCGAGTTAATTGCAATGTTATTGTTTTAAGCAGTTCCCATATTTAAATGAAAAATTTATCAAATTATACAATACATACAAGAGCTGGAAGATCATAGCATTTCAATATTATAGAATACTCACGAATGTTTTTTTTTTTCCCCATTTAAAATTATCAAATTTTAATGCAATTTGACAAAAATTGCACAATACTTAGTGTATGACTATCAAATAAGAGCTAGGTTTTATTGTTACAACAACGTTTAAGATCATTAAACGAGTATATATATATATTTTTTTTTAAAGAAGAATAGTATATAACTTACTGTTTTTAAGGATAGGTGATTGTTAACATTGAATTTAAATGAAAGAGTGACCCTCTGAGACAAGTACAGTACATTGCAATAACATTAAAAAATATGAAAGATATGCAATTAACACCTTAAAAGAAACATGTAATGAGTTTTGATATCTTAATAGGAGACATTATTGACATGCACATAGAAATGTCACAATTTTGTGGCTGTAGGTGCTCCATAAGACCCCTCTGCTCTTAATGAATGATCCCATTTGAATGTACATATTTAACAACATACAGAAAATGACAGGACTACAACAAAATTTTACACCTATTACAGAATAACTCCCAACTTCGTAGATTTTTAAGAAACTACAGTAGAATTTTCACCGATTCTTAGAGATTGAAACACAGCATTGTTTATGAATCTTCATACTTTAGAGAATGGAACATAACTTACCATTTATTTTGAATGAATTCAGAATTTTGACATTGATTATAAATTTATGATTTAAACTCTGTAAAGTGTAAATATCCTTTGTTATGAAACTCACACTGTAGACATTTGATATGATTCGAATAAATCTATTTTTAATTTTTTATATTTTATTTTAAAAAGTGAGATTAGTAAACTTGTTACACTTGAATGTATAGATACATAACTCATAACCATATAACATTTCTTAAATGGAACATGCTTAAAAAAAAAAAAAATTAGCTAATGAGTATAAATAAGAAATTCAATTTGAAAGATAAAAACCATTTAATGAATCTATTATTCATGAAATACACATTAACCATTATCAGTTGTACATTTAAACAAATAAGTTAAAATGATTTCCTTATTGCACATTCATAGTCCTCTGATTTGAATGACTCGAAAAAATTTCTATCATAACAGTAAAAGACTTCTTCACCACGCAACAAAACTTTCTTAGCAATGTTATTAATGTCAAGATTTAGAAGCACTTGTTCAGACACTCTGTCATACATTTGTAATGGAGTGCTGTAAAGACATTCATGGTAACTTAAATCTTCAACTTGAGCAACACAGCCGACACATTTGAAAAGTTTTCTTACATGACACATGATGTTGTCATGAATACAAGAGATTAATTGTTCGAATGCAAAATTTTTGTCACAAATAAGTGATGGTAGAAAGGTTATAGTGTTCTTTATTTTTAATATTTGAGCAGGAAGCCACTCTATAAATATACTTTCTCGAAGATGTATACTAATGTTGTTAACACTATTCTGTAAACATGCTATTTGATTTTTATCTAAGGTAATATGACACTGTGTTAGACAAAATTTTGAATCATATAATTGAATTATTTTCTGCAAATGCAATTTTCCGTTGTCATTGAAACAGAACAACTCATTGCGACTGACGAAAGAGGTATCTGCATATAGAATATTGAAAGACCACAATTTTTGAGAAAATTCACTCCACGTAGCCGGTGACAGTGTAACACCTTCACGCGTAGGCTGTAATTCATTTCGATCGTTAGAGAGATATTTCCATATATACACTTTTAACTTCCCATGACGAAGTTTTAAATATACATACACATTAGATCCTAAATGCCAACGACGGAGTGCATCTTGCATAAAATCTGAAGAAGTAGATTCAGTCGAAACTGATTCTGCAGTGGAAGATAACACTCCGCTATGTGTTAGAGCACAAGAAAGTAGATCTTGAGTTGAGTTTTCAACCTCGGTGAGAACTTGTGAATTGACAACGGTAGATGTTTCTGCTGGGGTTTTGGAAGACATAAGATAGGTCTCTAACCAATCCTCAGCAAATTTTTGTGAGGGCGAATTAATCACATCTGAGACAATGTCCACAGATTTTGTTTCTTCTAGGGTAGGAACAGTCAACTCCGCACTATTTACACTAGAAATTATTTGCTCGAGTGATGGCATACTTTGAATTTTAGGCATTCTTTTAGATAGTAACATCCAACTACGACATTCACAGTATAAGATTTATTTTTAAAACACTAACATCTTAAAACATTATAATTTTGTCGCAGCTATGAATGAACCAAACCTATCCACACAACGCCCAAAGTTGAAATGACTTATCAAACAACTTCATAAGTATAATCACATAACCTAAATCGAGTGTCGTGTGCAAACAGATCACATAAGATATGAAGTGATTAGAACTTATAATTTTTAATGAATCGTACAACATTAGATTGTGGTAAATACAATTGTTATTCTACATGAGAAAATTTCTATATTATTTCATTCAGCTTCGAAATCATAGAGTGAAAATATGTACCAAACTTACTTAAAGTTCCTAATTTTAAATCACATTAACATTATATACTTAGAAAAATTTTATATATATTTTTATAACTTTAGGTGATATGTATCACGCGGAATATACAAGAATAGCTACCAAAAACACGAAAATAACTAACAGTATGAGGCCTTCACAAGTCGACATCCAAACTAGAAATGAACGATAAACACACTAATTACAACAATTAGATGAGAGCTTATCAGTTCTTATCTTATCTAAGATTTCACATAAAATGACGTCATCACTCCAAAGTTCACAAGATGACGTCATTGGTCCAAGGTTCGCAAGATAGCCGTTTAACCTTTTAAAATTAAGAAGTAATTACTACCGATTTTAATTACTTCTTAATTTTAAATCACTTATTCACAATTATAAAAATTTTAATTACTTCTTAATTTTAAAAGGTTAAACGGCTATCTTGCGAACCTTGGACCAATGACGTCATCTTGTGAACTTTGGAGTGATGACGTCATTTTATGTGAAATCTTAGATAAGATAAGAACTGATAAGCTCTCATCTAATTGTTGTAATTAGTGTGTTTATCGTTCATTTCTAGTTTGGATGTCGACTTGTGAAGGCCTCATACTGTTAGTTATTTTCGTGTTTTTGGTAGCTATTCTTGTATATTCCGCGTGATACATATCACCTAAAGTTATAAAAATATATATAAAATTTTTCTAAGTATATAATGTTAATGTGATTTAAAATTAGGAACTTTAAGTAAGTTTGGTACATATTTTCACTCTATGATTTCGAAGCTGAATGAAATAATATAGAAATTTTCTCATGTAGAATAACAATTGTATTTACCACAATCTAATGTTGTACGATTCATTAAAAATTATAAGTTCTAATCACTTCATATCTTATGTGATCTGTTTGCACACGACACTCGATTTAGGTTATGTGATTATACTTATGAAGTTGTTTGATAAGTCATTTCAACTTTGGGCGTTGTGTGGATAGGTTTGGTTCATTCATAGCTGCGACAAAATTATAATGTTTTAAGATGTTAGTGTTTTAAAAATAAATCTTATACTGTGAATGTCGTAGTTGGATGTTACTATCTAAAAGAATGCCTAAAATTCAAAGTATGCCATCACTCGAGCAAATAATTTCTAGTGTAAATAGTGCGGAGTTGACTGTTCCTACCCTAGAAGAAACAAAATCTGTGGACATTGTCTCAGATGTGATTAATTCGCCCTCACAAAAATTTGCTGAGGATTGGTTAGAGACCTATCTTATGTCTTCCAAAACCCCAGCAGAAACATCTACCGTTGTCAATTCACAAGTTCTCACCGAGGTTGAAAACTCAACTCAAGATCTACTTTCTTGTGCTCTAACACATAGCGGAGTGTTATCTTCCACTGCAGAATCAGTTTCGACTGAATCTACTTCTTCAGATTTTATGCAAGATGCACTCCGTCGTTGGCATTTAGGATCTAATGTGTATGTATATTTAAAACTTCGTCATGGGAAGTTAAAAGTGTATATATGGAAATATCTCTCTAACGATCGAAATGAATTACAGCCTACGCGTGAAGGTGTTACACTGTCACCGGCTACGTGGAGTGAATTTTCTCAAAAATTGTGGTCGTTCAATATTCTATATGCAGATACCTCTTTCGTCAGTCGCAATGAGTTGTTCTGTTTCAATGACAACGGAAAATTGCATTTGCAGAAAATAATTCAATTATATGATTCAAAATTTTGTCTAACACAGTGTCATATTACCTTAGATAAAAATCAAATAGCATGTTTACAGAATAGTGTTAACAACATTAGTATACATCTTCGAGAAAGTATATTTATAGAGTGGCTTCCTGCTCAAATATTAAAAATAAAGAACACTATAACCTTTCTACCATCACTTATTTGTGACAAAAATTTTGCATTCGAACAATTAATCTCTTGTATTCATGACAACATCATGTGTCATGTAAGAAAACTTTTCAAATGTGTCGGCTGTGTTGCTCAAGTTGAAGATTTAAGTTACCATGAATGTCTTTACAGCACTCCATTACAAATGTATGACAGAGTGTCTGAACAAGTGCTTCTAAATCTTGACATTAATAACATTGCTAAGAAAGTTTTGTTGCGTGGTGAAGAAGTCTTTTACTGTTATGATAGAAAATTTTTTCGAGTCATTCAAATCAGAGGACTATGAATGTGCAATAAGGAAATCATTTTAACTTATTTGTTTAAATGTACAACTGATAATGGTTAATGTGTATTTCATGAATAATAGATTCATTAAATGGTTTTTATCTTTCAAATTGAATTTCTTATTTATACTCATTAGCTAATTTTTTTTTTTTTTTAAGCATGTTCCATTTAAGAAATGTTATATGGTTATGAGTTATGTATCTATACATTCAAGTGTAACAAGTTTACTAATCTCACTTTTTAAAATAAAATATAAAAAATTAAAAATAGATTTATTCGAATCATATCAAATGTCTACAGTGTGAGTTTCATAACAAAGGATATTTACACTTTACAGAGTTTAAATCATAAATTTATAATCAATGTCAAAATTCTGAATTCATTCAAAATAAATGGTAAGTTATGTTCCATTCTCTAAAGTATGAAGATTCATAAACAATGCTGTGTTTCAATCTCTAAGAATCGGTGAAAATTCTACTGTAGTTTCTTAAAAATCTACGAAGTTGGGAGTTATTCTGTAATAGGTGTAAAATTTTGTTGTAGTCCTGTCATTTTCTGTATGTTGTTAAATATGTACATTCAAATGGGATCATTCATTAAGAGCAGAGGGGTCTTATGGAGCACCTACAGCCACAAAATTGTGACATTTCTATGTGCATGTCAATAATGTCTCCTATTAAGATATCAAAACTCATTACATGTTTCTTTTAAGGTGTTAATTGCATATCTTTCATATTTTTTAATGTTATTGCAATGTACTGTACTTGTCTCAGAGGGTCACTCTTTCATTTAAATTCAATGTTAACAATCACCTATCCTTAAAAACAGTAAGTTATATACTATTCTTCTTTAAAAAAAAATATATATATATACTCGTTTAATGATCTTAAACGTTGTTGTAACAATAAAACCTAGCTCTTATTTGATAGTCATACACTAAGTATTGTGCAATTTTTGTCAAATTGCATTAAAATTTGATAATTTTAAATGGGGAAAAAAAAAAACATTCGTGAGTATTCTATAATATTGAAATGCTATGATCTTCCAGCTCTTGTATGTATTGTATAATTTGATAAATTTTTCATTTAAATATGGGAACTGCTTAAAACAATAACATTGCAATTAACTCGCTTTGCGAACATGAACTTTGGGTTACTATCTGTTACACTGATAAGCGCGATAAGCTATAGAGCCGATTTGGAATGTATTTTGGGTGAGTCTTTGGCCTGCATGTTGTGTGTATTGAGGGGGGGGAGGGGGTATATTTATGGAAAATATGTATTCATATACATATTCTTTCTGAGAGCAGCTTTTTCAAAATAAGATCCACACATTTTAGTGGTGTCTATTGTAATGTGAGGATGCAATCATGCATTTGCAATTGTCGGATTTCCACTTGGACGAATTCAGACGTAAAATACACCTCTAATGCTTTTTTTTTTAAATTACAACTTAACATTTAGAAGGTATGTGGAATATCTGCTTATATGAAAAAAAAAAAAAAAAAAAAAAATGGATAGCATAAGACAGTAGCAAGTTATTAAAAAGAAAAAAGAAAAAATGCATAATTTGGAAAGAATAATTGTGTGGTGGCAATATGGCAACATAATGACATCATTATAGATAAGATCTAATTTTTAATAATGTAATAAGAGTGTATCACTCATTTGGAGTGTGGACAGTAAGTTGTCGCTCCATGAGTTCCAATTTTGTTAACTATTTTCAATGTGAATATAAAAATTATATGAAATGATTCTAAATATTCAAACTTAGAAGCTTCAACTAAGTTCGGTTTCATTGAAATATTTGTCCTGTAAATATTTGCATCGGTAAAACCACCATTGGTAGTTCAAACAGTCGATTCGTATTTAGAAAATTCTAGAAAATTCTAGAACCGTAGTGTACAACTGTAGAAATCTATTTTTAAAAGCTGTCGAAACAGATATTTTTTTCATAAAAATGTGTTCCATACAATTTATGTCTACCGATGAAATACAACTATTTCGGACATTTTTAAAAATTTAAAAAGTTTGAAAGTTAGTGTGATAAAATCTCACACAATACTTACTCGTTTCATGTTTAGCAGGTGTTAATACCGGGGGTTGAAATCTAGGTACATGTATGTGCAAAATGGTCTATTCCTATTCAATAGATTTTAAAATGTGTTGGTGTCCTGAAAAAAATAATGTACACTCACTTCTAAGTTCTATAATGGTAGTAAAATTACGATGTTAAAATGGTGATATCATATTCATTGGGTTTTATTTAAACTGAATGCTAAAATTTTTGGGGGTGAAAATTCGTTAGTTTGTTAAATTCTAAACTTCGATATTTCAATTACATCCACCATTTTAAAAATGGCCGAATCATATTCAATGCGTAATATCATTAAAATGATGTATTTCAGATTACGTGTACCAAATCAGACCCTTGAAGTATCCAACTATTAAAATATATTATTAGAAAAAATAGGTGGCAACACCTCATACTGGTGATGATAAGATCTAATTTTTAATAGCGTAATGAGAGTGTCTCACTCATTTGAAGTTTGACTAGCGGGTAGTGAAGAGGTCGTTCTGTGAGTTCTAATTTTCATTATTATTATTTTTATATACTTTTAGATTTATTTTTCAAAAATCACACACACACACACACTTAGAATGGTTGAATCCTGTTCACAAAACACAAGTTTCATGTCCACTGAACACAATTTTAGCTAATTATTACATTCGTGTTTTTAAAGTTTGTGTATACATTTGTTTTTAGATACACAACACTCAGAATGGTCGAATGCTATTCACTTAACACCATTTTGAAAATGCGTAACTATACTTGGGTGTATTCAAATCATTTTTAAAAAAAATTATATTGATAGTTAGATTTATTTAAAAAAAAAAAAAAAAAAAAAAAAAATCCACTGAATACAATTTTAGCTAATTATTACATTCGTGTTTTTAAAGTTTGTGTATACATTTGTTTTTAGATACACAACACTTAAAATGGTCGAATCGTATTCATTGAACACAATTTGTGTGTCCACTGAACACAATTTGTGTGTTCATTGGAAATCCGTAATCAATTTGTTTTTAAACATTCGAAATCATTTCGTTATTATTATAAAAATCGTATTGATTTATTTTTAAAAAAAATCCACTGAATACAATTTTAGCTAATTATTACATTCGTGTTTTTAAAGTTTGTGTATACATTTGTTTTTAGATACACAACACTTAAAATGGTCGAATCGTATTCATTGAACACAATTTGTGTGTCCACTGAACACAATTTGTGTGTTCATTGGAAATCCGTAATCAATTTGTTTTTAAACATTCGAAATCATTTCGTTATTATTATAAAAATCGTATTGATTTATTTTAAAAAAAAAAAAAATCCACTGAATACAATTTTAGCTAATTATTACATTCGTGTTTTTAAAGTTTGTGTATACATTTGTTTTAAAAAATCATAATGTTATAATACACAGATTTATATTCACTCCGTAACATTCTGTTTTAAAACGCACCCTTGCATCGCTATTCGAATGAACTTTGAAAAATAATCTAACTTCCACTGATAAGGTACACTTCGAAGTTAACTGCCTATAAAGCACGGGTGCTTTGGCACAGCGGTAAGACGCGCGACTTCTAATCAGTTGGACCCAAGATCGAATCCAGCTCCTGACCAGTGAAACATTAAATTCTTTTGGGAAAAAAAATGCCGATAGATGGCAGCACTTCATCAAAATTCGCCAGAGGGCGCTTTAACTACTTCACGCTGATAAGATCTTTCAGTCTGTCGCTGACCAGCAGAGAGGGAGGACGTGTGCTAAGGAGCTCCAAGGCGCGACACGTCATTTCCAGATTGTTCGATTGCGACATCCCTTGAAACTTCTTCCTCAGGTCAAGGGTCAGTCATCGATTGCGAAATCCCTTGAAACCACTTCCTCAGGTCAGTCAGCGATTGTGACATTCCCTCTCAAGACTCGGAGTGAAACTCACTCCGTATGAGTCATCAGGCCTCTGTGAAAGACTTCGCAATTGCCCTCTTCCGAAAGAGGCATCCGGTGCTGCGCCTCACCAAACTTCCAAAAGAGGGGAGGGGGGGGCATCCTCCCTCCTGGGGGGTCTCAAGACCCTCTGAGAGGTGCTTCCTCTCAAAAGAGACACTCCAAAGAGGGGAGGTGGCTCAAGAGAGGCATCCTCCCAAAGAGGGACCCTCCTCCCAAAGAGGGCCTCTCCTCCTGAGCCACACTGAGCCACCTCCCCGATCTGCCGGTGAACCGGCCTTTTGTAACTACTCATGACTTTCCCTGCAGACTCAAATTCATATTTATTTTTCTTTAATAATTCATTAAATTGAGTTTAATTACACAAAATAACACTAAATTTGCATTTTTAGTTCAATTTCTGTTTTTATTTGGTAATTAGACATTTTTCTAAAAGTGGCATAACTAAATACGAAAAATCTCAAATATCTCGAGAATGGTTAGTCCTACAGTACTAGAGTTGTTCTTATTATTTTCCTCAATAAAAATTGCGTATAAAACAAGCATTTAATTGATATATTTGAACATACGTAGCTTTTTTTTTAGATTTTGCGATTTTTGAGGGCCATTTCGTAAAAAAAGGCAGGTTGAGCTTTTCCGATTAATAACAAAATCTAATCAACACTAGAGTATCGTACAAGTAACTTATCTACGTGGGTGCGGTAGCTCACTGGTTAGCGCGCGGGAATTGCACTCGGTAGACCCGGGTTCGATTCCCTCCGCTGGAAAAAGAAAAATCTGCCGCCGTGTTCACGCGGAGTACGATCACGCTAAACATGTGGGTCCGTAAGTTCTCAGGGGTGCGGAACTAAACCTGTAAACCGAGAGGTAGGCCAGGTCCGCATTGTTGTCTCCAAGTAACTTATCTACCAAATTTTGTGTAATTTGGTCAATTAGTATTTTAGCTAGAGTGGATACATGAAATTTTTACGGGCCATTTCGCAAAAAAAGGCGGGTTCTGTTTTTACGAATCGTACCAAAAAATAATCAGCACCAGGGTCATACCCAAGTGACTTACCTACCAAATTTTATGAAATTCGGTCCATTAGTTTTTGAATTAGAGTGGATACATACATTGCACAGACAGACAGACAGACACACACACAGACGTCACGTTAAAAATGGTTTTTTCGTATTCTAGAGGTCTCGAAACGTGTAGATCTGTCGAAAACTCGAGTTTTGATCGGCATGATTCCAATACTTTCCCTATACATTACCATGTATTGCAGGGAAAGTAAAAAGGAGGCAGTGGCAGAGTCTGGCGTGGTTGCTCCTCCCGGAGCTTAAAATACTGTGCGCTTAGCCCTCATGTTATCATGCATTAATATTACGCCCCAAAATCCCTCTGAACTTTACCCTCCCTCCTCCCCATTCAATCGTGAGGACTGCGGTTCCATACCTCAATCACGGAGGAGTGGGAGGAGGCGCTTTTCTGGAGACCGCGGATCGACGAAATTCTACGGCAGTATGAGGATCTAAAAATATAATGCACGTAACTTTTTATTACCAGCTATGTCGGATGAAAAATATGTCTCATAAAATAACTCACAATCGTTGAATTTGCAGATTTCAGAGATGGAAACTCCTATTATCGTCGAGTAAATCTACCCGAAACAACAGCCGCCGCAACTTTATACATCTCCATTTTTTTTTTCTGGTTTCAAGAAAATTGTAAGAATTGTGAAAAGAAGAATTGGCACTTTTCACGGAAGAGTACGCAGAGAAATTCGTAAAATAGCTTTGCTGACGGTACGTGGAAAATTCGAACAATAGGGTGAAATAGATACAAGAATCTAGGATGCATATTTATAGATGCAGCGTTTATCATTGCTCGTGAAAACGCCGTCACACACATAAATCTATTCAAATACATCAATTAAATTCTGATTTTACGTGCAGATAAAATAGCGTAATTTTAAAATAATTTAAATAGGGGTGTATGGTTCAAAATATCCGTCTATATAAAGAGGTTTTAAAATTTGAGTGACTTCACTTACAACAGAATATGTGTATATGTATCTTTAAAGAATATGTGTAGGGAAAGCATTGGAATGTTATCAAAATTTTCAAATCGATTTTCAATTAATATATACAGATTTCGTAAGAAAGTGCATCAGCATCCCCATAACTTTGTAAGGAAAGGTCCGTAAGTGTACACGTTACGTCTATCTATGGCTTACGGACCATATTTGAGTCAGTTAGATGTTCGCGGGTCACAATAGTCGTATCTTCATAAACAAACAAAAAAAATAGACTTTGAGAACAAACAAATAAAAAAATACGCGACCCCAGGTTTCCTCCAAAGACCATGTTTAATTTTACCTATTTATGCCTAATTTCTTTAAATTTTTACGTATTCAGTCTCAGTTTGATTTTCTGCTTATTTCAACTAGCTGCGCCCTCTATTAGATGCAGCAGTTTTTAATATATTGTCAAATACATAAGAGCAAATACCAACATTGATTAAACGAAAACATTTTCTTTTATAAAATATAATTTTAAAATATTACCGGTTCATATATATTGTCCGCATAAATAAAAATTGTTCATTTTAAATTCCATGTTCTAAGTAGGCGATGGAATAGAGTTGTTTATTTAGGGCTTAACGAATAGCCGTCTAGATAACGGCCGTTAAATAAAATTGACCCATGACACTCTCGGTCATAAATTAAAAAAAATATTTTGACTTAATATGACAGCATTTTTGCTAATACGAAATCCCCTCCGAAAATTTATTTAAATTTTTAAAATTATCCTTGGCCACTTTTTTGTTTTCTGAAACACGAATTTGAAATGAAACAATTCGATTAAAATTTTACGCAGACTCTTCTTCATACACCTTTTTCATATTTTATTGAAAATGAAAACTATTCCAATACCTCATGAAAACTCCGAATAAAAAAATAGGCGTGGCCAAATAAACAACTGATACATGTTGGCCCGGTTTCTTATAATAAATCTTGTCGATATTTTCTAAATAATGCTATTTATAATTGACATAATTATCAGGAGTTTCAATTTGTAATTTTTCTAATAAGATTGTATGAGCTCCAAGATATTGAAAATTCATTAAAATTTGTATATGCTTTTCAGTTTAAATATTTACGGTCCAGAACTATGATCTCAATTTTATATCTTATCCAGGGGGGCTAAAGCTGGACTCTATGGAGGGCCATTCTCCTCCGGCCACTATCTGGCAATAACTAGAAAACGTATATACTATCTTTTGTATGATGGTTGTGTGTTTATATGTGCAATACATTCATTCGACTAAAATCTATCCGTCCGATTTTATGAAATTTAGTAGCTATAGTAATTAAATTCATGTGCTGATTAATCTTGGTAGGAGTTAAAAACAAAACAAAGCTAACCTCTTCCTTTAACTTATTTTTTTGCTGAACTAAGAAAATTGTTCTCGAAATGTTACTTTTGATTACAAAGCGAATGGATACACCTCGCTGTGCCAAGATAAACCATTTTCAAAATATTTAGAAATTTGGTGTCTTGGCGTTCGTTATTACTTTCCTTATATACATAATGTATAAGGAAAGTATTGTGACGGGGTCGAAAATTCGAATTCGAGTTTTTGACGGAAAAGCCCGTGTCAAGCATCCCTGATCACGAATCGAACATTTTTGAGGTGATGTCTGTGTGTGTGTGTGTGTGTCAGTGAATGTATGAAGACGATATCTCACCAACGAATGGAGCGATTCGAATAAAATTTGGTACAAAAATCACAATCCATGAATATTGGAAGCCTATTGTTTTAAAACATAATCGAATGTTCCGAACCCTCCTAAATTTTCGAGTGAAATTTTGAAAAAAATCATTAAAAAATCAAAACCCTTAATAAAGTTACGTAAATAGACATTTCTTATGTAATTTTTCCTTAGAAAACGATTGATATAAATTTTAGAACGCTAGCATGAACCGTTCTCGAGATATTGCACATTTTTCAAATAAATTCATCAAAAAGTCCCATAAATTAAAATAAAAAAATATTAACTGTTAAGAAATATGTTCACTTTTCATATGTAATATCATGCGATAAATTTGGTGACACATTCTCTTGGATCTAACTCGTTCCATTCACGAGAAAAGATACTTTGAGTAATACTTTTGTATTTGAACGCCAATAGTCATTTATCTGCTGTAAGAATAACTTATTTCTCCGTCCATAACGCTTGGCGAGATTTTGGCGACGAATTTAGCGGAATGTAGTCAACTTGGCGACATTTTTAAACGTTGCGAAATTAACGAAAATCTCGTCCAGTGGATAAAAATGACGTTAAATCAATGAAAATGGCGATTAATTCAAGAAAATTCAATATCTTTGAAAGAATATAAGTATCTACTATAAGAATAACCTTTTTACTTTCCTTATATACATAATGTATAAGGAAAGTATTGTGACGGGGTCGAAAATTTGAATTCGAGTTTTCGACGGGAGAGTACGTTTCAAGCATGCCTGATCACGAATCAAACATTTTTGAAGTGATGTCTGTGTGTGTGTATGTGAAAGTATGTGTGTGTGAAAGTATGTGTGTGTGTGTGTGTGTGTGTGTGTGTGTCAGTGAGTCTGTGGAGACGATAACTGACGAACGAATAGACCGATTCGAACAAAATTTGGTACAAATATCATAATCAGTAAATACTGGCAGCCTATTGTTTTTACACGTAATCAAATGTTCAGAACCCTCCTAAATTTTGAAATAATGAAATTTTGAAAAAATCATCAAAAGATTAAAGCTTTCAATAAAGTTACGTAAATAATCATTTCTTATGTAATTTTTTATTAAAATACGATTGACAAACTTTAGAACGTTAACATGAACCGTGCTCGAGATGTTGTACATTTTTCAAATAAATTTATCAAAACATCACATAAAATTTAAAAAAAAGTATTAACTTTTGTGAAATCTGCTCACATTTTTGATATGTAATATTATGCGATAAATTTATTATCACCATTTTCGTAGATCTAGCGTTTCATTCACGAAAGAAGACACTTTGGGTAGTAGCTTCGTAATTTGACGCCATTAGTTGTTTATGTACTATAAGAATAACCTATTTCTCCATCCACAATGCTTGGCAAAATTTTGGCCACGAATTTTGCGGAATATCGCCAAATTGAGAATTTTTAAATTTTGCCAAATTGACGAAAATATCGCCAAATTGATAAAAATGTCACCAAATTGATTAAAATGACGCTAAATCAATGAAAATGGATGAAAATTCAATATCTCAGAAAGAATATGACTCTAAGAATAACCTATTTCTCCGTTTGTAATGTTTAACGAAATTCTGGCGACGAATTTTGGCGGCATATTGCCAACTTGGCGACTTTTTTAAATGTTGCCAAATTGACGAAACTGCAAAATTGATAAAAATGTCATCAAATTGATAAAAATGTCGCTAAATTGATAAAAATGACGCCGAATGGGATGCAATGTTTTGCAAATTTTTGATTCCATCATATGATGGGCATACCTTTTATTATATAAGAAAAGCTCTTTTAAATATCGCCAAATTGGCGATATTTAGAAGAGCATTTCCCACATTCACGAAAATATCGTCAAAATTGCAAAAATGGCGCTAAGTTAATGAAAATGACGCCTAATCAATGAATTTATTATTAAAATATTTAAATATATGGACTATATTGCTTATTAAGAATGTTATCAATATTGATAATTGCTAATTCAGAATTGCGTAAAATATAAGTTAATTGAATACGAAATAGTTTTACATGTTGTCATCCGGAAAACCGCCAAATGTACAATTTAGCGTTAATAACACTATGCCGTGGATCTTTTCATCACTTTTTCACCGTTAAAGAAGTAAATTCATTATATTATATAAGGAAAGCCATGTGCTGCCCACATCAGATTTTTTCTTGTAAAATTTAAGAAGAAAATAAATAAAAGCTATTATTCCTTTTGTTTTCTCTTACCTCTCATTCGAAAGCATTATGGGGAAACGTGCAAAAGCTAGATGAAAACAGAAAGATTATTACTTTTCCTATATACATAGTATAATGGGAAAGTAGTATAATGGAATTAATATTGTCATAATATAATGAGAAAGTATGGTGATGGAATGTCGAAAATTCGAATTCGAGTTTTCGACGGAAGATCACGTTTCAAGCATCCCTGAACTCGAATCCATCATTTTTGAGGTGATGTCCCTGTGTGTGTAAGAATGTGCGAGTTTGTGTATGTGCGTGTTTGTGTGTATGTGCATGTTTGTGTGTGTAAGTATATGAACGTATGTGCGTGTTTGTATATGTAAGTATGTGTGTGTGATCCGTGAGTCTATGTGTGATCCGTGAATCTGTGTGTAATTATGTGTGTGTGCTCCGTGTCCGTGAGTCTGTGTGTATGTGTGTGTGCCCGTGAGTCTGTGAAGACGATATCTCACGAAGGAATAAAACGTTTCAAACGGAATTTGGTACAAAAATTACAATCAATAATACTAGAAGCCTTTTGATTTTAGACAGAATCGAATGTCAGAACCCCCAATTTTCGACAAAATCATAAAAAAATCAGAACCTTCCATAATGTTACATAAATAATCCATTTTTATGTAATTATTTATTAGGAAAAGATTGACATAAACTTTAGAATGATAGCATAAAACAATCTCGAAATATTGCACTTTTTCAAGTAAATCTAATAAAAGAAAAATCACATAAAATTAAAAAATGAACTATTTTGAAATATATATTCATTTTTTATATGTAATATGCAATAAATTTGTTAAGATCATTCTCGTGGATCTAGTTCATTCTATTCCCGAGGAAGAAAAATTTGTGTAATAGTTTTGTAAATTGATACCTAACAATTCGTCAACAGTCACTTATAAGAAATACTTTTCTCTCCGCTTGTCTGTAACGCGTGGCTATAAATATGGCCAGTGTAGCAACTCATTTAACGAAATATCGCCAAGTTGGCGATATTTTGTTCCAAATTGACGAATATATTATTAAAATTGCGAAAATTACGGTAAGTTAACAAAACTGACGCGAAATTGATGAATTAATTATAAAAAAAAGATGTTA
Organism: Amaurobius ferox; assembly: GCA_951213105.1. Taxonomy (NCBI): domain Eukaryota; kingdom Metazoa; phylum Arthropoda; class Arachnida; order Araneae; family Amaurobiidae; genus Amaurobius; species Amaurobius ferox. The sequence continues at coordinate 25,649,316 of OX578150.1, read as the reverse complement.
GAAATTTTGTTTTACTACAGAAATCGTAACATTTTTTTTCTGAAGAAGTAAAGCGATTTCAAAGACGAAATTGATATACTTATTGTAATCGGTAACTACATTTTCCCCTTCGATTTTCATCGATCTCATAAGGGAGTTCTAACTGGTTTCCTAAAATACAGAAATTTGTTAGTCTGTAGCAAAAGTTGTGTTGGGCATACCAAGTTGTTTCAGTTTCAAAACAACTGACGCTGTATCAACTTATTAGAGATCAGCTATGACTTAGTGCATTGAAAAATGAATTAATAACTAATACCAAGCAATCAACGAAAAATATTAAAACAATAAGTTATTCAATAACAGTTGATACGCGGCCACCATGCCGAAAAATGAGAGGAACAGTATTAAACCTAAATTAGAGGAAATAATTCAGATTAAATTCTTTATCAAGACTGAGCATCAAATATAAATTAACCAAATCAAATGCTTGTTCCGGAATATAGTGATAGATAGTTACTTTGAACATTATATGCCCAGTCTACAAGTAAAACCAGAGGGTTAAGATTGAAAAAAATATTAAGAAATCAAATAATTATTAGGAACCATGTGCAAGCACAGTTCAGAAGAAATTGAGTGAGCAAGAAAGTTGAGTTGTATCCAAGAAGAAGGGGGAAAAGATACAGAGTTGACCATGAATAGTAGAAGGGAGACTAAGTGTTGAACGGAACTTCAATGAAACTCAACCCAGTAAAAGATTGAGATAAACGGTCGTAATTAAGATATGGTAGATAGGATGAACAGGAATCACAGACGACAAAACTTTTACTATAATAAATTGGAAGCACAGGAAAATTGAATAAAAGAGTATGTAACGCTATAATGAATTAGTGCAAATCGTTGTATAAACTGGCTAAAGTTACATACTTTTAGAGAAAATAACATTAAAATTCACTGTTGAAAAAAAATAACTATGCTACATAAGAGATTGAGCTACAGTTGCGCGAAAATCGGCATATGCAAATAATTAGAATTTGGGGGGGGGGGGGGAATAGCGTTTAAGAAATGGTGGCAATAGGAAGATGACATTTTAATAAGTGGTAAATCCTTCCCTGGCAGATATACAAGCCGATATTCAATACGGCATTGAGTCAATTAAGTTGCTTATGTCTCTCTGCGGAACATTCTGTCAGGAATGTTGCAGCTGATCAACTAATTCAGTGGTACTCTGAAAAGGCTGCAGTTACCGTTCAAGCATATCCCAGACATGTTCCACAGGAGATAGGTCTGAGGAACTGGATGGCCATAGAAGGGTATTAAATCATCAAAGACATTGTTGAGAAAGTCGTGTAGTATGTGGTCTGGTGTTGTTTTGTTAGTAAATGGAAACTGGGTGGTTTGACAGTATAGGCAGAATAATCGACTGCAGATTGACTTGCAGAACAACTGGAAGAGATCGGCTGTCCTAAGAGATAGCTCCTCAAATTGCCATAGAACATGTGATGGCCGTATGCCGCTTGACAATACATGCGGGAACGGAACGCTGGCCAGTCTTCCTCCACACACGTATGCGGCGGTCATCAACACTGAGTGGTAAGCAGATTCATCGCAAAAGGCAACATGCTCCCAATCGGACACTGTTCAGGCTGACCTGGCTCGGTACCAGTCTAGATGGCCCTGGTTGACTGCCGATCTAGTTGACTGCCTGGGGGGGGGGGGATCCTAATCATCTGCGACAGTTACATGTGACTTCTATGATCCATTGTTGCCAAGACGGAGTAACTACCATGTCGCTCCTACCAAGATGACGACTGATACGTCTATTGGACCAACCAACTTCCCTTATGCCTACGTTGCGACCTCTTTCTGAATCCGACAATTGTACTTAGCTCAGTCTAGCAAAATAAATGCATATTTGTTTCAAAGGCATATTTGTATGCAACTTGCAGTATCAAAGCCAAAAATTCAGTTCCGATTATCGGTGAGAAAGAACACCGCTCGTTTATATTGCTGAACGACGTCTCGTTTTCATACAAGTTGCATGATTCCTATAACATTATTGCCGCTGACAGGTTGATCATTTGCATAACACTTTAAACAACATTTGCATTCCAAATTTCACGGTTTTAGCTCAATTTTTTTTATTGGTACATATATATAATTTTTGGGAGTGTATTACATTTTTACGAACCGTATTCTCTCTCTCTCTCTCTCTCTATATATATATATATATATATATATATATAAGATATATACATAGTACTGGATACCATGGCAAGGGTTAACGAGTGTATGAATAACCATACTTACAAATACAAAAATTGGAACTGGAAAAATCTGATGTGGGCAGCACATGACTTTCCCTGCAGACATATATCCCCGTTCTCTTTATTTTAATTAAATTTAATTCACTTTTAATTCAATTTTCGTTCTCATTTGGTAACTGGACTTATTTTCAAAGGTGACGAAGAGAAAATAAAAAAAACTAAAATATCTCGAGAACGGCTAGTCCTAGTGTCATGGGGTTGGTCTTATTCTTTTCTTCGTTAAAAATCTTTTAAATTTAACAGATTTACTATTATATAAAGGAGGTTTCAAACACAGGTGATTAAAAATAGAGTATTTATTATCTACAAAATTATTCTTCACAATATTACCATTAAGATATAGTTGATTTAATCCATATGGAAAAAGAGTACAATTTGATTTTATATAATAGTTTTCAAAATAAATCCTATCTGCAGTATTTGTTTTTATACCCAATATATGTATTGTGATATTTTCAAATATATATATCAGAAAATCTTTCTAGTAAAATGCCAGCACTTTTCGCGGTAGGACAGCCATAGAAATCGTAAAACGTCTTTGATAGTGTGGCAGACGTGGAAAAATTGAAATATCAAAAATATTCAGTGAATTCAAAAGAATGCTGAACAGCGGTTGTGAATTTATTGGAGCGGAATTTATTCTTTGTTTCGAAAACGCAGCTTTTAACTTCCTTAGATCCTTACAAATCGGTCAATTAACTTCTGATACTGGGGCCAGATAACAAAGCGAAATTTTGAGGTGCATTTTAGTAGGACACGTGATTCAAAATATCCTCTCATAAATAAAATATCTAAATTTTCTTTATTTTGATAGGGAAATGCCATTTTATGTTGTTTATAATAGTGCTTTGAAAACAGGAAATAACAGTTTTAATATGAATAAATATTTGCTTTGGAATATATATTAACAACTAGGTGAGAAGCTCTGTACTATATGACTCCTACAGTTGTATATAATACGCAAGATTACATAGAAGCCGTGTACAGAAAGCCTTAAGCAGCCGAATAACTTTGTATGGAAAGGTACATGAGTGTACACGTTAGGTCTATCTATAGTAAAGTGACCATGGCCGATCGATTGCAGCGCACCTAGTGGATAATTGAAAAAGTTAGGATCATGGACTTAGTAACAAAGCGATATAGATGAAAATACTAATACGTTATATAGCATTATCTAACGAGTAGATTAGACATCAGAAACAAACGAAACGCGTATAGGCAATAAATATCTGTAGAAAAGTCGTATCATCGGAGCCTGTAACACGGTGACACCTTCAATGCTTGTCAAAGTATGCGGTCCTTTCTCAAATATTTCCTTTCTCAAATTCAAATAAGTATTGTTTCTGACGAAGGGCATTTTGAACAGGTTGCACCCAAGATTCCTGTGCACATAAGTGTGCATATAAATGACATCTCTGAATAGGACATCCATCCGCCACCAACCAAAATGTGTCAAATAAATGCTTTTTGTAACATTTTATATGGTGCATTCTTATTAATTAAACAATGCTCAACAACTTTGTGATTGGCTTTTTTCGCCTCTTTCGCTTTGTTAACAAGTTCGTCATCCTAACTTTTTAAATTATATGCTATTGGCACTGAAATCGATTTTATTCAATCGGGTATGGTCACTTTAGTATAGATAGACCTAACACTCATGGATCTTTCTTCACAAAGGGTGTTTGAGGACTTTCCTAAGAATCCTGAATACAATGTGTTTAAATAATATGAACATCGGTTAAAAATGTTTTTTTAACCGATGATTGTACACGGACAGTTCCAGTTGCAATCATGCTTTAAATAAGGTAGGAACTTATTAGTGATTTAAATGAAGTTCAATGTTTTTTTATAAAATTTTTTAGAAAACTTGCTTTTTAGGCAGTCCCTCTAAGTTAAATTACACATATGTTACCCTTCGGCAGTCCAAATGGTTGCTCGTGTCCTTTGGATGAGTCGGACGGTCTGGGTCTTCTACACATATGTTACCCATACCGTATTCAGTGAAAGTGATGAAATAGTTGGCTGTATTACTCTCACACTTTGATATAGTTATCATTGATTAAAATTTTAATTGGGAAATATGGGACCATCTACAAACCAATTTAGCTCAAAGAAGTAACTTTAGGAGCAGATATTCATGGGTCCTTTAATCTCCTTACTTACTTTTGAATATTAAAGAACTAATTCTTAAAAAAATTTTAATTCTTGAAAATAATTACTAAAACGTTTAATAGTTACTAAAACCGTATTCAAATTTATTTTAATCAAATATTTCAGTAAAGCTATTACATCCCCATTATGTCGATGTACAGTTAGTATTTAGTTATGCAGCAGAGTAACTTAAATGTTTAAATTATGTTTAAATTATGACTCTGTTCGTTAATGCAGAACTCCGAGTGATGATTATGATCTACGGTGATAGCAAACGATCTGCAATCGATTTCAAAAATTAAAGGACATGCTTATTTTTGTATAGATTTTGTTAGGAAAATATCTGACAAAATCCCGCCTATAGAAATTGTGCGGGAATCCCCTCCCCCTCCTCCTTCTGTAAACATTATCAAGGGACCTCTCTCCATATTTGATTTCCTCTTTTCCATATTTTCTCCAGTCTCAAAAAGGAAATGTTGGCAGCCAGGCCTCCCTCTCCACCCCTATACTTTAGTGATTTCTCCCATTGCTTGGAAACAGTTGAATGTTTCATTGTATTGTATTTATGCCTAATTACGTTCTTTAAACTTTTACGTATCCAGTCTCATCCTTCCTTCTATTAGATGCAGCGTTCCGGAAAACATCTGGAAGGAATGTATTCCCTAAACCATGGCTTACATTAAACTGAAACATTTATTTTATAAAATATATAATTAAAATATCATCGGTGTAAATTTGCGGTGCGCATAAATAAAAATTTTTGATTTTATATTTTTAACAATTCCATGTTCTGTGGGGGCGATAGAAAAGAGCTGTTTATTTAGGAATTAACGAATAGCCGTCAGTATAACCGCCGTTAAATAAAATTAACCCATGACACTTTAGATCATGAATAATAATAAAAAAAAATAGTTTAATATGACAGCATTTTTGTTAACACTCAAACCGCACCGAAAATTTATTTAAATTTTTACAATTATCCCTGGCCATTTTTTGGCTTTCTGAAACACACATTTTGAATGAAATAATCCGATTAAAATTTTACATAGACTCTTCTTCATACACCTTTTTCATATTTTATTGAAAATAAAAACTTTTTTAATACCTCAAGAAAACTCCGAATAAAATAATGGGTGTGGCCAAATAAACTATGGATACATATTGGCCTGGTTTCATACACTAAAATCTTGCCGATATTTTCTAAATAACGCTTTTTATTTATAATTGACCACAATTATCAGGAGTTTTAATTTGTTATTTTCCTGATAAGATTGTATGGGTTTTTAAATTTGCATATGCCTTTAAGTTCAGACAAATATTCTCCAAACAATTGCAAAACCATGATTGCAATTGTATATCATATCCTGTGGGGCTAAATCCTGAGTCTAGGGAGGCCCATCCTCCTCCGATCATAGTCTGGCAATGACTCTGACTAGAACACGAATAAACTGTTTTTTTTTGTATGATGTCTGTGTGCTTATGTGAGCAGTACATTCTTTCGACTGAAATCTATCTGTCCGATTTTATGAAATTGAGCAATTAATTCATGTGCTGATTAATCTTGGTACGAATTAAAAACAAGACAAAACTAACCTCTTGCTTTAACCTTTTTTTGCTAAACTGAGAAAATTGTTCTCGAAATGTTACCTTTGATGACAAAGCGAATAGATCCACCTCTCTGTTACAAGATAACCCGTTCTCAAAATATGTAGAAATTAGGTGTCTTGGCGTTATTTTATTGTATAAAGTTGGTCTAGCGTAAGCACAGTAATAAGTAATAACATTTCAAGATGCGAAAAGTAGACAATTTGCAATAGCAAAGAGTTGACAGACAGTTGATTTAAAGATTTCTTGTGTTATTGCTACGCCTTTTATTCTAAAGAATCAAGGCCATTGTGCTTCAAACCGCTGGACACCTTTATATTTATTCTTATAGAGAAAGTATATTTTCGCGAAAATTTTCGATTTTTGGATTTTAATGCCAATATATATTTTAGGACCTCCTGAACACATTTTGACTAATAATGACATAATCATTCATAAAAGAAGACTATTTTCAATAATTGTATCTCCTGAACACGTTTCGACTATATTTAGAGTGATGTCCGTCTGTTATTGCGGTTTTTGTATACACGATAGCTCACACAAATATACATGTATTTTCTCGAAACTTTATATCCGGCTTTGCTAACGAAAAATCTAGAACTAGATAGAATTATTTGTAATACGAGCGGAAACTTCTACATTTTATATTTCATTAGCATGGCTGCATAGGACTAAATTTGTCAATCATTGATAAAAGGGGTTATTGGGGCTCAATGATTGTAAAGCGTAATAATTTCCATCGTTGTAATGAAAAATAGCAGCGATACAATTTTTTCTTGTTCATGACGTTATTAGCTCCCTCGGGGGAAGTGGGGGGGGGGGGGAGGCAAGTTACCCGTCCTCCAGGATAACCAATCTCTGATATCAATTGAAGGATTTAGTCCAATCCTTTTAAAACGAAAGGTAAAATACTATAATTTCGATCATTTGGATAAACGTTACAGATTTTCCAACATTTTCTTGTAAAATTTGGATTTAAAAAAAAAAATTACTACTACTCTGTTTTTGTTTTCCATTTCCTCTCATTCGAATGCATAGTGGGGAAAAATACAAAAGCTGGATGAAAGCAAGGAATTTATTAATTTCCCTATATACATAGAACAGTGGTAAAGTAGTATAATGAAATTAATATTTTCATAATATAATGAGAAAGTATTGTAGTGGAGTGTCAAAAATTCGAATTCGAGTTTTCAACGGAAAATCACATTTCAAGCATCCCTGTACTCAAATCCATCGTTTTTGAGGTGATGTCTCTGTGTACATGTGCGTGTTTGTATGTGTAAGTATGTGTGGGTGTGATCCGTGAATCTGTGTGTAATTATGTGTGTGTCCTGTGTCCGTGAAACTATATGTAAATATGTGTGTGTATTCGTGAGTTTGTTGTGAGGATATCTCACGAACGAATAAAACTTTTCAAACGGAATTTGGTACACAAATTTCAACCAGTGAATACTAGAAGCCTATTGATTTTAGACAGAATCGAATGACCGAACCCCCAATTTTCGACAATATCATCAAACAATCAGAACCTTTCATAATGTTACATAAATAATCCTTTTTTCTTATGAAATTATTCATTGGGAAACTATTGACATACATTTTAGAACGATAGCATGAACCATTTTCGAATTATTGCACTTTCAAATAAATCTATTAAAATAATCACAAAATTAAAAAAATGGATATTTGCGATATATTCATTTTTCACATGTAATATGCAATAACTTTGTTAAAATCATTCTCGTGCATCTAGTTTGTCTCATTCACGAGGAAGATAAATTTGTTGTTGTTGAGACCCAGACCGTCCGACCTACCAGAAAGGTGTAAGGTATCTCTTTGGACTGCCGGGAAGTGCCACCCAATTTAGACCGGAACCCAGTGGGGGGAGGCATCCACAGGGGCCGTACCCTCCTTCCCCTACCACCAACCTCTTGGAAGGACTTACGGACCCACAGGTGATCGTACTCCTCGTGAACACGGCGGCAGTTTCGGCAGTGGCGGGAATCGGAACCGGTCCTACCGAGTGCAACTCCCGCGCGCTAACCACTGGGCTACCGCACCCGAAGATAAATTTGTGTAAAAGTTTTGAAAATTGATGCCTAACAATTCGTCAACAGTCATTTATATAAATTGTATAAGAAATACTTTTCTCTCCGTTTGTCTGTAACGCGTGGTGATAAATTTGCCGAGGGCGGCAACTAATTTAGCGAAATATCGCCAAGTTAGCGATATTTCGTTCCAGATTGGCGAAAATATTGTTAAAATTACGAAAATGACCATAAGTTAACAAAACTGACGTGAAATTGATGAATTAATAATAAAAAAAGATATTATAATTTTTATTTTTCCACAGAAATCGTAACACTTTCATTTTTTCGAAAAAAAATAAAGAGATTTTCATGAAAAATTTCATATAATTATTGTAATCGGTAACTACAGTTATCCCTTTGATTTTGAGCGAGATCATAATAGAGTTCTAACTGGTTTCCTAAAATACCGAAATTTATTAGTTTGTAGCAACAGTTCTGTGTTGGGCATATCAAGTTGTTACAGTTTCCAAATAATTGACGCTGCATCAATCTACTAGAGATCACTTAATATCTCAGTGCATTGATAAATGAATTAATAACTAATACCAAGCAATCTAGGAAAAAACACTAAAACAATAAGTTATCCAAAACAGCTGATAAGCGACCATCATACCGAAAACAGATAGAAACAGCATTAATCCGAAGTTAGAAGTTGAATCAAATTAGATTCTTTATCAGGACTGAGCATCAAATATAAATTAACCAACAATTAATAAATTCTTGTTTCGGAATACGGTGATAGTTAGTTACTATGAACATCATATGCCCAGTCTATAAGTAAAACCAGAGGATTAAGATTGAAAAAATATTAAGAAATCAAGTAATTACCAGAAACCATGCGCACAGTTCAGAGGAGATTGAGTGGGAGCAAAAGTTGAGTTGTATCCAAAAAGGGGGGGGGTGAAAGATACGGAGTTGACCATGAATAGTAGAAGGGAGACTAAGCGTTGAAGGAACTTTCAGTGAAACTCAACCCAAGGAGTAAGTGGTGGAGATAGACGGCCGTAATTAAGATATGGTAGATAGAATGAACAGGAATCACAGACGACAAAATTTTTACTATAATAAATTGGAAGCACAGGAGAATTGACTGAAAAAGTGTGTAACGCCGTAATGAAAGGCTGCAAATCGTTGCTACAAATTGAGTAATGTTACATACTTTTAGAGAAAATAACATTCAAAATACACTCTGTTGAAAAAAAATATATGCACCCATAAGAGCTACAGCCTTAAAACTCGTCATGTATGTATCGTTTGAGGACATATGCAAATAAGTAGAATTTGGGAAAGCGGGGGAGGGGGGGACGTTTAAGATATAGTGGCAATAAGAAGATGACATTGTAGTAAGTGGTAAATCCTCCCCTGGAAGCTATACAAGCCGATATTTGGTGCGGCATGGAGTCAATTAAGTTGCTTATATTCCTCTGCAGAAGATTCTGCCAGAAATGTTATAACTGATCAACTAATACAGTGGTATTCTGAAAAGATTGCAGTTACCGTTCAAGCATGTCCCACACGTCTTCGACTGGTGATAGCTTTGGGTACCTGGATGGCCATAGGAAGGCCATAGGATGTGTAGTATGTGGTCGAGCGTTGTCTTGTTAGTAAATGGAAACTGAGCGTTTTGACAGCATAGACAGAATAATCGACTGCAGAATATCGTTGACGTACAAACCAGCCTGCAGCATAAACGGTCCTGATGTAGAAACCAACCTGCGCACACGGCCATCACATTACGTGTGATGGCCTTGTGACACTCAACAACAAATTCGGGAGATGAATGCTGGTCAGTCCTCCTCAACACACGTATGCGGCGGCCATCGGCACTGAATGATAAGCGGATTCGTCGCTAAAGACAACATGACTCCAATTGGATACTGTCCAGGCTGACTGAGCTTGCCACCAATTCAAAACGTCTTTGCCTATGTTGAAGGGTCAGTGGTAGACGCTTTAAGGGTGAGCGTTAGTAAATCTTCTGCCCTATCCGCGCTTTGTTAACTTTCGCGGCACGCGTTTTTCGCCGAAATTCTGCTCAAACAGTTGCGAAATATTTTCTGAAAGATAAAATGCAATGCTTAGATTATATTAAAACTAAATTTAATGCCCAATAAAACATAGAATATACTTTTTACTTTAATTCAAAATATTTTTGGTGCTGCCATCTGTTATCGTAATTTCATTCATACCGATTATTTTTATTTTTTAATGAACATTTTAAAATATCTATTCCTTCTAATACAGTATTAAATACAATAACAGATCATATATAATAATGCCACAATCACGGAAAGATAATTTCTCATTCTATAAAATTGATAAGGGGATCTGAATATACATCACTGAGGGCTGCAGCTTTGTCTTCAAGTCCAAGTACGTTTCCGTGATTGTGGCATTATTATATATGATCTGTTGTTGTATTTAATAGCGTATTAGAAGGAAAGACGGACGAAAAAGAAAGACGGACGAGGAAAGCTAGCGAGCGGAGTGTCAAAAAATAGCCGAAGGGGGGTTATGACCCCTTCTAAACCCGGTTACAGCATGCTGCTAGCCCGCGGCAAGCACTCCCGGTAGCAAGCACCCCCTCGAAGCAGACCCCGATGCACCACAAACATGAAACTGAAACGACCACAACAGGCCATCCATTAATAAAGACCAATACTCGAATCCTAATAAGTTTCACCTAAGACAATTAAAATACAATATGAACGTAAAATTGTAATAAAAATTACAAACACAAAATATACACACCAAGTCGCTTATTACGCCACCATTGATATACGTCAAGTTTTCAAATTCTAAAACTCAATATTCGCAACATGTTGCCAGATTCAAATCACTAATAAATATCCATTTCAACTTCCCAGCAAATCCTCAAATACTGACTTTCCATCGATTCCGTAAATCAGGACAGCATCACATCTCGGGAATTTACGGAATCGATGGAAAGTCAGGATTTTATCGCAACTCGGCTTAGAAAAATACATTTCTGTTGGAAACAAACAAATTAATAAACAAAAATGCAGTTTTTAAATTCGAATTTTAATACAAACGTTTCAGAGAGGACCTAAAAAATTCAGCTCACACTATCGAAGATTACAAACAACAAATGGCTTGTTGACAGAAAATCAAAGTCAAAATTTTCTCTTTCCACTGGTTTTGTCAGGTCTTTCCCAAAAATTCCGCCCACATTTTGCACAGTGTTGGCAAAAACTACTAAAATTCAGTAATTTACTGAAATTCCAAAATATAATTTACTGGCTTTCTAAAAGTTCTTAAAAACTATCTCTCTCTCTAACTCCCTCCCCTTCCCCCGAAAAACAACAACACTGAACTTTTTTTAAAGTAGCCGGACCTAGTTAATTTCCTGAGCTAGTGGTGCTATTGAGCTAGTGGTGCCAAGTGAGTGGTTAGATAATTAATTTTTTTTCTTGTAAGTTAATAGTATAAATTTTTATAAATCATAGTAATTACGGGAAAGACGTCGGGGGCCGCAAAATAGTATGCATCGCTTCGCGAGTTTGAGACCACTGCGTTAAAGGGTGTTTACTCGTTAGGAAGCGGCTGCTCCGCAAATCTGGTTCTTATTTCCTGGTTAAAGAAGAAAACCACGTATGCAAATTTCATTTGGGGCAGAAGGAGAAGTCTAATGCGCATTTTCGTAGCACAAAAACTGTACGGAGAAAGTTTCCCCCATAGGCCGTTCCCTAATCGTAAAGCATTCGATCTCTTGCATCGGCAACTCTGAATCAGGATCCTTTCTCGCTACCAGGTCTGATGCAGATCGTGCAAGGAGTGCTAGAACGTCAAGTGCGGAACATGCGATTCTGGACACAGCAGTTCGGCCAGGCACAAATACAAAAGCATACTCTTGGTGTGCCACAATCCACCGTATGGGGGGTTCTGCATGGGGAACAATTACACCTATACCATCTCCAGCGAATCCAATCAGTGATTGCAGCGGATTATCCTTGTCGCGTGGAGTTCGCCCGCTGGTTCCTAGGACAAAGAGACATTTTATGCTAACCTAGTTTCTATTTATATGTCACAGGATTTAGATATATTTATATAGAGCAAATAGAAAACTTGCCTATAAAAATTTCAATCGCCCCCCTCCCTCTCCATCCAAAAAGTCTTGAAAGAAACATTGGTGATGGCACATTTAACATCCACAATGAACATGTGTGGGTGAGTGCAAACCCATATGCCACCCACACCCGCATCAGCGACGATTCTCCGCCAATTATGTGGGTAGGAATAATCAGCGACTGCCATACGGGTATCTTATAGAGGAATGGGAGAATGTACCGTATTTTCCTGCAGGAGTTTTTGCCGGAATTCCTGGAGAATGTTCAAAAAGACATCTGACGGCGTATGTGGTTCCAGCACGATGGAGCACCAGCCCAATTTGGGCGAAAAGTAAGGAACTATCTGGATTTCACTTTTCCGAGCCGATGGATTAGGCGTGGTATTCCCATAGCTTGACCCCCACGATCACCCGATCTGTCGTATCTGGCTTCTTTTTGTGGGAATATCCAAAGAGCCTCATCTATGACACTCCCCTTGAATTTAGCCAACGGCCGTACCGTACTGAAAACACCGGTTCTCGTTAGATCACCGAAGTCAAGCAGCATCGGGCGCGGTTAGTACTTGGGTGGGTGACCACCTGGGAATACCGCGTGCTGTTGGCACATTTCGGGCGCGACAGCCCGGTGGTTTGCGTGTTGGTTTTGCACGCTACCACAACTGCCGCCGTGTTTATGCGGAGTACGATCACGTTAAACATGTGGGTCCGTAAGTCCTTCCGAGAGGTTGGTGGTAGGGGAAGGAGGCTACGGTCCCTGTGGATGCCTCCTCCACTGGGTTCCGGTCTAAATAGGGTGGCACTTCCCGGCCGTCCAAATGGTTACCTCATACCTTTCTGGTAGATCGGACGGTCTGGATCTCAACAACAACTCCCCTTGAATTTGTAGAGGAACTCGTCGGCAAAATTTCACCCACTGCTGCCGAAGTGCGTGACATGCCTGGTCTATTCGAAAGAGTTCGTCAATCCCTTCATCGCCGGTGAGACGTGCATTCAGGTTGGCGGTCGTTCTTTTGAGCCATTACTGTAATTACTGTTTAGTAAATGAAATTTTATAACTTCTAAGTCATTCTTGTGTTTTCGCCTCACCTCATCGGTTTCACCATTAAGCGTCCACTGGCGCTTTTACGTTTCATTTCCGACCCGGTGAACTATGACGAAAAATGCTTAGTTTGGTGTGTACTACAACCTCGTAAAGTTTGGCCCATCTTTATTAAATCACCCTGTATAAAGAGCAGCCTACTAGTAAAAAGTCAGCACTTTTCGCGGTAGAGAAGGCATGGAAATCGTAAAATGTCTTTGATAGAGCAATTGCATACGCGGGAAAATTCAAAAATCAAAAATATGCAACGAATACAAAAGAATGCTAAACAGCGGTTGCGAATTTATTGGAGTGGAATTTATTCTTTGTTTCGAAAACGCAGCTTTTAACTTCTCCACGTCTTTACAAATCGGTCAATTATCTTCTGATACTGTCTTTTTCGGTAGTGGGATACGTGAATCAAAATATCCTCTCATAAGTAAATTATCTAACTTTTAGTTATTTTGAAAGGAAAATGCCATTTTATGTTGCTTATAGAATTGCTTTAAAAGCAATAACACTTTTAATACGAATAAAAATTTGTTTTGGAAAAAATATTAATAACTAGGTCGAGAGGTGCCATATACGACTCTTACAGTTGCATATATAGAGCGTATATAGAAGTCCTTAAATACCCCCCAATAACATTGTACGGAAAGATCTATAAGTGTACACATTATGTTTATCTATAGCAAAGTGGCCATGCCTCCATCGATTGCAGTGCCTCTAGTGGAGAATTGAAAAGTCAAGATAACGGACTCTGCAACAAAGCGATATAGACGAAAAATGCCAATCAGTTGTAGAGCATTGTCTAATGAGTAGATTTGACATTAGAAATTAACGAAACGCGTATATGAAAATCAATGAATATCTGTATAATAAGTCGTATCATCAGAACCTGTAATACGGTGACACCTGCAATGGCTGTTAAAGTACGCGGTCATATTCTTTCTCGAATTTGAATACGGATGGGAGTACTTAGGAGAGGTCAGAGGGGGTGCCAAAGTACCCCCCTGACTGGAAAATTGCTAATTTAATTAAGAACCAATATGAGAGAAAAAAAAATCAGAAAAATGCTTTTTGGAATTAAAACATTCAACCAAAACTGTGTGTTTCTCCCACGTGTATATTAACAACAAGAAAGTTTAATCATGCTTAAAGCATTGATTATGAAACACTTTCCAACAGAAATGCAATTTTATTTAAACATCTCTGAAATGCGATACATTCAGCGGTGATACTTTTAAAATTATCACACTACGACAATAATTTATTATGTTTGAAAACTTTATCGAAAACAAATGAACTTTGCTCAAATAACGTCATCGAAATATAATTAGCCTGGCTCTCTATATAAAAGCAGTTAATATTTCATTTATAAACATTTTTCCATTTCTTTCATTCAGCGGCGATATTTTTAAAATTATCACAATAATATAATAGTTTATTTTACTTAAAAACGTAAAACCATGGAGGTAAGATTACTTTCTAACTCCATGCTTAAAACTTCATTAAAAAAGCAAAAATATAGAATCGTCTGCTTCTCTATGTAAAATCAATGAATGTTTCATTCATATCAGCTATATTGCAGACTCCAGAGCTAAATAATTTTTCGTTAAAGGAATTCAATTCTTATACAACTCATCTTACAGCTTGATGTGTTTACATTCTACGTAAGTGAAAAGTAGACTTCATTGTAGAAATAATCAAAGTTTGATGATCATTTAAACTCAAATATATTGTAATTGTGTTATTTCAGAATATAGAATCAAAAATATAGAATCGTCTGCTTCTCTATGTAAAATCAATGAATGTTTCATTCATATCAGCTATATTGCAGACTCCAGAGCTAAATAATTTTTCGTTGAAGGAATTCAATTCTTATACAACTCATCTTACAGCTTGATGTGTTTACATTCTCCGTAAGTGAAAAGTAGACTTCATTGTAGAAATAATCAAAGTTTGATGATCATTTAAACTCAAATATCTTGTAATTGTGTTATTTCAGAATACAGATGCACAGAAATTAAGCAAAAAATAAAGCTGTTTTAGGACGGATACAGCATTAAATATAAATTAAAAAGAACATTAAAATCACGATTTCGACACAAGATGGATGACATATTTTATTTTAAAGAGGGTCACGTGATCTTTTCAGATGAGATGTGTGTAATTATTATTTTAATTTTTATTTTAAAAACTACCAAATATATTTTACTGAATTTTTTTTTTATATTTTTTATGGGATAATTTGAATATTTTCTAAAATTTTCGAAGCAATTTGTGAATTTTAAATTCGCTTAAAACTTGTTTGAAAAATAAGGTCCTATAGGGTTCAATGTATTTCATTTTTTCAACCCGGGTTCAATCCAAAACTAATTGGGTGATATTATTCATTTATATTCCCATAGATCCAACAGACCGTCTGAACAACATACTAAAATTTCATTTTGATAAAAGCATTTTTACGGCAGTTATCGTGCGAACGGACAGACAGACAGACAGAATGAACAAACTCATAAACACTTTTCAACTATGTTGTAAAGTGTTAGAAAACAATTTAAACTTATACCTAAATGGAAAACTTAAGATTATGGCATTTGGCATGTTTATGAATGTCAAATTTGTTAATTTAGTTGCTTTGTCTCCAGGACGGTTAGAATTCTGTTATGAAAGGGGGAATATTTGCTAAAGGTCATACACACTAATTATTAAAAATTGGTGCATACTAATTTTTAAACGAGCTATGCACACTAATTTTTAAAATGTGATGGCCATACTATCTATTCAAATCTACTTTGTAACAATACATATTTCATGGTTGATAGCAACCTCTAAATTTTGAATGCAATCAATTTTTACACCCACCTGGAAAAAGTCATGCATATGTGCCATGCAGTCACGCCCATACAAATGTGGATTGTTTCTGAAGAAAGGCATTTTGAACAGGTAACACATTCTATTCCTGTTGTTTATAATAGCATCTCTGAATAGGATTGCCATTCGCCACTAACCAAAATGTGTCAAATAAATGCCTACATTTTTTATCTCATATACGCGTTTTATGTGTCCCAGGTGTTGATTCCTACTCAACACTTGGCACAATACTTAATTACTTTGTAATTGGCTTTTTCGTCTATTCGCTTTTGTTGACAAGTTCGTGATCCTAACTTCTTAAATTCTCTGCTATGGGCGCTGTAATTGCTTTTATTCAATCGTGCATGATCACTTTACTATGATAAACATAATGTGTTCACTCATGGACCTTTAGCCAACGGTCCTACCGTGCTGAAAACACCGAAGTCAAGCAGCATCGGGCGCGGTTAGTACTTGGGTGGGTGACCACTTGGGAACACCGCGTGCTGTTGGCACTTTTCGGGCGCGGTAGCCCGGTGGTTTGCGCGCTGGATTTGCACGCTGCCACAACTGCCGCCGTGTTCATGCGGAGTACGATCACGTTAAACATGTGGGTAAACGTAAGTCCTTCCGAGAGGTTGGTGGTAGGGGAAGGAGTGTACGGTCCCTGTGAATGCCTCCCCCACTGGGTTCCGGTTTAAATTGGATGGCACTCCCCGGCCGTCCAAACGGTTACCTTACACCTTTCTGGTAGTTCGGACGGTCTGTGTCTCAACAACAACTCATGGACCTTTTTTCACAAAGTTTGTTTAAGAACTTTTATAGGAATCCTGTATACAAGGTGTTTAAAAAATGTGAACATCGGTTAAAAATGTTTTTTAAGCCGATGAATGTATGCTGTAAATAAGGTAGGGATTTCTGAATTAGTAATTTAAATGAGGTGCAATATTTTTATAGAAAATTTTAGAAACTAACTTTTTAGACAGTCCCTCTAAGTCAAATTACAAATATGCTACCCATACAATTACATATGCTACCTATACAATTCATCCTACATATTTTGCTGTTTACATTTTACATAAGTAAAAAATAGACTTCGTTGTAGAAATAATCAAATTTGGATGATTTAAACACAAATATATTGTCATTGCGTTGTTTCGGTATGTAGATGCACAGAATTTATGCGAAAATAAAGAGGTTTTAGGTCGAATACAACACTCAATATGAATTAAAAAGAACTTTAAAAATCACGATTTTGAGACAAGATGGATGCCGTATTATATTTTGATGTGGGTTATGTGATCTTTTCATATCATGGTCACGTGATCCCTTCATATAAGAGGTGTTATTATTATTTTAATTTTTATTTAAAAAACTACTGAACATATATTGCTGAAATTTTTTTTATATATTTTATGGAACAATTTGAATATTACCTAAAATTTTCGAAGCAATTTGTGAATTTTAAATCCGCTTAAAAATTATTTGAAAAAGGTCCCATAGGGCTCAATGTATTTCATTTTTTCAACCCGGGTTCAATCCAAAACTAATTGGGTTTGGGTGATATTATTCATTTATATTCCCATAGGTCCTACAGACCGTCTGAACAACATACTAAAATTTCATTTTGATTAAGTCATTTTTACGGCAGTTATCGTGTTAATGGACAGACAGACAGAATGAACAAAGTCATAAACACTTTTCAACTTTGTTTTAAAGTGTTAAAAATGTTACCCATGCAGTATTTAGTAAAACTGATAAAATATTTGACTGTAATGCGATTAAATTTGAAATCATTGATTAAAATTTTCATTGGGAAGTAAAAGGGCAACCAAAGTTATTCTACTGACCTTGGCAACAGATCGGGTGCAGCACATATCCAGGAACGCGCTCTGTACACGGCGCCGGTTAGGCATTCAGGTAAAAGGTAAGTTTTTACCAGTCGATCACCAAGAATACCTGCCCAGACGTTGATGGCAAATCTCTGCTGGTGTTTACGAGAGGTAGTGAGATGAGGGTTTTCCATGTCACTACCTCCCCAAGCAGTTTCGTTTCGGAAGAATAACCGTCAACGCCGTTTCAGCCCAAGCTGACCTGCTTTGCATGTTAGTGTTTCTGCCACTATGAGTGGATTGCGTCCCTAGGTTCGATGGCAAATATTGTTCGCCTTGCTGTGTACTATCATCATTTGTTGCAAGAGTTCGCGGACACACTGTATATTAATATAACTAGGTGAAGTATTTTGTGACTTCAGCATCAAGTTATACCGGACACAGTCCAAATTTTATTTTTATTTTTATTTCATTTTTTAACGTTTTATTGGAGTAATCTCCACGTAGAATTGAATACAGCGTGGAAAGAGAAAGGTCGTCTTTTGCAACCGTCACAGTTGAAGAGACCACTTCAACTATACGACCTTGCAATTCCGTCCCAGTAGCTCAACGGCAGAGCGTCGGATGGCCAGTTCGGAGATCTAGGGTTCGAATTCCGGTTGGGACTATGATGGGTAATCAGTGTTAGACAGATTTAGAGGCGCAGAGAATGGCACGCATGCTATCGCTACTCAACACGTACTGATATTGAAGAACATACGTATCATTAAATTGTCGACAGGCTAACTTTAGGAGCCTTTCTGGCTGATCTTATCGCACGGTCAACTGTTTTCCTATGAACTCTTTATCCCTTTTGGCGGTTATATATGCCCTCCCAAACCTACTTTTGCGAACATGCCTTACTATTGCATCTCTCCGTCGAAAGTGACTGCTGATACTTCTGACTGACCACTATCTTCTTTGCGTTTGCTTCAGAACTTGTTCAGTTGATCATACTGACATGGAGTGCATGATCTAACCATCTACACAGGCTATACAATGGGCTCTTTTGGGTTGCTATTTGCTATACAATGGGCTCTAGATAACTCTGCAAAGGTAAATATTTACTCTGATAGTTTATCCTCTATTTTGGCTTTTAAATCTTCTAAAAATAAATCTCACTTTCTCCAAGAAGTGAAACTTCTGGCACATTCGGCAAAAAATTTAAACCTTATTAATCTCCTTTGGATTAAAGCCCACTCCGGCAACCTCGGTAACGAAACCGCTGACAAACTAGCTAAAGACGCAACACTCTCTGGTTCCCCCCTTTCCGTCCCCCTCCCTTATTCCTTTTTGTCCTCCTTTTGTAAATCAGAACTCCTTAAATCCTGGCAACTCATTTAGACAGCTACATCTCTCCTCGGACCCACGATCCCTCGCGAATCTCACTTTTCCTCCCGGTAGTCAATCCCTCTTTCCAAATTTTTAATAAATACCTTGTATACTTTGTTACTGGCCATGGCCCCTTCTTGGACTACCTAAAATTCTTTAAATTCAAATCATCTTCAAACTGCACCTGTAATTCTTTTGGTGACGTTGATCACTTTGTACACTCCTGCCCACACACAAAAAATTTTCATCTTGTTAAACCTGTTCCCTCTTCTCGTGCAGCTTGGTTTACTGGGGTTTGCCGATCACCTGCGTTGATTAATAAACTCAAGAACTGTATTCTCCTTGCTCGAGACATTTCTAACAGAGTTAGATGATTTGAGTCTGTGTGTGACCGTTCACTCTCCCCTCTTCCCCCTGGTGATCCCTCTAGCTGTTCCTGGGTTGCCCCTTGTCGTGCTGTTTGCTTTTTTGTTTGTCTCGTTTTTTTTGCTGTTGTTTTGTATGTCTCGTTGTTTTGCTGTTTATGTTTTTGTGGTTTTTTTTGTGTGTTTTGTGTTTTTTGTATCTTTGCTTGTCTTGTAACTTCTTGTGTTGTGATTCATTTTTATTTGTGTTGTAATTACTTGAATCTATAATAAAGTTCCCGGCCACACACTTAGCTACAGTAAACCTTCGGGTCTGTCGTTTGGTCTGGGTTTCCAACATCCAACAGGCTACTGAAGACAACAGCATTCAGATATGTTCCAGCGAGTGGGCATCCCTTCTTATTTGTTCACAAGATTGCACTTCTGCCATGTGTAGTGGAAATGCTCTGTTCACTTCTTGCCAGATTTTTAGTCAATTATGTTCCTGATCGAGAGGTGTCAGCATGACAGTCAGATTTTACGGTTCTTAGAAAAAATTTTAGGAGTGTGTCGATCTTTTTGTTAGATTGTAATAGCTGATAATAAACCAAACCGGAAGAGCTTATTTTCCGTTCCGGGTGTAAAAGGAAATAATATCAATGAAGAGCTATAATAAAATCAAATTCTAAATTAGTCGATTATCCTTTATATAACTTTCAAAATTTCCATGAAGAAAACAGGCATGTGTGAGTTAGATGCCGACAGTTGTTGCGGGGATGCTATAAGCCCCCTTCTTCATGCCAAAAGAGCAGTGTACGCTCTTAACAACCATTAAGAATGAACTACTACGAGACACGCGACGAACAAATCAAATGAAGCTAGAACAATGCAAAAAATCGTTAGCGGGTGGTATCAGCCATTGAAGTTAATAAAGTTGAATCAGAGCATAAGGATTCCATCTCTCTATTCTTAATCTTGTTAATTCCATTGACCGTCATATTCAATTTAAGCATGAAATTGAAATAGACGATCAACAAGAACCCAATTCGAAAATTCACTAGGGGGGTGGTATCAGCCATTGAAAAAAAAACAGAACGATAAATGGTCCATCCCCCACCCACGAAGAGGAAGGAAGCTGGTTCTGAAAATGAAATCTTACGCATTGATATGAAATTTAAAGTAAGACAGGCAGAAAAAATATAAGAACCGTTAAATTTTTGGTGAAAAATGAAAGAGTTTGGGGGGGGGGGGGGGGTATACGGTCAGATCCTTGTAAAACATAAAAATAAAGCATTACAGAGGAATGAGGCATAAATTAAGAAGGAAATAACAAAAGAAGTAAAATGTTTCGAAATTCAATTTCATCAAGCAAACTACTACAAAATAAACAGTACTTGGGACTAAGTTCAAAAAGAATATAACACAGAAAGAAAGCAAGAATCGGTTTCAGAAGCTATGTCATATAATTTCATCAACTAAAATGAAGTATCAATAGATTAGTTTACTCAAGGAAGAAAATCAAGGAATGAAGAAACTGAAATTAAGAAGAATATAACCAAATTGAAAGAAAACAGCTTGTTTTGGATGCTATATGGGCTAATTTTTAAAGTCAAAGATGCGTATAGAAAATTCTCCTCTGGCTACGAAGATGTAACGAACTGCATATTTATCATTAACAAGATTATCAGAGTTCGAATATATAAAAACTCCTGTTTAAAAAGATACAGATGTAATGTGAAGAAACATTCGGATTTGGAGGGTTGAAAAATACACAAACTGTTTAGGAAGCTATGTATCAACATTATTAATTAAATTCCAGTAACAAAAAAACAAACAGCTTTAATCCACTATTGAATGAGATTAGAATTAAGAAGGAAATAATAAAATAATTTAACAAAAAATAAAACGCAAACTGTTTAGGAAGCTTTATGAATTAACATTATTAACTAAATTCCGGTAACAAATGAGTAAATAATCGGCTATTGAATGAGATTGGAATTAAGATGGAACTAACTAACCAATTGGCAATGAAAACATAAAACTGTTTAGGAAGCTATATGAGTTAACATTATTAACTAAATTCCAGTAACAGTCGAACAAACAACTTTAGTCTACTATTGAATGAGATGGAAATTAAGAAGAAACTAATTAAATAATTGAAAAAAAGCTGTTTTGGAGGCTATATGAGTTAAAATCAACTAAATTCCTGTAACAAACGAACAAAAAACTTTAATCCACTATTAAATGCGATTGGAATTAAAAAGGAACTAATTAAATAATCGAACAAAAAAAAAACTCTTTAGGAAGCTATATGAGTTAACATTATATAACTAAATTCCGGTAACAAAGGAGCAAACAACTTTAATCCGCTATTGAATGAGATTGGAATTAAGAAGGAACTTATTAAGTAATTGAACAAATAAAAAAACACAAACTGTTTAGGAAGCTATATGATTGACATTATTAACTAAATTTCGGTAACAAAAGAGCAAACAACTTTAATCCACTAAGAGGAAATCAATTAAATAATTGACAAAAAAAAAATGTTTAGGAAGCTACATGATGAAGCTACATGTTTAGGAAGCTACATGTTTGAAGGTTAAGTGTGTGCATGGAGGACATTTTTCCAGGTACGGAGATATGAGAAACTGCTGATTTATCATTAACAAGATTATCAGAGTTCAAGTAAACAAGAAAGATCAATCATGCTTAAAGCATTGATTATGAAACACTTTCCAACTACAATGCAATTTTATTTAAACATCTCTAAAATGCAATACATTCCTAAGTAATATTTTAAAACTTATCACAATACTACATTAATTTATTATATTTGGAAACTTAAACCTTCATCGAAAAAAATGAACTTCATTCAAATTACGGCATTGAAATATAAATTGCCTGGTTTAAACATCTCAAAAATGCGATACTGTCCTCGGTAATATTTTTAAAATCATCATAATACTACAAAAATTTATTATATTTGAAAACTTCATCGAAAACAACTGACATTCATTCAAATGACGTCATAGAAAAAAAATAACACGCTTGACTCTCTCTATAAAAGCAGCATTTCATTCATAACATTTTCCCAATCATTTCATTCATCACAGTACTAAAATAATTTATTTTATTTAAAAACTTAAGACCATGAAGCTACAAGTAATTAAACTCTATGCTTAAAACTTCATCGAAAACAATCGTCCTTCTCTGTGTAAAATCAATGAATATTTCATTCATATCAGCTATGCAGACTCCATGATCTAAATACTTTTGCGTTAACAAAATACAGCAATTCTTATACAACTCATCCTACATATTTTGCTGTTTACATTTTACATAAGTAAAAAATAGATTTCGTTGTAGAAATAATCAAATTTGGATGATTTAAGCTCAAATATATTGTCATTGCGTTGTTTCGGTATGTAGATGCACAGAATTTAAGCGAAAATAAAGAGGTTTTAGGTCGAATACAACACTCAATATGAATTAAAAAGAACTTTAAAAATCACGATTTTGAGACAAGATGGATGCCGTATTATATTTTGAAGTGGGTCATGTGATCTTTTCATATCATGGTCACGTGATCGCTTCATATAAGAGATGTTATTATTATTTTAATTTTTATTAAAAAACTACTGAATATATAGTGCTGAAATTTTTTTTATATATTTTATGGAATAATTTAAATATTACCTAAAATTTTCGAAGCAATTTGTGAATTTTAAATCCGCTTAAAAAATGTTTGAAAAATTAGGTCCCATGGGGTTCAATGTATTTCATTTTTTCAACCCGGGTTCAATCCAAAACTAATTGGATGATAATATTCATTTATATTCCCATAGGTCCTACAGACCGTCTGAACAACATACTAAAATTTCATTTTGATTAAGTCATTTTTACGGCAGTTATCGTGCTAACGGACAGACAGAAGTCATACACTTTTCAACTTTGTTGTAAAGTGTTAATAAAAGCTTCAAAGCCAAAAAATCCCGTTCAGAAGTAGTGCGGGCATGCGAGATGATTTTTTCCTTTGAAATGAATTATTTTGAGATCAGTAATGCTGTGAAGTGAATGACTTAGATGCTTCTTGCTTAATGACCATCTTAGATTGTTTTTTGATATGCTCCTCGACTCGAGAGCCCTCTTTGTCTGGCCCTTGTAGGTTAAGTTACACTGACAGCTAACGGAGTAAATACTACTTTTAAGTAAGTGCGGAATAACAGTTTTAACGGATGGAAATTGGAATTTATTAAATGATCTGAAAACATATTTAAATGGAATCTAGATAACATTCATAAAAAATGGAAAATTTTAAAGCTTAAAGGAGCTAACAACTTTTCTGGAACAAAAAATTTTCAGAAGAAAGAGTGGATAGTGGGCCCTGTCTGGTAAATTTTTACCATAATAGAAGCTTTATCAATGATGGAAGGTTTGATGACCCTGCTTTTAGTTATAATTTCAAGAACATAATTTAAGAAGTTAAAGAAGCTGAATCAGTGCATAAGTGGACTGCGAATTACACATAGGTGTAAAATGCAGTTAATTTCAACTGGGGAGGATGGTTTGAAAGAAAACGAAGACAGAGAATGGTTGGTTGGTTGGTTGATTAGGTTTTTTTTAACAAGTTTCAAGAAGGATATGCTGCTCCATACATAATAGAGACAGAGAAATAGAAGCACTAAAAGAAGAATTCTTTCTAGAAACAAGAACATCTAAAATGAAAGTCGATTGTTAATTTCAATTTCATGCGTAAATTGAATATAAGGATCAATGGAAATAACAAGATTTTAAGTAGAGAGATTGAATCATTATATCCTGATTCAACTTCCTTAACTTCAGTGGCTGATATCACTCATTGGCGAATTTTTGCGATGGATGTTCTAGCTCTGTTTGAATAGCTCTTAGTTTGCTTCGTCGCAGTTCGTTCTTAGCGGTAGGGCGAATACTGTTGTTTTGACTTGAAAAGAGGGGCTTACAACGCTCTTGAAATAATTGTCGCCCACTAACTCAGATATACCTGCTTTCTTCAGAGAAGTTTTGTAAGTTATTTATTTACAAGCAGTAGTTTTATTTATTGTAATTATCTTCTTTATATGATTGACATTTGAGTTACATAGTGTTAAAATGCAACTACCCGTAGGCAAACGCCTGCGTTGCCTATGTGTCAACGCAGCATTTTTAACCTCAGCATTTTCTTTCCAAAAAGAGTTGTTCTGATTTTTAAAAAAAATATTTGCCTTATTTTTAAATCATAGGATGAAAGGATCTCTCTTCAACTCATGTGTGGTGTATATTTCAATAAAGCTTTTATTGAGTTTTCCTGTATAATTTTCAATACACATAATAGTTTGATGTATACACTCTGTTAAAAAATATGCTCATCTAAAAATAGAACCAGACCTACAAAACTGAGATGATTAAAATTTCATCGTTAAATAACGCACCGGGCATTTCCAGAGCTATAGATAAATGTACACTCTTTTGTAAAAAAAAAAAACGAAGCACCCCTAAAATATAATCCGATCATCTCGAATTTCACATGCAAATTCCTTTATGCCAAGTATGAAAATGATTAAATTTGCAAGGCCAATGAGTGTTAACTTCGGCCATAGCGCACGTTTCTACTGCTCAACTAGCATCCTGTAAAAGAGGTTAAAAATGTAGACGGTTTATCTTAACTCGTTATTGGCGTTGCAGTTCCGTGGAGACACAGCCAATAATGCCGTCACGGCGTTGCCGAAGATCTTATAAGCAATTACACGAGTTCGAACGTGGTCGTATAGTTGGAATGCTTGAAGTTGGCTGGTCATACCGAGCAATAGGACGCCACCTGCATACACAAGCTTCCAGCCATTACTCCTGGTGTGGGGTGCTATCTCTTACGACAGCAGTCATCGCCCCTAGTCATCCTGCTTGCAACTTCAACAGCTCAACGATATGTTGATGAAATCCTGCGGCAGTTTGCGTTACCCTTCATGGCACGGCATTCTGGGGCCATTTTCCAACAAGATAATACCACGCCACATACGGCTTGCATATCTGTGGACTGTTTCCGGGCTGTTGATACTGTTCCTTGACCAATAAGGTCACCAGTATGGGACATGCTAGGCCGCCAGATTCGGGTACCCCGAAATATAACAGATCTGGAGCAACAATTGAAAAATGCCAGGCAGAATGTATCGCAGGATGACATTAAGAAACTTTATCACTCCTTACCTAGACGTATACAAGCATGTATTGCCGCCAAGAGGGGTTCCACTAATTACTGATTTGAAAATTCAATGTGCAATTGCTAACCGTTGATGGGTCCTGTTGATGGACCTTGATTTCGTTATCATTTCATTACCTGTGTATGAACTGTATGCATATTTAATTTCAATAAAAACAGACACTTTCTTCATGGTGCTTTTTTTTTTCAAAACAGTGTACATATAAATAACGTCGCTTGCATAGACGGACAAAGCTCACAGATTTTGCTGTTTTGTTACGTTAAGAAATCTGTGAAGATGCTTCTATGGAACAAACTTCAGCAGTACAAGCAAATTGGGCGAATTTAAGAGAAATCGCATTTAGGCTAAAAAGAAGTTGAGTGTCTGTTGTCATATTTGGATACTGGCAACATTGGGTCCAGGAAAACACACATGACCAAGTCACAACGTATCATAGGAAAACAAGTCTAAATCCTCCGTGGCAGAGGATCTAGACGTATAAGAGAAACAAGTGCCCGAGGGAATCATGCAGTCAAGAAAACAGCCATGACGATACCAATGGTGTCCTTGTCTCCCATCCAAATGTACATAAGTTCCTCTATTCATACAGAATTAAGGCACTCCATTTGGCGAAGACTAGTAGAGATGGGACTTCATTCTCGGCTTTCTAAGGCTACAACTGACCACCTAACATGCCCACACTGTCCGGAGTTGTGTCAAGTCTGAAAATCCTGTAAGGTATCCAGTTGAAAACGTGCAGTTTTCAGCGATGAATTCCGCTTAGTAAGTAATCATCGTATCCGTGTATGAAGAAGTCCTGGTTATCACTGCAATTAAGTTGTTGTCGAGAGTTACGCGATCTTTTCTTTCGACCTAGACTATTAGATCTGCCCGAAAATATAGAGTAACTGTTTGGACGGCCGAGATAGTGCCACCTAATTTAGACCGAAACACAATGTGGGAGACATCCTATGGGATAGTACTTTCCCCTACCACCAACCATTCGAAAGAACTTTTGAACCGACAGGTTTAAAGTGCCCGTATCCCGTGTAAACACGGAGACAGTTTGGCCAGAGCCAGGAATCGAACTCTGGGCCTCCGAGAGCAATTCAAGTGCTTCAACTATTGGGGCTAACCCCCCCCCCCCCCCCCCAAGCGTTACACATGAGTCTAGTAGCAGTCTCCTATGACAGCTACTACTTATTAGTTTTGTTATACGATAATTTGATATCACGTCTGTACAATGAAAACATTTTACAGCCAATTTATATTGCCTATGTTATCATGCCGTCCAAAAGCTATTTACCAGCTTAATAATGCTAGACCTCGCATGGCCAGAGTCTCTCGACATTGCGTCTGCCAGGTCCATATCTTACCATCGCTATCTAGGGATCCAGACCTCTAGCTAATCGAGCATGTCTGTGATATGTGGTTAAGGCAATTGCAACTATCAAGGCATTGAAAGCTGTGGGTGTTATATAAATACACAAAATTTGCAGTAATTCAGAAATGTAATAATCTATAAATTTCATAATTAATATTAATACATAACTTTTATTTGAAAAAATTCGTCAAACCATTGGGCTGGAATTCAGTTGTAATGGGCCTACAGGTCGAGATAATTATTAAAGAAAATATCACAATTATTCTGTTACTTTTAATTATTTTTGAAGTGATGCATAAAATGCACAATAAATTAAATATTTTCCAATTTCAAAAGCCTGTGACTCAAAAATATGTTTCTTCTTTTTCAGGTTATATGCACCACTTACCGCATTGTCAATACAGTCAATACCAGCAACGGAAAAAGCTGGTGGAGGTGACTGCGAATCACTTGGAAGATAGACTATGACAACGGCCTCAAGGGAACTGGCCACCAGTTCCAACAGCTGCACTCTGAACAGACTATAGGTAAGGAATGAGAAAATAGCCTGACAGCGGCCTTCTGTAGTCGGCCCACCTAAATGCTTATAAATCAATAATACAAGGTAGGGTCTTCGGAGACTGTGCTGATATCTCCAACCCTGATTGGAGGAGAGGGGTGCAATGTTTCTATCGGCGATTTCCCCAAACGCTGGCAGAATTTGATGATTGCACGTTGTTCTTCAAACGCCATTTCCGTTTTCGACGAACGCGAACGCCTACAGTTCACTGACACGCATTGTCTAGGAAAACACCTGCTTCTTCCTTTTCACATCTCGCGTCACATGTGCCTCTACGCCACGGTAAAATAATTCCCCACTCCTCCAATCAGGGTTGGAGATATCAGCACAGTCTTCGAACTTTTTGATCCTACCTTATATAACCATCCTCTAACTTGCTACTGAAAAGGATTTCAACAACACTCACCATTTCTTCTAAACATCAGTCAGTAAATTGCTAAAATCCTAATATTGTGTTTAAACCTTCCAACAAACTCGGATTTTTTAACCTTAAAGATCCTTTAGTAATGGATAATTGTTGGGGCATTTACAGCATTTCTTGCCAGTGCGGTCTTCCTTATACTAGTCAAACAAAGCGTGCTTTAAAATTTAATATTACGGATCATGAAATCTATATAAAAAAAGGGGGGAATTTAATAAATCTTCAATTGCTCAACATTGCTATAATTTTGACCACTGTTCTATGCTTCCTTCAGCAAGGATCATACAGAAATGCGCGTCAATCTATGACTTTGACTTCTTTGAAGAGTTCATTCAGAAAAATCCTAGTAATTTTGTTAATGGCATATTTACATCCAGTACTCAATTTTGTCCGCGGTCTGGTGGAGTGTTTTGTAAATTTTTCCACTTTCTTTGTTCCATTTCTTAGCCTTTGGGCTCTTATGTGTCATTTCGACTTATTTTTCGTTTTGTTGGATCTCTTTCATTCTTGCTGGGACTTGGCGCGTCTTTTCAAGTCATTCTTGTGTTGTTTTGCGCACGCCAATTTTGTATGTTATTTCTCGCTTCGGATTTGCTGGGATGTTCTTCATGCTGCTTTCTGATTGGCACTTTCAGGTGGCCACATAATACAGGTCTTGGGTATATAAATCCCTCTGTTTCTTTTCTTCGCCCCCATTTCATTATTTTGACTTCGAGTGTGTTGGTTCTCTTGCACTGATGAAAAAAATTCAGAGTATCCTCAAAACAGCTCTATGCTATGTTATTTCCGTATTTGTGCTAAAATACGTTGTCAAGTTTTCTTATAAAAAGTTTAACGATCGTTATCTACCCGGAAGTATTTTCATCTTTAAATTTCATACTTTTTTTTTCTTTTTAATTAATCACTGACGCCACTGACGCTGAAAAAATAATTAAAAAGACTAAAACATACCCCTTCGAAATATGAGGGGCATGGACGTATTTAAGGGACCCCCACCCCCACCCCGAAATTGAAAAGTTTCAAAATGCTCCCTAATCACACATGTGATTAAAAAAAAAATCTACTGTGAATCCCCATTTAGTTTGTCGTTCTGAAATCTTTGAACTAGAAAAACAACCCGCTTTAACTTCCGATAAGTAAATAAATAATAATAATAATAAAAATGGAATCCAGATCGAACAAAACCGTATCCTCAGAGTCATAAGAAAAGTCCCCCCCCCCCCTTAACTCCGTAACGATGTTATCCATAAAAAATTTTAAATTAAAACCATCAAATTTGCTATCAAAAAACATTCCAAAATTTTTTCCCAAAATATTCAAAGCATCAGAAATGAAGCTCTCTTTAATATATTTGATTACTACCCGCGGAAACAAAAGAAGCGACCCCCGACCAGTCCTTTTCGACTCTCAATAAACTTTTAATTCATCTTTTACTTCCAGGCCCTCTACAAATATATACTATATACAGGGTGTCCCCAAAAGATTGAAACACGCTTTAATTCTTTACCTGTTGGAGATAAGTGGATAATGTAAATTTCAAAAATGTTGAAAATAAAGTAGGAAATAAGACTACGTTAATAAAATACTCCTCCCATTAATTTTCAAAAGTTACACTTTTTAAATTTTTATACGACCACCTTAGACAAATTTGGTCAATCAGAATTTTTTTATTTTTAACGCAACAAGATCACTAAAAAAACCGTAATAAATCAACTGAATTATGATAAAGAAAAAAAATCTGACTTATGCCACTTTTCCGTACCATGTGAAAGGCTGTTTCATCAGTGAAAATAGGGATCATAAACAAACTAACGATGGAAATTGTATAGATCAAAAATGCGTTAATATGTGTAAAAATTTTTATTGCAAATGCATCTAAATAAAGCGCATCTAAATCCGTGATTGCATCGTAAGCCTACGCGGTATTCGCAAAAATGCTTCCTATGTATTATCATCCAGTTTTATCTTTTTTGTAATATGTCACAAATTTACATTTCTAATTTTATATAGGGTCCCCATTCACAATGTTCAATTTTCAATTAAATATTACTCGCTCAATTTTAAAGATACAGATATGCAGTTATTTTTAATGATCTTGTTGCATTAAAAAGAAAATTTTCCTAATTGACCAAATTTGTCTAAAGGGGTCGTATAAAAATTCAAAAAGTGTAACTTTTTGAAAACGAATGGGAGGACTATTTCATTAACGTAGTCTTATTTCCTAACTTACTTTCAGCATTTTTGCAATTTACATTGCCCACTTATCTTCAACAGGTAATGAATTAAAGCGCGTTTCAATCTGTTTGGAACATCCTGTATATATATATACAGGGTGTCCCAAAAACATTGACCTTGACTTTTATTCCTTAAATACTGATTTTAGATATATATAATAAATTACAAAGTTACGTAAAAAAAGGTACGGAATTTTATGAAATCGATAAAAATTTTCAAGGGAATTAAATTTTAAGAAATACAAAATTTAAATTTTTATACGGTTCCCGTACAAGAACATTTCCAATGAGTAAAATGTGCCCCATACGCTAATAAGGTGATGTACAAAATTTCAGCATTTTATCATAAAAACTTCCAGAAATATAGTTAAACAAAGTTGGTGAGAGATTAATCACAAATTAAAATGTAAATGTTTACAGCAAGAGTGCAAATGATGCAACGCAGAAATGCATCATAGCAAATAATACCTGCCTCTTTAATGGATCTTTGGCATGAATGGAAAACATTTTGAACAAACTTTATAATCTTTGTGTAAAGTTATTATTTCTACACAGTATAGATACTTTTGTACCAATAAATAGCAAAATTATTATTTATTTATGTAATCATTGTTCTCTTTCGTAATTTGTGTATGACCCCTGAAACGCGATCTGCAGACATGATTTTTTAATCCAAGAATTTTAGCCAAGAATTTTTAAAAATATTTCATCCAAGCCCTAGCTCGTCCTGAAAGCACTCAAAGCCACCCCAACGCTGACCGGCTCGAATTTTTTTGTAATACATTAAAGCTTGTTGCGTCGTATGATGATCCAAATTTGCATTTAAGGAATTAAACACAAGTTATATTACATATAGTCATAAATTAAAATGAACCCAAATTTGGCAAATCTGCACAAATCAAGAATGAACATTACTATAAAGTGTGTTTTATTTATCCTTTTGGTTTGATAATATCAGAAATTAAATGAGGAAACAGCTATTCACTGAGATTATATTTAAAAAAAATCTGATGTGGGCAACACATGACTTTCCTTATATAATGCAATGAATTTACTACTTTTACAGCTAAAAAAAAGTTATTCTTATAGTAGATACTTATATTCTTTCCATGATATTGAATTTTTTTTCAATTAGTCGTCATTTTCATTGTTTTAGCGTCATTTTTATCAATTTGGCAAGATTTTTGTTAATTTGGCAACAATTAAAAATGTCGCCTGGTTCGCGACATTCCACCAAATTCGTCGCCAAAATCTTGTCAAGCGTTATGGGCGGAGAAATAAGTTATTCTTACAGCAGATAAATAACTATTGGCGTTCAAATACAAAAGTATTACTCAAAGTATCTTTTTTCATGAATGGAAGGAGCTAGATCCACGAGAATGGTGTCACCAAATTTATCGCATGGTATTACATATGAAAAGTGAACACGTTTCTCAATAGGAAATATTTTAATTTTTTATTTTATATAACTTTTTGATAATTTTTTTGAAAAATGTGCAATATCTCGAGAATGGTTCGTGCTAGCGTTCTGAAATTTATGCCAATCGTTTTTTAATGAAAAATTACATAAGAAATATCTATTTGTGTAACTTTATTAGCGGTTTGATTTTTTGACGATTTTTTCAAAATTTCATTCGAAAATTTAGGGGAGTTCTGAACATTCGATTGCGTATAAAAACAATAGGCTTCCAGTGTTTACGGATTGTGATTTTTATACCAAATTTCATTCGAATCTGTCCATTCGTTCGTCAGTTATCGTCTCCACAGACTCACTGACACACACACACACAGACAGACATCACTTCAAAAGTGTTTGATTCGTGATCAGGGATGCTTGAAACGTGCTCTCCCGTCGAAAACTCGAATTCGAATTTTCGACCCCGTCACGATACTTTTCTTATACATTATGTATATAAGGAAAGTAAAAATGCTTTATTCGCCCATTTAAGATATCAGTGAACAATGCAATGAATACCTTTTTGTTAAAGCTGATCATCGCCAAATATTCTTGACTGCAGTGGTTGCAAAACAAATATATTATTTGCCACAATTGTCACTATTTCTAAAAATATTTCAATGCGATTAAACTTCCTATCTAAGTACACATAGGTTATACGCATTATTTTCTTCGATTACGACATAGTTATGAATATCTTTAAAATTTAATAATTTTAAATTAAAAGTGATAGATGTTTAGAATACAAATATAAATAAATTCAAGGAAAATAATTTGTCTTATCCATATATTAATTTTAAATTATAACAGTTTGCTCAAATGCATTTTCATTCAATATTTGTTATCGGAAAGGAATCTACGAAAGTGCGTTTTACTTTAAGAATATAATTTATTTAATTTTGATAATTTAAAATATTAGAAATATTAGAATAATTCGAAATTAAAATATCAGAAAAAATTGAAAATAAAATATCAGTTTTAAATTTTAAGTAAACAGCACCTATTAGCTTTTTTATTTATTTTGTCCAGGCTCAACCCGACCCAAACTTAATAAAACGTGATCCGAACCCCGCCGTGGGCCCGTGCAAACCTCTAACTTGGACCCCTTGAGATTGATATTTAAAACTGAAAACCCCAAATTGAATTTCAAAATACGCCACTGCGTGCGGGTTAGGCGTTTTCTGTATAAACGTCGCAGAACCTAACTCGCAGGATCGTTCGAGTTAGCCTTTTTCTCGTTCAAAGTCAACTGCAGAAAAAAAAAATGTTTGCAAACAAACTAATTACAATTTTATTGACTATATTCATTTACAATGGAAATATTTGAAGTAAGTCCCGGATTTTGAGAAGCATAAATACACATTGCATTTTTCCCAACGCGTTTTTTTACTGCTTTTGCAGTTTCCGTAACAGCACATAAGAGGTCTTGAAATGCCGTCACAATATAGAAAGTGATCACACCCATAATATATTTTATCTGCACATGGACGTTTTACTGGGGATTATAATTATTTGACCTTTTGATTGCAGGAACTTCGTCAATTTCTTCGTTGTCACTTAAGGCTTTTCTATTAGCAGGTGGAGCTGCGAGAAGAGCTTCAACTATCTACACGGGAGGCATGACCTTCCCTGCCCCTCCCCTTATCAACGACCATGTAAATATACATTACACTGATTGCATATTACACAGATATTCACGTTTTTCTTAAAAATTAGGCTATTGTCAACATTAATAAAACAGTAAACGAAAGTTCCTTGGAAAAAAGTTACATTTTTGATAGCAAATGCGATAAGCTTAAAGCCTAAGTAGCGCGATCGTGCGAGTGACGAAATATTACGCCCTAAGAGCAAAATTATTAATATACAAATTATAATTTTTCTTATTTTCTACTTATTTTAACATTAAATTAATGATTTATATCTAAGCAATTACCAATTAAAAATATGTTTTTACAACAGATTTGACAGAACCTTTTTGCAACAGATAAATTGCTATGCTGCTTTTCATGAACAATTGCGAAATTATGAATGACCGCCAATTGTAACTCCAAAACTAACTAGATTCATTTTCTTTTGAACAAAATTAATATTATATAATTTCTGTAGACTACGACAATCGTTTGTTTCCGGCACTTATTATATCGGACTAAAAATTTACATAATGCCTGACCCGTACGATTGTACTTATTCGAGCTTAAAGGGCTGTGATCAGCCCCTTTAAAATACTAAAAATTTGGTATGACAACGATTTAAAGAAACTGGTACTGGAATTCCACTCATGGACTTTCCAATACACAAATAAACGAAGTAACCAATGGGGATCTATTCATGAGTGTCACTCCTACAAATATTCACGTATTGTACACCCACAATAACTGGCTGATATGACAAAACTTTGAGCAGAATTAATTCATTTTTAGAATTAACTCATGTTTAGAATATTACTATCAAAATGTTTGACTCATGGAATTTGAGAAGAGATAAAACTCCTATGGACGAAAAGCTTGAAAATGTCATAAAACTTTGAAAATTGCATTTGGATGTCGTTGGTCTTAGCAATGTCCCATCTGTTCTTATTTGACACAACAGGAAAGCATATAGTGTTTAGTATATGTATTTTTGATTATTTTCGTATTGCAGCTCCTTAATTATGAGTAGAAGTAGTAAATGTTTTGTTACTAGTTGTAGGACAGGATACAGGAGATAAAAGCTTTTTTTCTTTTTTCAAAGACTACAAGATTTGTAAACTGTATTTAGAAACACCATCTTGAAGTACAAGAAAATTTTTACATGTTTTTACATGTCCATCATCAGTGATGATGGACATTATGGTGTCTAAAAACGCTATGGCACTTTAAAATGTAAAAATTTTCTTGTATTTCAAGATGGCGTTTTTAAATACAGTTTATAGATCTTGTAGTCTTTGAAGAAAATATTTGATATATTTTAGACGCGTTTATCATACTTATCAAGATAGAATTGAAAGGTAAAATAAATTTAAATATGTAGAATGCTCTTTTTGCTTGAGTTCTAATTTGCATTGCATTGATAATTTATTTATGCAAAATTAGCAGTTTAAATACATTCAATGCGAACTTTTCGCCTTAAAAATGTATAAAATGCGGTGGAACTTATCCTACCTAGATTATTATTTAAAATGATTTAGGCACTTTCTTAAAATAAAGTAATTCCTTTCCCTTTACTTTCACGGTTTAACTGTTCAAATTTTATTTTAAAATATAAACTGGTCAAAATATTTTTAAATGGTTAATCACGTGGTAATATTTACAATTTATAATCCTTAGTGGTTTCGTGTGAATGGACCTCACGGTATAACCCTGTGACCAAGAACTTCTTGTGAAATGTTATTGTCGCTTGCTTTTTTATTGTCATTGGATTCTTCTTAAGTTAAAGGAGGATGTACCTCTGCGTGCAATGAGGGATGATCAGTCAGTTTAAATCAGTCGTGCACAACCCGCGGCCCTCGGCCTAATCGTGTGCGGCCCGCCGCCACCCTCAGCTTGACGAACACATAAAAAAAAAATTCCAAGACTTTCGCAAAAAAAAAAGAGAGAGAGAGAAAAGAAAAACTGCATCATAAAATTTTATAAAAAATTATTTTTTATATCAACATTTCTTTAAAACTAGTAGGAAATCTGCAAAATGAGTTCCGTCGTCGATTTCAAGATATCAGAAAGCTTGAGAAATCTTTGGAAGTGTTCGCGACAAATATTGAAGCAGCGCCCTTCAATTTTCAGATGGAGCTTATCGAAATTCGGAGTAACTCCGAATTGAAAGCTAAATTTTCTGAAGTTTCTTTACTAGAACTTTATAGAAATTACGCCTTGTGAAATGGAAAAGTTGAAAATTCACTCTCAAACGATAACATTATTTGGGAGCACCTACTTATGTGAACAACCATTTTCATTAATGAAACAAGTGAAATCAAAAGGTCGTTCTCGTCTAACTGATGAATACTTGGAGGGAAACCTATGGATCGCTGTATCCAACATTGAACCAGACATTGAAAGAATAGTGCAAAACCAAACAATGTCAAATTTTCCACTAGCTCTACAAAAAATAAAAGGATTTTGGCGATGTCTGTACGTTTTTGAAGCGAGTTGTTTTAATTTCTATATTTGTTCTGAATCTTCACTTTTAATTTTTTGTTTCGGTATTTACTAAAAATATATTGCTGGGTGGTACCCCCTCTTTGCGGCCCGCCGTTGCTTAGTCTATATGAAATTGGCCCGCAGGTGCTAAAAGGTTGTGCACCCCTGGTTTAAATAGTTCTAACAGGGGGACAAATCCTGCTTCTCAACACGTTATCACGTGATGACTATTGTCAGACTCCAGAATTTTATATTTCCCCTGACGTAGATTAAAAAATATCATTCGAACAGATTATAAGAAGAGCAAATGGTAAAACATCTAAAATAGAGTGGTTGTAATTGAAGTAACGTTCTATTTACTTTGATAACAACGTTTAAAGAGACTTGAAATGTAAGATCATCTCAGCCACAAATGATGCTTTAATTTATTTTCATTGTCTCCTTTGAATGCTCTGAAATCAACATCTCATTATAGTAGGAATGCATACTGCAGTATAGCATGATATAATCTGGACCATGCCATTAAATATACAAGACCAGGTTATGACAGGTATCCAAAGGTCCATTCATTTGCTCGTTAAACCAATTTGGCTCATTAAAACTGCTCATTAGTCGAATGATTAAATGTATAATTCTCGTAGTCGGTGGATACGATGCTTATACATCTTTGAAGTTTATAAAAGCAATACAGTGGACACCAATTTATATGTTGACTAACCCACAGACAACTTAGAAGCCCACTGGCATACTTCTAAGGTGAAATTTCGGTTCAGATTAATAGGTTTAGGATTTTTTGAACCTTTATCTCACCTTTTTCTTGGGATATTTATTCCTTGGAATGTATAGTTCCCATTTTCACTTTGTCAGATTATGTAGTAGTATAAAGTAGTGTTTTCACGAAAGGTTTCGAATTCGAGATATTATTATCAATACATGTTTTAAGACCTCCTGAACACATTTTGACTATTTTTGAAGTGATGTCCGTCTATCTGTCTGTGTTCGATTTCTCGTGAATACGATAACGGCCACAAATATTAATGAATTTCCACGAAACTTTATATCCGGTTTTGTTATAAAAAATAATCTAGAACTAGACAGAATGTTAAATTCGAGAGAAAATTTCGAAATTTTATATTTTTAACATGGCAGTAGTAGAGAGAAAGTACTGTTTTCACGAAAGTTTTCGAATTCGAGATATTGTTATCAATATATATTTTAAGACCTTCTGAACACATTTTGACTATTTTTGAAGTGATGTCCCTCTGTTTATGTGTGTTCGATTTTTCGTGAACCCGATAACGGCAACAAATATTAATGGATTTTCACGAAACTTTATATCCGATTTTGTCATAAAAAATAATCTAGAACTTGACAAAATGTTTTTTAATTCGAGCGAAAATTTCGGAATTTTATATTTTTAACATGGCAGCATACGACGAAATTTGATATAATCGTGCATAAAAGGGTTTATTTACGGCTCAATATCACGAGACTTCACAGTTCCAATCATTGTTGTGAAAAATAGCAGCGATACAAATTTTTGTTCGCCGCTACCCGAGGTTACAATGTCACATATGGTATCAATTGAAAGATTTTTTCAAGCTTTTTAAAGTGAAAAGTAACACGCTATAATTTGTAATCATTTGGATCCATAATACCAATTTTTCAAAACTATTGTAAAATTTGAAAAAAAAAAAAATAATAATAATAAAAGGCTTTGAAAAAATGAATTTTGATATTAGAAAATCGAGTTGATCTACACTCAAGTTAATTTTTCACCAAACCCAATCACGCGAACTCTACCAAATATCCTCGTTTACAACTCTATCGCTAGCATAGCCGAAGACTTTGTATTTATATATTTGTGTGGAAAGACTTTTCTTCAAAGAGATGTAGCACCAACTAATACCCTCTTTCCAACTTCAACATCCATTCCTGAACGAAACCAAAACCTTTTCCTCTTGATCTGATTTTCATCATTTTATATGATTGGGTTATTATTCTGTTTTAAAATTCAAATAATCGTTAAATCCGGAGAACTAAAAAATTATATCAATTACGCAACGCATAAGCAGATAATCTTACATTAATTAAAAGTTTATATTTTCGGTGTGAAAACTTATATAGTTAAAACTCTACTGATTTAAAAGCAGAAACGAACTTGCAACAATGGTTAATCAACTTTAAAAACTGGCAATATTTTTTTTTTTAATTAAGGGCTGCTGATTTTTTTCTGGTAGACATGGCACTAATTTTGAAATAGAAAAGGCGTTGAGTGAATTATTAATCGCAAAATTACATTAGCTGAATAACTTCTGAAGCCTTTCTTTAATTCTGATCGACTTCCCAAATTAAACAATAACTCTTGCATGGTTAGACGTCGTGACAGTTAATATTGAAAATGACAAAATTTAGCATTAAATTACGTATACTTACACATTACTAGCTGCATGCTCCAACAACTTGGAACATCTATCTCCTTCCCATATAATAATTAGTTTACATTGTAAAGAATGCAATTATGCGCAATAAAAAAGCATAATGCGCATTTTCTTATAATGCACACTTTCGAACGGCTAATGGAACTCTAACACGTTTACGATGTTTAGAACATAAAGAAAAATATCAGTAGCTAACGTTGTTTATGAATCAGCGAACAGCTCGGTTAAACTAAGATTAAAAATAATTAAAATTGACCAAACAAATAAAAGACTATTATTGACAGAAACAGAATTTTCCGGTTCAATCGGAGTTGATTGGTGTAATTTTTCTCGTGCTAATTGTTAACCGGCTAGTAAGAGGAACTCCAAATAATAGGGTTGTATTTAAAACTATCGACCGGTCAGGTATATCTGATTAAATTATAACCGAGCCTTTAAAACGATTTCGAGTGTATTGCACAGGGTAAATCACTAGTGTAAATACTGGGACAGTTTGGGACGAGCCGGGAATCGAACTCGGGTCATTTGAGTGTCTCATTTGTCCATGTTTTGAAAAAAAATTGTGAATGTTTACACGAAATGTATAATTAATTTTAACAATGCGGCTAGAAAATTTTTCCGCAGACATTTTTATACAGTGTTCCAAAGAAAACACCCGATAAATTTGAAGAAATTAAAAATACGAACTCGGCAAGAAAGCGATATTAAAGAAAATGTACATTACAGAGTTGTATAGCTGTTCTACAAATCAATAATCTATACAAATCAGCAACAAATCATTGAGGTACGCTATTTTTCGTGTTATCCTTGCTCTCAGTTATCTGAGAATTGGGTTGATGATTTCGGGAGATCGATTTTGAATAGCGTGCTATATGAATTTCGCTATATTGTATTGTTTTAGGGGACAGTATAGTTTCGGGCTAGTATCAATTTGGCAGGAAATGAGAAAGTAGAGGATACATATGGTCCAGGTACAGCTAATGTACTAGAATGTAATAGGGTGTCTGTCAAGGTACAGGTGTTTTGGCCTAATAATGTGAAATTGTTTTTTTGGGCAGTTAGAAGAAAATTTTCGAGTTTCGGGTATTAAGGTTCAACAAATAAAATGTGACACATTAGTGGCATCCCTGGATCCCCAAACATTGTCTCATACTTCAGATTTAGTGTACCAACCTTCAACAGATACCCATTATGAGACATTGAAAACTAGGTAAATTAAAGCATTTGAGGCGTCGCAAGTGAAAAAAAGTAAAAACTTTCTTGCAGGATTTAGAAAAGGGGAGTAAAAAAAAAAATCATCGTTTCTAAGGGAAATGCGAGAATTGAATGATGACCAGGTAGCTGATGCATTTTTGAAAGAGGTTTTGGATGTGTAGATTACTCAGTAATATCCAGGCTAGTATTTTGTCAGTAGGCATGGAGGAATTACACAAATACCCAAATTAACTGAAATAAGGGATAAAATTTCAAATTACAGTCAGAAAAATTTATTCAATTTCTGTGCAAACTATTAATCAGGATCCCGCTGTACACAAATTACAAAAGTAAGTTTCAGATTTGCAGAAATTATCTAAACAGGAATAATCTAGAATATGCGCAGATCAGAAAAGTGGAGTCAGGATAGAAACAGAAAGCAACGTAAAGGGCATAATACTCACCGGGAGGACTTCATTTGTTATTATCATTTTCGATTAAAGATAAAGCCCACAAATGTGTTGCGCCGTGTGTTTATAGTGAAAAGGAACTTGTAAATAGTGAAGAAACATTGGCGGTTTTTGAGCAACCAGTAGTAAGTCGCAGACAGTATTTCAAACAGTTACTGACAGTATTTCAAAACAAGGTTTTCATTTGGGTAGTGGTAGTGATGTTTCGTGCATGCCCAACTCATTTGTTTCGCAGAGGTTGAAATCGGGGTTAATTTTCTTACATGTGGTAAATGGATTAGATATAACTACGTATGATTCAAAGTTACTCAGTTTGGATTTCGGGGCGCTCGAAAATTTCGCTGGATATTTACAATTGCTGATGTAAGTAAACTAATTCTAGGTGCAGTTTTCTTACAGAATTTTGAGTAATAGATCTCAAGCAACGGATAGTGATAGACAAGGCAACTAGAGTTTGCATTAAAACGCTCTAAGGGCAATATGCAGGATGGTTGATAAATACTATAGCTAGTGGAACTGAGTATGAAGATTTTCTAAAGAATTTTACCGTGTTCGATACGATGTGATCGACACCGAACTTCCCGTTCGGCCAGCGTCGGGCCTGAGGATCGAAACTGAATTTTTAGTTTAGCCGACGTCGGATTCTGTGGACCAACTGTATCGAATCTTATAAATAAACGTAATTTATAAAACATAAAATGTACACTTACAAAACCTAATTTATATAACGTTAAAAATACACTTACAAAATTGCAATTTATATAACATAAAAAATATACTTACACTTCTGCAGAGTATTTTATTGAAACATTCTAAACATAAAGTGAAATACAATCTCTATTGCGTTGATCGCGTTGTCTTCTGTCTATACTCTGTACTGTCAAACATCCACTGAATACTCTCTCTGTCGGCTGTGAAATTACGTAATTATAGGTGTTACGCCTAAATTACGTAATCTAATTACGTAATAAGTTAAGCCTAAATAAGTTACGCCTAATTACTAACTAATTACGTAATTACTAAATAAGTTACGCCTAATTACGTAATAACAAAGGCGAATGATAAAAGTCAAGTGCCTGGCCATTTGATTAAAAAAGAAAGTCTCGAACGTGTTAAAAGCATAACCCAATGCAATTTTTCAGACCCTACGGAGATTAAACATAATATTTTCTTTGCATTATACCCAAGCGGTTGAGCCGCCGGTGACGGCTAGGTCGCAACGATTGCATCTGGCCCAGTTGAAAATTGCGAAACAAGAATTTGAGTATATGATAGGGAAGAGAATGTTGTTGTTGTTGAGACCCAGACCGTCCGACCTACCAGAAAGGTGTAAGATAACTGTTTGGACGGGCTGGAAGTGCCACCCAATTTAGACCGGAACCCAGTGGGGGAGACATCCACAGGGACCGTACCCCCCTTCCCCTACCACCAACCTCTCGGAAGGACTTACGGACCCACATGTTTAAAGTGATCGTACTCCGCATGAACACGGCGGCAGTTGTGGCAGCGCGCAAATCCAGCGCGCAAACCACCTGGCTACCGCGCCCGAAAAGTGCCAACAGCACGCGGTGTTCCCAAGTGGTCACCCATCCAAGTACTAACCGCGCCCGATGCTGCTTGACTTCGGTGATCTAACGAGAACCGGTGTTTTCAGCACGGTAGGGCCGTTGGCTAAAGATCCATGAGTGAACACATTATATTTATCATAGTAAAGTGATCATGCACGAGTGAATAAAAGCAAGTGTAGACTTTCTAAAAATAACTAGTTCAGCCCGTTGCATATGGTTACAAAAGGTTTGTCTGACTGGAGACCCAAAGAGACTATAGGGTCCCCAATACAGTTAGTAAGGGAAATAAATATTTCCGTACCTTACTTGCGAGAAATTTTGTACAATTTGCAGGATAGGAAAGTTTTCTCCAAAATTGATTTAGTGAGAGCATATTACCAAATCCCAGTAAATCCGATTGATATTCCCAAAACTGCTGTCATTACGTCGTTTGGTTTATTCGAGTTCCCAGTCTTTAATTTTTTATTGTGAGGTGCGTTGAGTTTGATTTTTGATTTGCAAGCTTGGATGACATTTCAGTAGCTAGTGTTGATCACACGAAGCACAGGAAACATTTAGAAATGACTTTTTAATGGGTTAGCAAAGTGTTGCGTAAAAATCAATGAGGCGAAGTGCGGGTTTGGCCCAAGTTACATGCAGGTTCTGGGCCATATTATAAATAGTCCAAGATGTACTCTGTCCAATGAAAAAGTGCAGGCTATTACAAATTTTCCAAAACCTGAAACCATTGGCCAACTTTTGGGGGAATCGCAAACTTTTATCATAGATTTGCACCAAATATTGCTAGCATTTTAGGGCCATTGAACCAGTATTTAAGAGGGGCAAAAAAGAATGATAAAAGAAAGAATGGACCCCGGAATCTAGGGGTAATTGTAGGGAAATTCCTGAAAGTAGCTCTCCACATACTTAGTGGGACAAACAGCGTGGTGTGTGCATTTAACACTAGAACGACGGAAGCGGTCATTTTGACCATATAACTACTTTGAGAAATGATTCCTCCAAAGCGGCTAATCCTAACCCATTGAAATTTTATGACTTTTCTTATTTTTAGTTATTGAAAACACAGAAGAAAATTATTCTAGGTTTTATAATAAGAGAACAAATCAACGCTGCCCGTCGTTCTTTGTAGTTCAAAATATCCGTCGTTCTAGTGTTAATTCATAAAATAAGCCAGAAATTCCTCAATTGGGAAAAACGACAATTTTTAAATTGTCACAGGATTTTGATTCCTTAATCCTCAAAATGCACCCTATCTATATCATCGTTTAAATTTTAAATCACTTAATTGTGATGGACTAGGAATTCTTGCCATTGTGAAGTATACCTTATTTGCATACACGATTATACATTCACGGCAAATGTAAAAACCATTATTATTTATAAAACAACATTATATATTAAGGAACATGATAATTTTAATTCTTGATTAGATATTATTTATCACATCTTAAATATTCAAGCAATATATTTTTAATTTTAAACACATCTACTTTTCTGATTTACTCAACCTTAATTTTACTAATATTTTTATACAAATCAATTTTTCGTATATCAATAATATATATGAAACTCTCAATACACAATATGGTGAATAGATTTAATCTACCCAGTGAAATTGAGGTATTAATACATATCTTTCCTTTAGTTTGCATCTATTTTAATTTAATTCAATTTTTTCTAATTCATTATAAAATAAATAAAATTATGAAAAACTCACATGCGGCCTTGCAAGGTTTTGATGTTTCACAGGATTTGGACCTGTCCATTTGTTAAGTTCCCAGGTGCATTTTTTAAGTGTTCAGATTCACACATTCAATAAGACATTACTGGGATAGCGATTCTCACAAGTCTTCTTGGAGTACATTATTATATTTCAAGAATGGACGCCTTGTTGGCCATTAATCTGTTAAAATAG
Organism: Amaurobius ferox; assembly: GCA_951213105.1. Classification (NCBI taxonomy): domain Eukaryota; kingdom Metazoa; phylum Arthropoda; class Arachnida; order Araneae; family Amaurobiidae; genus Amaurobius; species Amaurobius ferox. The sequence goes on along the minus strand of OX578150.1, from coordinate 25,605,636 downwards.
CATCTTTTGTAATCCTTGAATTAAATGATGCTGGGTATTATTAATAAAATGCTCACCGTGCTAACTATTGTGCACAACACTATTTGACTATGATGTCGCCATTCCGTAATAGTATAGGAAAGTTATGTCCATCCACTTAGGCATCAAGATATGTTCTCCAGGGCCTTGCAAAAATTACTCGTCAGAATTCCAATTACTGGAATGTTCTCAACTCTTGAACAATTCGTTAACGTCCATAAAACTGATTAACAAGTCATCGCAGACAGTGAGAATTTTCAGTATGCAATTACTCAAGTCTGTTAGATTCTGGAGCAGGTTTTTTTTTATATCACCATAGTAAGCGATCGTTTTATCTGATCCTATAATTATTCATTATACGTACGCTTGTGGGTCGCCAGGTTGACCAGTTTGCAAAGAAATATGCAAAATATATAGACAATTTTTGTGAGCCAGTGCCTCAGGCCTCCCAGAAAACACCTCGGGACCGGCTGCCTTGCCAAATGGTAAAGCTACGAAGCAGAATCGACTATTCGCTCTCAATCCTTATCAACAACTAACCAAACACTCATTCGACAAATTTCTGCACCACTCTCTTGCTACTGAATAATTACATCGCGCCTGCGCCTTCTTCGATACTTGCAATTTTTTTTTTTTTTTTTTTTTGAGTAGAAAGGTCATTTCACCATACTGCATTTCTCCACTAGCTAATACCTGCATATCACATGACCTTGTCTCGTTAGATACTTTTTCTGAGGGATCTTCGATTAGAGTCGATACGAAGAAAAAAGAAAGATATTTTGCACTTGAAGCGTTAGTTACTTTTAAATAGATGCGTTATCGTGAGTCACCTACCTCTTTTCGCCACTTTAACAGTCGTGGAGTATCAGAGAGTGGGATAGTCACTTAGAAATTATTTTTGTAACTTGACGTTTAAAATGACCTGTTTGCAGAAGCAGCTGTCATAGAATGTGTGGGAGAATACACTCCATTCTTTTGATTTCGCGAAATTCTATATCCTTCGCTGAGTTATGCGGGGATTATTGTAAAACGATGGGAAACCATCTGGCATAATTGCTAGATTGCTTTCTGAAAACACAGCCGCAAGTGACAATTGGTTGTTCTCAAAGAGGTGTAGTCGTGGGAGAAGAACATGCGTTGAATGAAAAAAAATTGAGAGTTCGATGCCTTACATGCACAAAAGTGAAAAAATAAAAACTAATTGCGGGTTATTAATTTAAGTAAAATTTTGAATAAATTGGTCTTAAATAATTATAATTTACTGCGACACTAATTAAGCGCAGATCAAAAGTGCTATATCCCAAACAACGATGCCTTATCACCCTTCGGTTTCTGCAAAGTTAGCTATGGCAACCAATTGCAGTGAAGTTGCAATGGATGCTGTGTTGAATGAAATTACTTCTGCTGGTCCAAAACCACTAGGTTTTTATTGTAAAAAAACTTTCGCCAGCACAAAGTATTCAACTTATGATCGTTAACTACTAGCTGCATATAGTGCGATTCAGCATAAGTTGGAGGTCAGGCCGTTTACACTTATGTGGATCACAAACCTTTAGTTTTTGCATTCAGGCAAAAACATGATAAAGGTTCACCCAGACGATAAAGACATTTGGATTTCATCACGCAATTTACCCCGTTCACACAGTACATGCATAATTAGAAACTTTCCATTCTGAGATTGTTTCGATGTTTAATGACTTTCCTAGTAACACAGTATATTTGTGGATATGTCTAGATGCCCAGAATTTGTATCTAAAACAGTTTGGATATATAGGCCCAAGAATTTTGCTGCCCACTATTTTTAAACAGGAGCTTTCTCAACTTTGCACTTAAAATGGGACTTGTTTGGGTTCTGAAATTATCGCACCAAGTAAAAATCGAAATTTCAGCCTGTGTAGACCTCTAGTTCATAGAATTTGTATTTTAACTACTATTTTTCTGTTTAATCTAATGAAACTAATTATTTCCACAGGACCTGACAAAGGCTCACGAATTCCAGTGCCAGCTAACATTGCTGCCCTAAAACCTCAGACACGCGACGAGGATCAGGAGGAAAACAGCTCATCTCGCCGTTGAGTGGAGTCTCGAATTCTTCCATCGAGAGCATTATCCACGTGTTGTAGAATTCATTACACAAGGATTACGATCGCGATTCTGAATGCTGAAATGAACGCGAAAAGTTCAAATTATTATCATTCAAAATATTTGTCTCCTTAAATTCATTCTTTATTTTTATTTCTTTACATTTCAAGTAAAAATATGGCTTCATTTAACTCAAAAATTAAGAAATATTGAAATTTAATACTAAGATTCGCCAGTATAAAAGCAGAAATAACAGTTTTTCAATAACATATCTATGGATGTCTAACTGTTAAAAAATGAAATTTGTAGAGCAGTCATTTCTGACTGTCATTCTTTATTTATACTGTTGCATAAATTGTCCCCAATAGCATAAATTGCGTCACCAATGTTAAAATGTTGTAATATGTGTCATCAAAAATTTATCATTAATAAATGTTGATTTGAAAGACAATTTGCCAATTCCAAATAAATAGAACTAAAATTTCAATCTTAATTGTTTTCAGGTTAGAATTTTTTTATAGTCATTTGTCCAAATTAATTTTTAATACTACAACGCACGTGGCTGTACTATTTTTGTTGACATTTTGTCTTTAAGAATTCTCTCTATTCTAGAAAAAATATAAAGCATAACGCCGATTATCCGAACTGTCATATTATCTGGACATCCCCTTTACTCATAAAACTTTATTATCTACACAGGAAAAGAATGTTCTCATAAACTGAATAAGCCAACAAAATATTTTCCCCTGAAGTAAATGCGCTAAGATTACCCCCTTATTGGTGAATATTTGTGACAAAAGAAATGGAGTGTAAAGAAACTCGAAAGTACATCTATGACAAAATGTGAGCATAATTTAGTGCACGAAATGGCACTCTTCATTAAAAGTTCCCAAATTCATGGCAGTCATATATCAAACTTCGTTGGAGTAAGATATCTTTCCCGTGACTCAAGCGATGAAAGTGAAGAAGAGTCGTATTGTCATTGTGGGAGAAAATATAGATTTTGAAGAAATTGGAGAAAAGATAGTAAAGGAGGAAATAAATAAGCAAACAAATATGGTATTGGAAAATCAACTATATCAGAATTGAAAAGATAAATTATCTCTGTTTATATATATATATATATATATATATATATATATATATATATATATATAACTTTTTTTTCTTTTAAATGCACACTCTCCATAAATCGCAAAATCGTATAATATGTATGCAAAGAAAAAGAAAATAATTTTATATCTTTAAAATGGTGATTATTTTTTTTAAATAATCGGTAGTTATTCGAATTGTCCTCGGTCGCTACTAGTACGGATAATCGGCAATATGCTGTACTAGAAAACAAAGGCAACGTTTCCAACATCCAAAGCTCTTAGTGTAAAAAGCATTTTTAGAAAACTGTGATTTTGACGTACTGTCTCCTCCTACAGTTTCTAGCAGAATCTTTTCAAATTAGACCAAGTTTAATATCCAAATATGTTGCCTCCGAAAAAATTGAGTCCATATGACCACATCCCTGGGTTTAAAAGCAACTGCAAGTTACTTCCAGTACATTTTATTAAACGAAAAGGTGAAATGATCAATGCTAAAACAAATGCTTACTCACCAATTTTGTTGTACGGCGATTTTATCCTACGCGTGATTCATAGTAATTGATAAAATCGTGTAGATCGAAGAATTAAAAAGAAAGAAAATAAACACGTTAATCTGGTTGTACTAAATCTGGTTCTACTGAGTTCTACCGAAATTTATTAACTTATATAAAGAGTTTCATTCCAAGAAGAGACATTTTAAAAATTTGAAATCTTTTATATTTTCGAGTGAAAAGTGACAATCTTTCAGATATACAACCGCCAACTGGTTCCAATGCTAAACGTTCGGTTCCAAAAACAAGCAACTATATTTGAAGACTCACGTTAAAAAATATGTTCAATGGCCAGAGTTGATTAGCATCTGATATCATCTTCAATTTCCAATTTTTATATCTGAACAAAAGTCTGTCCCCTCCTTTGAAATAAAGCCCTTAAGCACACTTTACCAAACATTAACCAACCTACAAATGAATATACAGGAATTTCCGATTTCTCCCTGTTGCAATTGAATCAAACGGGGTTGTAGGCGCATGTATTTTTGATCAGAGTCTCGAAAAACAAGGTGGGGAGCCTTCCTATTCAGTAATTAGCGACATTATTTGATGAGAAGATCTTGTCTTCAATGGAATGAAGTTGTCCTAGCATATGTGATCCAATTAATGTGACAGTGGTATATCAAATACATAATAAGAGAGTACAAGACTCGCATCCTGATCATTCAAACCAGTCCAGCAATGGTGTAAGAATCAAAGTCAGACCCATTGGCTTTCCAAGCCTTGAATGGTCTTGTGTCATAGGCTTCTATTTGATCAACTTCACCTCACTTCAATCAAGGTGAACCTTAGCTGGGATCTCTCATTGGCAATAACATCACCCATGAACCAACTATGGTGCTTCTCAATCACTCATCAGCATGGAATAAAAATAATTATAAAAGTATGAACTTGGCAGTTTTGGGCATCCGGAGCTCAATCTCTGTGAAATTTGAGCTGGGATATAAATTCTAAAACTGCGATTAGCTAGGTGATGATCAAAGGTTTAAAATTTTAAACTATATAATTTTTTAAACTATTAAATTTTATAATTTAAACTTTAAACTATAAACTATAACTTAAACTTTAAATTATATATATATATATTTTATAATCGAAACGCAGCAATTATCACCTCTGGCTAATGATGTACTTTTTATCATAATTTCAACAATCCAAAACACACAGTTTTTGACTCTTCTGTAGCATTGGGATCAATCTATGCATGTATATCTAATATTCTAAAATATTGATAGATCAACAATCGGCTTTAACGTCTCGCCGTTCATTTCAGCATTGTACGTATAACCTCGTAATCCTTATTTCCACAGTAGACGACCTAGTTAGAGAATATCCAACATCGGTAGCAGCCAGTGAAATAGCAGGAGGAAACAAACAACTAATCACCATCCACAGTCTTCGAACTATTTATATATGAAAATAAAACTACAAACAGTCGCCCCACTAGTTGAATGGTTGTACATAAGATGGGGCTTTTAGTTACAATAAGCGAGCAGAGTACGACTTCGAAGTGAAAAATGGCAACAGTATTGATGGCTAATAGCAACGATGTGGGTTGGCATGTACTGTATTATACTTTTGTTGTATTCTTTTGCTATCGCAACTGCTAAAGTCAATTTCGTCCGATTTTGTTAAAATACATGAATATACATGTACTATTTATTATACATATGCAAATCTAATATAAATACATATGTGTATGAACAGAGCAGATATGGCGCAGTTTCAATCAAACTCAAAATAGTATCAAATCCATTTTTTTTTGTTTAAAAGAATATTAAGAGGAAAATATACTTGCGTGACGTACTTTCCAACAAGTACGATAGGCACGTGGTTAGAGAACTGGCTTTGAGCGACAAATCTCATAATTTACATTTTTTATTAAAAATAAAAGAGTAAAGATATAGTTTCATTCAAAAATGAAAATGTGTAATTGATAAAGGGAATAAAATAAGTGATTTTTGAACATTAGGTGATATTTCATAATATTTTCCCTGTGCGCACAAAATATCTTTACATAAAAGCTCCTATTTAAGGGGGATCGGGGACCCAAGAACTGAAAGTGTTTAGAAATGTCCTCAAGATAGCTGTAAATTTGTAGTTTTGCCACTATTTATATACAAAAATAAAATTGTCAGAAAATCGTATCGTCTGTAGTTTCTAAGTGATTATTTTCAAATTGGGCAAACAAGCTTAATATTAAATGATGTAGCGATAAAAAAAATAAGGCCAATTGCACCCAATGTGGGTTCACCCAGTCCTATCTGTGATCACGCCAGACTGAGCTACTGGAGTTTGAGCGAAAACCTCAATTAATCAATTCGTTTAAAATTTGGCAAGAGGGCTTAATATTTAACTATGTAGTGATAAAATATGGGGTCAATCAGACCCTATTTTGGAAACGTTAATTAGGTCATGAAAAGCTCAATTAAAGGACTCTTTTAAAATTGAACGGGCCGTCTTGATTTTAAATATATGTGTTCTATTTAACAAAAAGAGGCCAATTAAACACCCACCACCATATACAAAAATAATTGTATGTTGCTATGATTACTTCTTATTAACCTTTCGAAGGCCTCACATATCCTTACGTGAAAAATTAATTATTATTCTTCGAAAATCAATACAAAGCATTTTAATGCCCACCACAACTAAAATCTTATAAAATATATATCTACTTTGTTTCATTTTTCAGTCTCACCTATATCAATATTAGATCAAATCATTTCCACTCACTAGAGTCCAGAAAAAGATTTCAGCGTTGAAAAATGCAACGCGTTGCCACCCAAATCGTGCATTATCCAAAATAGTCATCGGTACCGTTCCCATGCTACAAATGTACTCTGCTACCAAAAAACAAATCGCACGGTGCTATATACAAGACAAATAAAAAAACAGATCGAGAATGCTCATTTTTTTCGTAGTTTCTGATCGGCCAGACCATTGTGCTCAAGTTTCGAACGTCGGTTTGAAAACAAAGACCTCCCTATTTAAAGATCTCACATGCAAAGATTGTAGGTTATTGGACAACATTCAATGTATGCTTCCAACGTTCTGAGCAGACGTTGCAGATTTCATGATATGTATGCAAGTGATATTGTAAGACTTTTCGTCTCCTCTTTGTCTTCGGGCGTTTCCTGGAGAAGCTGGCGTTTTTTATATCCTGACACTACTGGTGCTCTAGTGTTTGGCGAGTTGTGGACCATGACTGCAAGATTCTTAAACATAAAATTGTGTCATTTGACCTCCAACCAATCAGAACCCGTAACACATGGATAATCGCCTTGTGACGTTGTAGGCGTTACGGATTTTGATTTGCTGGATACCACATGCGCCAAACCCTGCCCTATGCATTGTATGTAATCCCAGCCGACCTATTCGCTTAATGATGAAACGATATATATATATATATATATATATATATATATATATATATATATATATATATATATATAAGGTGTCCCAAAAAGATTGAAACGCGCTTTAATTCTTTACCTGTTGGAGATAAGTAAGAAATGTAAATTGCAAAAATGTTGAAAGTAAGGTAGGAAATAAGACTACGTTAATGAAATAGTCCTTCCATTCATTTTCAAAAAGTTACATTCTTTAAATTCTTATGCAATCCCTTTAGACAAGTTTGGTCAATCAAAAAATTTTTATTTTTTATGCAACAAGACCATTAAAAAAACCTCATATCTGCATCTTAAAAATTGAGCGAGTTATATTTAATTGAACATTGTGAATGGGGACCCTATATCAAATTGGAAATGTAAATTTGTGACATATCACAAAAAAGATAAAACTGGATGATAATACATAGGATACCCAACCGCGTAGTGAGTACCACTGCTTTATCTGATCTCTGTCTGTGTAATGCTTTATTTAGATGCATTTGTGATAAAAAATTTTGACACATATTAACGTATTTTTGATCTAAACAATTTCCATCGTCAATTTGTTTATGAACCCTATTTTCACTGCTGAAACAGCCTTTTACGTGGTACGGAAAAGTGGCATAAGTCAGATTTTTTTCCTTTATCATAATTCAATTGATTTTAAAGATACAGATATACGGGGTTTTTTAATGATCTTGTTGAATTAAAAATAAAAATTTTCTGATTGACCATATTTGTCTAAGGGGGTCGTATAAAAATTTAAAAAGCGTAACTTTTTGAAAATTAATGGGAGGACTATTTCATTACCGTAGTCTTATTTCCTACCTTACTTTCAACATTTTTGCAATTTACATTGCCCACTTATCTCCAACAGGTGAAGAATTAAAGCGTGTTTCAATTTTTTGGGAACACCCTGTATATATATATATGTGGCTGTCTCAGATGTATGATGCCAGATCGGAGGAAATATTCCAAGGAAAGTAAATCTTTGGTCAAAAAATGAAACACACGGAAAAACTGAAAAATGTGAGAAAATATTCTGCATACAATTCATTCCTACATAATTCATTCTGAGCCAGTGGTTGTCATGAAGCGGGGCGGGCGATCGCTCTAAAGCGACAAACGAGAAAGGGACACTACTTGGGTTGAACACATTTTTGGCTTAAGGACCTAAGACTATGCATTAAGAGAAAATCCGCCCTAAAATGATTTACTCCAGGGAGTCAAAGTCTAGTTCACCACTGTTCTGAACAAAAGTCTCGAGCAATATGGCTCCAGTAATTATTTCACATTCACAAAGCGAACTTTTCCTTAATAACAAGCAGCATGAAAAATACATTTATGAAGTTCCTCTTTTATTGCTTACTAATATAAAGAATTATTTCTGTATATATTATGATTTATGAAATTCAAAATGTCACAGAATTCCACATTTGTCCTACGCAAATAATGCTTTTGACGAGAAATTTCTCTAGATCTGGCGACCATTTTTTTTTCCCGTCAGTACTTAATGGCATATTGTGTGCCTGCGCAGATGAACACTTTATAATAGACCTGGATATTTTTAAACGAAAGTGTGAATAAATCAAAGTGAAGAGAATTCTGTAGTTAAAAGATTTCAAACTAATTACATAAAATTATACATTTTGCAACAATATATACAAGACTCCCTCATAAGTTTTTATATACAATGTATCCCTTTAACTTTTAGTATTTTAGAGCTGCAAAATCCGGGTCTATTAATAGGAAGTGGCTATGCGGTTGAGAAAGTTATCAACAACTCCAGAGGTGACTTGAAGAAGTTAGGATTCCTATCTCGAAATAGAAGAAAGATAAGGGCAAATTTTCAATTTTCTCTATTTAATATGGAAAGACAAGTTGTTTGTACATGACATGTACAGCTAGAGAAAAAATCAAAACATCTGATTGCAATTGCTCAATGTACATTGCAGAACGAAACCGAAGACATCATTCGATAAGGGTTAATGTCTTCTATAAATATCAATATTTAAAATTTGCTTAAGGGGCCATCTGCGTAGTTATTTTTCTTCGTAAGATTTTCTCGGTCAATTTAGGGCCTTTTTACATTATTTTTTATAATCTGCATGAAAATTTTTGGGGAATCTGAATATGTATTACGTAATGATCAATGGGGGTTGCCCTTGAAGATTTCGGAGTTAGTGCCAAAATAACTATAGAGATGGCTCTTTATGCAAATATTAAACATTGATATTTGTAGGAGACGTTAATCCTTATTAATGGTATCTTCCGTTTTGTTCTGTTGTTGTTGTTGTTGAGACCCAAACCGTCAGACCTACCAGAAAGGTGTTGAAGACCCAGACCGTCCAACTCGTCACCAAGGACTTGAGCATCTATTTGGACGGCCGGGAAAGTACCAGAAAGGTGTAAGGTAACAGTTTGGACGGCCGGGAAGTGCCACCCAATTTAGACCGGAACCCAGTGGGGGAGGCAACCACAGGGACCGTACCCTCCATCCCCTACCACCAACCTCTCGGAAGGACTTACGGACCCACATGTTTAACGTGATCGAACACCGCATGAACACGGCGGCAGTTGTGGCAACGTGCAAATCCAGCGCGCAAACCACCGGGCTACCGCGCCCGAAATGTGCCAACAGCACGCGGTGTTACCAGGTGGTCAACCACCCAAGTACTAACCGCGCCCGATGCTGCTTGACTTCGGTGATCTAACGAGAACCGGTGTTTTTAGCACGGTAGGGCCGTTGGCCCCGTTTTGTTCTGTGCATTTGCTATATATAAATTGTGCATTTGCTATCGGCTGTCCTTTTTTTTCCCTTGACGGCTGCACACAGACAATAAAGAATGAGACCAATGAGAGGGGATAATTAAACAAATGCCCTATTATACTGAAGTACTTTTGAAAGAAATGGCGAAAAATTATAATCCTTGTAATAAGCTCACTCATTTTAATTTATTTAGAATTATACTTACTTAAAATACAAAATAAATATTGCATAAAATGTTCTTACAAATGATGTACAATAATTATACATTTTCGTTGACTTCGTTTTATATCGCCTGTGTACATGTTACGTGCAAACCGCACATCCTTCAATACTAAATAGAGAACGCCCTACAAATTTGTAATTGAAAATTTTCGCCTACCTTGCTTCGTTTTAGAGATAGGAATCTAACTTCATTTCGCAACTAGGTGCACTGCAAGCTTTCTAGATTGACACCGCATAGTCTCTTTACTATTAGTTCCTGCTTTAGAAGCTCTAGAATAGGCATGTCAAAAAGGCCTATGAGCTGCCCCTGAGCATTTAGATTCAGCCCGCGACCTCAATTAGTAATACTCGAATTTCATGAATAGTTTTCTGTACTACATTGAACACACAGGTACAGATTACAGATACCTATTGAAATCGAACATGCAGTTATCTCTGTCATAAGTACGTATCCTTTTTAAATTGAGTAAGCCTACATTAATATTATAATACAGTACCCCTGCTTTGATAGTTTGATTAATAAATCTTAATGTCGTTCAAGACTTATATAGATGAGCATCTTCATTGAATTCTCAAAATCAGCACAACCGCTTTGACGCCAAACATATATGCTATATTAAAGCTGAAAAGATGTCAATTATCTGGATCTTAGAAAAAAATGAGCTGTTTTTTAACCATTATAACTTAATGTCATTTTATTAGTGTTTAATTGAATTAGTGATTATATTAGTGTTTAAATGAATCCCGGCCCGCTGATATACTTTGGCAAAAAAATTGGCACTTTCTAAGACTGAGTTTGGCACCTCTACTGTCGAATATTTCAAGCAAAAATTAAAGCAATGCATAAAGTCTTATGATAGATCTCTGTATATTTTCTTAAATATGATATGAAATTCCTATAATGTACGAAACTGCATTGTATTTCTTACAATAACTATGTTATATCTACGCACTAAAACACTATTATGTATTGTAATATATTATGACATGAAATATTGCAGTACAATATTGCTAGACTGCAATATGATTATGTACTGAACCGTACATTAATTTTGTAGTGCAGTATGCTACATCATGCGTAAGTACAGGCCAGTACACTACCACATATTTTTTAATTTTGGTAGTGTACTATGCAGAGTATTTCGAAAATATTGCACAGCTAAATACCCTTTAAGCGATTGATTGTTGACTTATGGTTCCAATTTAAAAAATGTTTAGTAAAAAAGCACAAAATGTAACTTTTTATACGGGCCCCAAGAAAAAATTTCATTTATAAAAATAGTTTTCATAGTCTAATTAATCCAACAAAAAAGTTTCAATGTTATATAATCAATTAGCCAAGTTATCCTTAATAATAATTTTGGTGACTGATAATTGAGAACAATAAAAAATTAACTGGAGCGCAGTTCAACTCGACTTTCTCATACAATAAACCCTTTTTAGTAGTTCTTCTATCAAATTTTACAAGAATGTTTTTAAAAAATCGGTATCATGGAGCCAAATGGTTGGGGGGAGGGGGAGTAACTTGCCCCCCGATAGGCACGAACAAAAAAATTGTATCTCCACTATTTTTCACAACAATGACTGAAACTATAAAGTCCCATGATCATTGAACCAGAATTAAATCCTTTTACGCATGATTATATCAAAGATTGTCTTATGCTGCCATGTTAATAAAATATAAAATTTCAAAGTTTTCGCTCGAATTTTAAAAAATTCCATCTAGTTCTTTAAATGAATAAGGAACAATTTACTAGTTGAAACTTGCTTTGTAGAGGATCGATGTAAAAGCTTAAATTTTGTACTATTTATTAAAACGTGTCACGTGTTCAAAACTGTCTTAAAATCTATCTTATTAGAAACCTTTTCTTAAATTAAAACCATGCGTCTATCACTAATCATATAGGAGATTTTTAGTTGTTCAATCTTTTTAAAACACCCTTTGTTACACATATTTACATATAGTATCAGATAATGCTATTGTGTATATTACACTAAAATATAATATTGTGCATTCATTCATAGAACAGCAAAATAGAATAGAGTACAGTGTAAAATGCTACAGAATATTATAGTACACTCTAATGTCTTGCTATTCCGTGCACGGCTTTCGCAGTATTGCAGAAGACTATAAAACTCTGTGCGTATACCCTATAGTTTATTATAATGTACGTATGTAGTGTTGTAAAACACATTATAGGTCAGTATAGTACATTACCAAATGATATACCATTAGCGTTTATAATTTATCCCATCTGTGTCGTACCCAGAGGTTTTTCATTGAGAGTGCTAAAAGTATTGTCGATCTAATATAAATATAAATCTGTCTGTCGTTCTGCAAACACGTATATTTTCGACCGATTTTTTCGCCTCATTTAGTGTGATTATTCCTTAATAAACTCCTCCCTAATCGTGTTTATGTTTCGAGTTTTTAGGTTCAGAGATTGTCGCGGCATTAATGAAAACATAAAAATGAAACGTGTTTAAATAAAAAACATTATGCAGACGGTATTTTTGCAGAAACTTTATTAGAAGAAGATGAAATAGTGCTGTTCAGCAAGAGAAATAAATGACATTTTATTCAGTAAAAAATATATCCTATAAATTTCTACATGTAAGTATGTATGTATATCCCGCGACTAATTCTTGGCCTATACTGTAAAACATTCTGCAAAACCTTTGCTCATTTTATTCAGGTACTTTGTTGATAATTTCGGTAAACTCACAAGAAAAGCCATAATTACAAGCGTTCGTAAAAATCCCAGCTTCAATTCTGAAATATTCAGCTAATTATCGTCTGCTGAAGCGTTATATATATATATATTAAAATAAATTAAAATAAATATATTTATATATATATAAAAAATAATATAAATGGAAGATAATAGATCTATACATTAATAACTTGCATCTTAAGTTTATTGCAATATAGAAATTATCGACAAAGAGGATTTAAAACTATAAAATATAATGTCTATAATAGTGCAACTATGAAAGGAGATAATCATAAATACTGATTACTAAATAGCTTAATATTAAGTAGAAAAGGAAAGCTAGGAACTGTATGAAGGGAATTAAATAATGGATCACACGAACGATAAGGAATGGCTATTACATAGCTAAACCTAAACACGCACATCAAATAGATAATGAAATTTTAAGAAACTCAAAGAGAAAACTAAAAACTCTGATGTGGGCAGCACATGACTTTCCTTATATAATGCAATGAATTTACTACATTTACAGTAAAAAAAATAGATTATTTTTATAGTAGTTATTTATATTGTTTTCAAGATATTGAATTTTCGTCAATGAGTAGTCATTTTCCATGTCGTCATCATTAATGAGTCGCCATTGATTTAGCGTCATTTTTATCCATTTGGCGAGTTTTTCGTTAATTTAGCAACACACACATTTAAAAAAGTCGCCGTTAGCGACGTTCCACCAAATTCGTCGCCAAAATCTCGCCAAGCGTTATGGACGAAGAAATAAGTTATTCTTACAGCAGATAAATGACTATTGGCGTTCAAATATAAAAGTATTACTCAAAGTATCTTTTTTCATGAATGGAACGAGCTAGATTCCCGAAAATCATGTCGCCAAATTCATCGCATGGTATTACATATGAAAAGTGAACATGTTTCGCAATAGGAAATATCTTTTTTTTTTAAATTTTATATGACTTTTTGATAATTTTTTTGAAAAATGTGCAATATCTCGAGAACGGTTCATGTTAGCGTTATAAAATTTATGTCAATCGTTTTCTAATGAAAAATTACATAAGAAATGTCTATTTGCGTAACTTTATTAGCGGTTTTGATTTTTTGACGATTTTTTCAAAATTTCACTCGAAAATTCAGGGGGTTCTGAGCATTCGATTGCGTATAAAAACAATAGGCTTCCAGTGTTTACGGATTGTGATTTTTGTACCAAATTTCGTTCGAATCTGTCCATTCGTTCGTCAGTTATTGTATCCACAGACTCACTAACACACACACACAAACATCACTTCAAAAATGTTTGATTCGTGATCAGGGATGCTTGAAACGTGCTCTCCCGTCGAAAACTCGAAATCGAATTTTCGACCCCGTCACAACACTTTCTTTATACATTATGTATATAAGGAAAGTAACAATGACTGACACAGTCTGTGTATTCTCATAGAACTGAATACTACTCGGATAAACAGGTACTTCTCTTTGTAACTCAGTGACGCCACAAATGGCGATAACGTCCACCCTCTGGAATACTGTCAACAGTGGCATTCAGGTCTTTTGATCTCTGATTTTCCCTGGGATAACTATACCTGTCTCATACTAGAAATATATTTACCCTCAAATCCTTTCAATAAAAATTAATTTCTCTGAAACTTATGGATTTCTCACCAAATCTAAACTACTAAATTTTGAATACAAGAATAACTAACACAGACTTGAGATCCGGGACAATCCTAGAACATTCCACGCGAAACAAGTAAGCATTCAACCCCTGAGCCAAATTATATACATTTATTTTATTATTTTTTTTTTATGCATTCACATTTACACAATATACGCAATATACCACCTAAATTGGAACTAAATTACTTCAGCGGGTTTCGAGATTATGAAGGGTCAACGATTTTTATTAACTCCCGTTTTATAACTAAACTATATACATTAAAACTCAACTCTGCTTTCGAAGTTTCATGGATGATGTTATCTGCAATGAAAGCGCGATTCTAATTTTTAGAATGTCCCCTTGTGGCAGGTTCTGAGTACGAACTTCGTTGGAGTACTTTTTCAAAATATCCGGAAGTGATTACCCTTGAAGAAATTATAATACGAAAATTGTCAATGTCCTGTATGTATCTAATTTATACAAGTGTATAATGACAACAGATAAATTGTTCATGTAAAAAAATTAAACATTTGAATTAATTTTAATATTTTTTTACTTATTTATACCATACAATCCATTTTAACTCTTATTGATCCTACATTCTCATTCAAAATTTAGAATTCTCCTTTGTCAAAAATTAGACTTCTACCACAATGCTGTATAATTTATCTCTGTGCTTCTTACAATCATGCTTGGTTTTAAAATTTCAATCAACTGTGAATAAAATCTACAGACGATTTAAAATGTTTATCAAACTCACTAAGAATATTCAGAGCAGACGATTTCGTTGTTTTTCTTTGCATAGCTACTGTTTAGCAGCGGAAATGAACATGCAGTCACGGTCCACAAAGAACAGTGCATAATCTACTTGCAATTGACTGAAAGCACAAGGTGTTAACTGTACAGTTTTTACAGTACTCACTGATTGTAAATGTAAATAGAACTCAGAACACAACTCTGTCTACTTGTATATAGTTATTGATAAATTATTAAACAGATTTGGTTAAAATGTGTGTCTCCTTACTTTCTATTTCTATCGATGAAACAGCACATACAAATGACCTGAAACGCAAAATAATCTGGAATAAATCTCCAATCGATTTTCTTATCCATATTTGAAATTTTTATAACTATTTCTATCACAATCATATTAGAGTGAAAAAAAAAAATATTTTGTAATCTTTCATTTGTCGTTTTTAACACTTTCCAACATAGTTGAAAAGCGTTTATATGACTTTGGTCATTCTGTCTGTCTGTCCGTCCGTTTGCGCAACTGCCGTAAAAATGACTTTTTCAAAATTAAATTTTAGTATGTTGTTGAGACGGTCTGTGAGACATATGGGAATAAAAATGAATAATATCACCCAATTAGTTTCGGATTTAAGGGGACGGTGGACGTTGAATTTTTTTTTATTTATTTATTGACTTAGAAACATGAAAATTTGTATAAATATTCTTCTTAACATTACTATATAAAGTACCATACAATTTTTTTCAATTTTGTTATAATTTTGTATTTTTTTTTTTTTAATTTAATTTTTTTTAACGAAAATGCGAAAATGCTCCTTGTGTGCCATTTGTTCACATTTTTGATTAATTTTACATTATGATCACTCAAAAACACATTATGAACAAATTTGGGTATTCATTTTTAAATCCTTTAGAAAGTTAATTTTTTTTAACAATATTTCTCTGCATTAAAACTTAATTTTCATCATTTAATTGGATAATTATTCACTTTTAATTACCTTAATAAAGTTCAATTATAAAATGCATACCCAGTTTCATTAAAAAATGTGAAAGGTGTCGTCTTACCAAATTTCCTGCATTTCAAACAAAAATTAAGACGCATGGAGCATTTTAAAAATGTAAAACCTTTGAAAATTCCGTTTCCAAAAAAATGCCTTTAACCGTTTGCTTACGGGTGGGACAGCGTCCATCCCAAACGAAGAACCTCCCAAAAAGACAGGTATTTGACATACCCTATCCCAAAGAGTTCGATCCCTGCTTCCGCTTCTGCCGGCGATTTCCATGGACGCCAATGTCTGCAAAGAGGGATCGAACTGTTTGGGATAGGGTATGTCAAATACCTGTCTTTTTGGGAGGTTCTTCGTTTGGGATGGACGCTGTCCCACCCGTAAGCAAAAGGTTAAATGTGTAAAACAATGTTATATATTAAAACTTTTTTTAGTCGATTTTTGCTCATTTCAACATCCACCGTCCCCTTAACCCGGGTTGAAAAAATTAAATACATTGAACTCTATGGAACCGAATTCTTCAAACATTTTTAAAGCGAAGTTAAAATTCACGAATTACTTCGAAAATTTTAGAAAATATTCAAATTATCACATAAAATGTAGAAAAAAAATCTCAGCAAAATATGTTAGGTAGTTTTATTTTAAATAAAAAGGGTTTAATATAAGTAAAAGAACAAATTCAATTAAATCCTGTCTCTCGCTATATTCTCCAGAAAGAAAACAGAGATATATTTTATAAGAAATATCTTTCTAAGAGTATAATTATCTTTCTATCATGCACATGAACCCATCCCGCGAGTAAATAATTTTCAAAAATCATGACCAAATAGGCCATATAATACGAAAAATAGAATCAGTACCGTTATAAATAGAAAAAATGGCCGAATAGCGATTTTCTCAAATTCCAGGATTCTAATCAAGTGGTGTAGAATTTCTTGTTTAAAGAGTTGTTTGTCGCCAAAGTTAATTTGGCGCAAATGAGCACTATTTTGTAAAAATATTAAAATATTACACTCATTGCCATAAAAATTTGCGCACCAAGAAAGAGTTGTGAAAATCGAACGAAATTTCATATATGTGAGTGCAACAGTGATAAAAGTAAGTGATTACAAAATCAAAGCAAAAAGATCATTTATTACAGGAAAAACTACAAATGAATGGAAGTTCTAGTACCCTGTTGGGCCACCTCTAGTGTGAATACACGATGCGATACGGGCGAGCATTGAGGCATACTGATACAGGTCACGTATGGTGTCCTGAGTCATCTCACTCCACAGTTGTAAGCACTCCTCTAGTTCGACCAAACTTGTAGGCTGTCCAACTTGCCGTCCCAAGTGATCTCAGACATGTTCGATCGGTGACAAATCTGGGGATCGGGCAGGCCAAGAAAGGGTGGTAATGTGGCGGAGGCATTCCCTTGCTGTGTGTGGCCGAGCATTGTCCTGTTGAAAAATGACTCCTGGGAGCTTTGCCATGAATGGCAATATATGTAGCTGAAGCATGTCACCGCTGGGCTGTCATGGATCAATATTAGAGGTGACCGGGTGTTGTATGCGAAGGCATCCCATACCATCACACCAGCTGTGGGAGCGGTGTGCGACCGTAAAGCGAAGGTAGGATTGAGGCGTTCACTACGGGGTCTCCACACACGTACACGGTTGTCATCACTACCCAAATTGAATTTCAATTCGTCACTGAAGACGACCTGGTTCCATTCGGTTGCGGTCCAACCCCGTCGAGCACGACACCCAAACGGGGGCGCCGGTGGGTAGGTGTCATTGGCAGCACACGTAATGGACGCCGCGATATCAAATGCCCTTCAGCCAGGCGCCTCGCGATGGTACAGACAGACACAGGAGCCCATAGTAAAGGTGCTACCTGTGTCCAGATGGCGGACAATGATGTAGTTGGCGCTGTGCGTGCGTGTCGGGTGATGTGACGGTCTTCTCAGCTATTGGTTTGCCGAGAGCGTTCTGAGCCTGGCCGCCGTGTATGCGACCTCTCTCATCCACTGGTCCCAACACCTTCTCACAGAAAAGTCAGAAAGGCTTAGGTGGCGAGCTACTGGCCGAGCTGACCACCCGGCTTCAATCACCCCAATGATTCTTCCCCTCTTGAACTCTGACAGCTGATCATATTGTCTTCGATGGTGGGGTATTGGCATCCCCAATGAAAAAGCGTCCCTCTGCAACAGATTAAGTACAGGCAAAAAGCCTCTACTTACCTTTTTCTGCGCCAGAGAGAACGAAGTTCAACGCTTCCGATGGATTACGCAATGTGCAATCACGCTTTATTTCTAATCATTTGCATATCTGCCTGACACGGATCTTCATGCAAGTTTCTTTACGATCCCACAAATACTTCTTGATGCGCAAATTTTTATGGCAATAAGTGTACATAGAATGGTTCTGCACTTCTGCTCGACTGTCAAATTGTGGGCTGCAATCAGAAATAATTCTGCCAACGGCAAACCCAGCATATAATTAGTATTCTTATTTTTCAAATGTTTGTCAAATTTATTTAAACTTTAAATGCTATTAAATTCCTTTTCTAATCTGCATTTAAAACGTGTTTTAATATTTATTAGCTGCCCAGGCTCTTTCTTAGCAACTACAGCAAATGATGTAATTCGCTAAAAGGGTACCTCAAATCCGCGTTCGATAAATGCTCAAATAATAAAGGAATTGTAGATTATATTTTCAATAAGACAATTTTTTACCATAAGCATAATTGGCAAATGTCGGTCACCTTCAATTATTAAGAAGCCTATTTTACTTACAATTTCAATTTATTTTTAAAATGGCTTTAATCCTTTAAATCGGTACTTTTGAACCTGAGAAATCATTGCATGTCCATCTTTGCAAAAAATATAAAGAATGATGAATCAATTTTGAATAATTTTCGAATCCCATAAAACAAACATCTTTGAGTTCGGACCTTAAATATCCTGATATAAACTAGCCGAAAATTGTATTACTGGTGTGCATGTATTTCCGCGTAAATAGTAAAGGAACAGGCATTCATCAGCAGAAGAGCGAGGAGGGTATGTCCCAGATCAGAAGAGAGGGTGAGTTGTCGAAGAGGGGAGAGGTTTTGAGAAATAAGGAACTTTGAGTGTAGGGGAAGAGTCGGAATGAGTCATCAAAGAGGAGAGGAGTGAAAATTGTTTGAATGAGGAAGGAAAAGTCGGAGTGAGCTATATTAAGAAAAGATAATAAACATACAAAATTTTCTGAGTGGAGGGAATATGTTTTCGGGGCAGATTTTCCTAGGAATAAATTTTCAACACCGGTGGTGCCCTCTAGTACTCCTACAAGAAACTATTATGCGAGAAATTTATTTTTATATTCTGACAACTATTTTGAGATATATTTCTTTTAGGTTCGAACGCGATTAGAATCCTTAACAAAATAGATCCCACGAGTACGTGTTCTGATTGAACGCTCTTGCCAATACACTCATAAGCTCTTACTTCATCAATGACTTGGAAATGCATTTAATTCTGGTGTGGTAAAAGGGCACAATTATCGCAACGACTTTGAAGAGTGAACATCAGGAATGTTTATTACGATAAATAATCGTGTATTGTGTTGTAATGAGCGTGACATATCAAGACCTCGATCATCCAGTAAGTTTCGCTGGTGTCGATGCCCTATATCGTACTGTTCAAGGCAAAGTAACCAAGAAGATTCAGACCTGGCTTCGAGGTGTGAACGCTTACGCATTGTACTAGCCGATCAGCAGACGTTTTCCGACGAATCGTATTATCGTACATTCAATCGATCAACAATGGCAAGCTGATTTAGTGCACATGGGCAATATACATCGGAACAATGACTATTTTCGCTATATTTTAATATGCATAGTCAAAATATCCAAATATGCGTGGGCGATTTCTATGAAACAAAGGATGGGGGTTGATATTGTAATGAATTTTCAGAAAATATTTTCGGAATGTCAGCATAAATCATTGCAAAAAGATCAAGGTACCGTATTTAAAAATGTAGAACTTCAAAATTTTCTAACATCCCACAGTGTAAAAAATTTTACCAATTTTAAAGCAACCAAAGCATCAATTATAGAGCAACCGCACATTGAAGACAAATATGTGAAAACATTTTACAATTCAAAATACATACCGATATGTGGACACTCAATCCACTTGTGGAACGTTATAATAATACCCACCATTCCAGCATTAAAAGACCTGTTGTTGTTGCTGAGACCCAGACCGTCCGACCTACCAGAAAGGTGTAAGGTTTGGACGGCCGGGAAGTGCCATCCAATTTAGACCGGAACCCAGTGGGGGAGGCATCCACAGGGACCTACCCTCCTTCCCCTACCACCAACCTCTCGGAAGAGCTTACGGACCCACATGTTTAATGTGATCGTACTTCGCATGAACACGGCGGCAGTTATGGCAGCGTGCAAAACACCGGGCTACCGCGTCCGAAATGTGCCAACAGCACGCGGTGTTCCATTAAAAGATCTGTGAAAATCAACGCCGATAATGAAGTGGGAGTGCAACACTATCTATATCGCAAAGAACCTCCTCCTTCCAAATGTGTTCTAAAAGAGGGAGACATGGTTCGCGTATCCAAACTGAAAACGACTTTGGAAAATGGATATGCAAAGAATAGGATGGATGAACTCCTTGTGGTCAAAGAGTGTGTCAAAAGACACCCCGCCGTGTATCGAATTGTCGATTTAATAGGCGAACCTATACAGGACACTTTTTGTCCGCATGAGTTGCAAAAAGTGCAAATGAAAAATTTTCTCGATTGAAAAGTGATTAAAAAATTTTTAAGGAAAAGCAGATGGAATATTTCGTGAAATTTCATGGATATCCCAAAAAATTTAACCAAGGGAATCCCGCTTCGAATGTAACAGCAATATAAACATACCACAGCATATTGTTCGCGTCTCAGTTGACAAAATGTCCTTCTACGTCGTGGCGTTGCCCAGCGACAGCTCCGTAAGTTATTTCCCCGAAAATAAAATTTCCCACTTTATTACTCGGTTTCATATTAGCACCTCTCTTCCGCATCGTGAATGTTACCGGAACAGACGGAGAAGTGGTTTCAGTGAATTATGATCGACCCCCCACAACTTACCGGTGTGTCGCAAAATGATTGACACTTTGGAAATTGTTATAAGGACTCACAAGGGCTCTCTAGCACCATTTGAACGTGGACGCTCATACGTGAAGTTACACTTTCAACAAAAGTACCTACTATAATGATGTATGTACCTTACCACTGCTGCACAAAGTCTTTCGAGGACTACTATGTCCACCAATCAGGTCACGGATTGAACTATTAAAAAGGGAGTACTTTTCAAAAAAGGATGTGGATTCGGTGGTTTGTTCCTATATTTCCTTAGAACCTCAGTGCGCCTCCTGAAATCTGGTGCTAAAGCCTTGGGCAAACAAATGTGGCAGAGTGGTCTAAACATGATTGAAGAAGTGTCGAAGGCCTTCTGAAGGTGGCGGTCAAACGACGTCTCAAAGAAGCCGAAAGCGATTTGATGGATAAAGGTACTCAAGTAAAAAGGTACTCAAAGTAAAAGGTACTCAAGTAAAAACGATGATTGGTTCGGGTCGTAAAATGTGAATAAAAAGAGGAAGCGCTCCAAGAAAAGTATCACTTCGGGGTCGACCAAGAATGTGAAAGTACGCGATATTTTCTTTTAAAGATATCTTCCCTCATTTATTTGTGAATCCATCTACGCAAACAGCTATCGGAAAGGAACAATTTGTAGAATTCCACCCTCTATCCAATATTAGTGTGGTAGAAATAGTGTTAGAGGTGGAACTAATTGCAACAAGAATGTTTCTTGTTGTAAATGGTAGGTAACACGCTCCTAATTAACATACTAAAAATATACATCCGTACTGTTGCACAAAATGCGTTTTTTTTGCCGCCATCTTGAAAAAACATGAAAAAATCATAAAAAACTTTAAAAAATCATGTGTGGTATCAAATTACAAGAAATTTCATGCTGAAAAGGAATATGATATTGGTTTAAAAAAGAAAAGGAAATAACAAAATGGTGGCCGTAAAACTGAAAGCTTTTGCAGTGCTGAAAAACATCTAATTTGAAAAACATCTAAGCGGCTTAAAAATCCTAGGTAGCTTTAACTTCACTCACAATTTAAAAAAAATGTTAAATTAAAAAAAATAATTAAAATTTTTATTTTTTAAAGTTAAAATTTCACATTAAACAAAATCTAAAGTTTCAAAAAGTTATACAATAAAAGGGTTTTTTATAATATAAAATCATATTTATTTCATCAAAATCAAATCTCATCTTCATCTAAATCAAAACTGTCTCCTGTGTTTGTACAGTCCTTTCCACAACAGTTTTTACAAACTACTGAACATAGAAGTCCATATCGGCGACATGTACATTTCATGCTGTTACATTGTTCTTCAACTGCAGTTTGGCAGGCGGCACATTTAATCATATTTAAGAATTTGTCTGCTGCTGGGCTCAAGTCTGTTAATATCGGCTGAAATTCTCCATCAACCAACTGCCGACCCCATAGTGTAGGATCAGGGTTTGGCATATTAAGATTTTTTCAAATAAAACACTGCAAATGCACTCGAAGTAGATGGTATTTTGCTGCATTTTGTGTTGGAGGCAAACGAGCTATATCAAATTATTTTTAGCTGAATCTATTTTCTTAATGTATTGTTCATAACGAAACTCATTTAGGTTGCTTGTGTCAATGTTACCTCCATTTAGTGACACAATAACTTTACAGACAATTTCGACCAAATCTTTCTTAGTAAACATCCTCGGATGATCCAAAATGGGAAGCCCATTCGCATAAGATTTTGGATTTTTTTTATATTCTTGAAAGCAGAAGATTTACTTTTGCCAAATAACGCACTGGTGGTGTCACACCCTGTTAATGCGTGAACAAAAAGTAAAGTTTTGCAAGCCTCCTCTCCAATAGATCTTTGTATGGCTTGAATATCACGAACTTTATCAGATTGTGAATGTTCTTAAAAGAATGATATAGTAGTAGGATTAAAATATCAGTATCATCAGCTACTACAGTAACATGTTTTTCCTTGGCTATGTTTAAAGCTTCTTTGACGATTAGTGTGTCTGCATCACCTTCTGCATGAATGACGGAATGACCTCCTCCTTGAAAATAACTCCCCAGTATATTGATAAAGCGTTGTTTGTTTGTGGAGTTAGAAAGAAATTTGTTTTTCTTGATGATCACAGGCGAATTTTCATCAAAGACTACAACAGACGACTGCTTCATGCGCAATCTGTGCTCCATATCTTTTATATTTGGTTTTCCATACCCACCAAACACTATTGTCACTTTTCCATACCTTCTGTTGATTCACAGTAACGTGAAATTCGGTATGACGTTTTCTCTTGTGGTACATTTCAGTTCCTTCGATTTTGAAGCTTATCGGGCCAGACCGTCCTGGGTCCGCCATATGACTTTACTTGTTTTTGGTATAATTCGAGAGCAGGTGTATCTAAAAATGCGAAGTTCATATCCTTGTCATTTGTTCTGTATTTTAACACTTTGGATTAAAAACCCAACAAGAGGAATATATAGTTTTTTGAAAATAACTCAAAATTCGGAGCATCTAGAATGTCTAAATTTAATATACCATTGTCCTTTGTGGTATATTATATTTCATCGCATTTCATACCTTATCGGACTAGCCGGTCTTGGCTCGCCATAAAAATTTACTCACTTTTCAAGAATAACTTGATCAAACAGAGCAGCTAAAACTGTAGATTTAGTATATCATTTCCTTTTGGATGGATTTTAATTTAGATTTTGAACCCCATCGGGCTAGCCCGTCCTGAGCCCAACAAGAGGAATATACCGTTTTTTGATAATTACTCAAAATTCGGAGCATCTAGAATGTCTAAATGTAATATATCATTGTCCTTTGTGGCATATTATATTTCATTGCATTTCAAACCTTATCGGGCTAACCCGTCTTGTCCGCTATAGAAATTTATTCGCTTTTCAAGAATAACTCGATCAAACAGAGTAGCTAAAAAATGTAAATTTAGTATATCATTTCCTTTTGGATGGATTTTAATTTAGATTTTGAACCCCATCGGGCTAGCCCGTCCTGAGCCCAACAAGAGGAATATACCGTTTTTTGATAATTACTCAAAATTCGGAGCATCTAGAATGTCTAAATGTAATATATCATTGTCCTTTGTGGCATATTATATTTCATTGCATTTCAAACCTTATCGGGCTAACCCGTCTTGTCCGCTATAGAAATTTATTCGCTTTTCAAGAATAACTCGATCAAACAGAGTAGCTAAAAAATGTAAATTTAGTATATCATTTCCTTTTGGATGGATTTTAATTTAGATTTTGAACCCCATCGGGCTAGCCCGTCTTGGGTCCGCTGAAGAATGCATTCGTTTTTGAAGAATAACTCGAGAACAGCAAAAGCTAAAAATTCCAAGTTTAACATGTCGTTGGTTTTTGTGGTATATTTAAGTTTCTTCGGATTTGAACTTTATCGGGGTAGCCGTCCTGGGCCCGACATAGGAATGGACCCGTTTTTTTAGAATAATTGGAAAATCGGGACAACTAGAAAATATAAGTTTAGTACATCCTTATCTTTTGGGGAATATTTTAATTCCTTCGATTTTGAACCGTATCGGGCGAACTCGTTTAGGGTCCGCCTTAGAAATTCAGTTTTATGGGGGAAATAACTCTAGAACCGGAGCATGTGAAAGTTCCAAGTTTAGAATGTCGTTGTCATTTGCTGTATATCTTAGCTCATTGGATTTAAAACCTTAATGGGCTAGCCTGATCAGTGCTTGAAAACCGTGCAACTAGAATATCTAAATTTAGTATATTAGTCTCTTTTGGGATATATTTCAATTCTTTGGATTTTAAACTTTATTAGATTACCCCGTCTTTGCCCAGCCTTAGGAATGCATTCGTTTATGGAAAATAACTCGAAAATCGGAGAAAACTTAATATTTACCAAATAATTAAACAATTACATTAGTTTTCCTTAGGAATTATATTTGAAAAAGTATTTTGTACTGTTGTGTAAACGCACATTCAATCATCGATCCCCCCCCCCTTATCCTAGATCTTGGTTACGCTTATATGCAAGAGAATTAAATAATGCGAAACCAGTCCACGGTGCATTTTAAAGATTCATAGTAATATACTGATTCGTACTACATAGTATAATACAAAGAAAAGTCTTGTGACGGGATTTTTGGATGCTGAAATTCACAGATTATGAACGAAAAAGAATATTGTACATGTGACGGTTCTTAGTAAAAACAGATTCGATCTCAGATGAGCAATGTGCTAATGAGATACTTCCTATTGTATCTAGAGGTCAACCTGAAGTCAGTACAAAATGCCCTTTCCTGATGTTCTACCCATTTCCAGAGCCCCCGCTGATTTGCGGATCTTTTGAGCATTGTTCGTGTAAGAGATGTGGCAATTTGCGGAAACGTGTGGAAAGGAGACGCGACTGTCGAAATAAAATAGCGGTCGATTATATGTCCACTCTCAATCGAAATTCTTATCAGCGCTATCTTTCACCGTACAAAAAGACAGCACTTGTAGGCAGCCCCCACCTTGTTCTAATGTTCAAGTGGCAATGATGTTTCATGTTTTTCTTCCAAATTCACAGGGCCACCCACAGGCATTTTTCCCTGTAGTCGAACATATGAGATAAAACAAAATATCTGATAGACATTATCATACATTCTTTTTTTAGGTTTACATGGTAATATGTATCAAAATGCAAAACAGTTTGGTTTTAAAGCATTCGTTCAAGTTATTCATATAATGCTTTTAAAAATTATTGAAATTTTTCAATTTCAAGTAAACAATATCAATACGTGCGGTCCAAATTTCTGCTAAAGAAATGAAATTATCTTCGTAAAAAGCAGAATACAACTCAAAATACTAATATCGACCGGTTTCGAAGGCAAAACCTTCTTCGTCAGATCACACAGAACCGCAACCTTAACTCGTACTCCCAGTGCACCGACCAAACATCCGTGGACAAATTTCGCACTTCTTAGCTCATTTGCATATGGATGTAACTATGTATCCAGGAAAAAAGGGGGTCGACGATCGAATGGAGCTTATAGTACAAAATTCATTTTTTTAAATATGGACAATTTTGAGAACTAATGTAATTGTTAGGCAAATGAGGTTTTTTACCACACATCCCATCTCACATGCCTACGCCACTAATTATAAATACGCCGAAAATATTAAATTCTACCCGAAAAGGAATTAATATGCTAAATTTGGATTTTCTATCTGCTCCAGTTTTCGGGTTATTAAAAAAAATGAGTTTATTCCTATGGCAGGCCCGGCCCGGGCTAGCTGAATGAAGTTCAAAGCCGAAAAAATGAAATATACCACAAAAGACAATAGTATGCTAAACTTGGAATTTTTAGCTACTCCGGTTCTCGAGTTATTCATCAAACACGATGGTATTCCTAAGGCGGACTCAAGACGGGCTAGCCCGATGAGGTTCAAATCATAAATTATGATAAACCCCAAAAGAAATTGATATACTAAATTTAGATTTTTTAGCTGCTCCGATTTACGAGTTATTCTCGAAAAACGAGTACATTATCACTATGTCGGGCCCAAGACGGGCGAGTCGGACGAGGTTCAAAATCCAAAGAAATAAAATATACCCTAAAAGACAATGATATACTAAATGTAGATATACTAGCTGCTACAGTTTTGAAGCTATTCTTAGAAAATGAGTACAATCTTCTTGTTGGGACCGGGACGGGCTAGCCCGATCAGGTTTAAAATCCAAGGTGCTAAGACATACCGCAAATGACAACGACATTCTAAACTTGAAACTTTTAGATACTTCGGTTTTAGAGTTATTCCCCCCAAAAAGTGAATTTCTAAGGCGGGCCCAAAACGGGATCGCCCGATACGGTTCAAAATCGAAGGAATTAAAATATTCCCCAAAAGATAAGGAAGTATTAAATTTATATTTTCTAGTTTCCCCGATTTTCCTGTTATTCTTAAAAAAAAAACAGGTCCATTTCTATGACGGGCCCAGAACGGGCTACCCCGATAAAATTCAAATCCGAAGAAACTTAGATATCCCCCAAAAGAAAACGACATGTTAAACTTGGAATTTTTAGCTACTTCGGTTCTCGCGTTATTCTTCAGAAACGAATGCATTCTTCAGCGGATCCAAGACGGGCTAGCCCGATGAGGTTCAAAATCTAGATTAAAATCCATCGAAAAGAGAATGATATACTAAATTTACATTTTTTAGCTACTCCGATTGATCGAGTTATTCTTGAAAAGAGAGTAAATTTCTATGGCGGGCCCAAGACGGGCTAGCCCGATAAGGTTCGAAATGCGATGAAATGTAATATATCCCAAAGGACAATGATATATTAAATTTAGACATTCTATATGATCCGAATGACTTTGGACAACAGACATGACTTTCCTTATATAATGAAATGAATTTACTACTTTCACAGTAAAATAAATAGGTTTTTCTTCTAGTAGATACTAATATCCTTTCCAAGATATTGAATTTTCGACAATTAGTTGTCATTTTCATTGATTTATCGTCATTTTTATCCATTTGGCGAGATTTTCGTTAATTTGGCAACATTTCAAAAAGTCGCCAAGTTGGCGATATTCTGCCAATTTCGTCGCCAAAATCTCGCCAAGCGTTATGGACGAAGAAATAAGTTATTCTTACAGCAGATAAATTGGCGTTCAAATGCAAAAGTATTACTCAAAGTATCTTTTATCATGAATGGAACGAGCTAGATCCACGAGAATGATGTCACCCAATTTATCGCATGATATTATATATGAAAAGTGAACATGTTTCTCAATAGGAAATATTTTTTTTTTCTATTTTATATGACTTTTTGATAATTTTTTTGAAAAATGTGCAATATTTCGAGAACGGTTCATGTTAGCGTTCTAAAATTTATGTCAATCGTTTTTTAATGAAAAATTACATAAGAAATGTTTATTTGCGTGACTTTATTATTGGTTTTGATTTTTTGACGATTTTTTCAAAATTTCATTCGAAAATTTGGGGGGTTCTGAACATTCGATTGCGTATAAAAACAATAGGCTTCCAGTGTTTACAGATTGTGATTTTTGTGCCAAATTTGGTTCGAATCGGTGCATTCGTTTGTCAGTTATTGTCTCCACAGACCCACTGACACACACACATCACTTCAAAAGTGTTTGATTCGTGATCAGGGATGCTTGAAACGTGCTCTCCCGTCGAAAACTCGAATTGGAATTTTCGACTCCGTCACAATACTTTCCTTATACATTATGTACGAGTATATAAGGAAAGTAATAAAAGAGGCCTGTACCGTCTAATTATCGCATACAATTTGTAAGTTACCTACCCTTTTTACTCGAATTGCTAAACATCACCTTTAAGAACTCTCACCTCCAGATCCTTAATGACAAAGTTTTAATTTAAATTAATAAGTATAATGAGTAGTAACAGTTAAATTCAACATGATACAAAATAAAATTTTTAAGTCTCTGTACTGTGAGGAAGAACATAATTTTGTTAAAAGAAATAATGTAACCGAGTCTTAAACTTACTACTGTAATGATGTATACTACTGTAATGATGCGTTATATATATATATATATAGCATTGTTTAGCTGGATGATATATAGAGAATTAATTAACTAAATTACATTTCTACTTTTTTGTTTTGTTTCCTATTTACATATATACTTATAATAAATGAATTTTTTTGGCCACTATTAAACACTTTATTTTGCCTCTAGTATTTTTGAATTTTATAATTTAATTCAGCATTTTTATTTCAGCAATTATTGAAGTATGAGTAATTTAAATTTAAAACTAACCACTAGATAAATAATTCTTAGTGATAGACCATGTTTAATAATTGTTAGCTGAAATGTATGGTAATGGCTGTTTGGTCTAATCACTTATTTTTCAATGTCAGGTGTACTAACAGCCAATGCTCCCTGATACGTACAAATGCAGTTTTTCGTAATACTACTGCAAAATAGCTCTTCATTTCATATAACACATCTGAAAAAGATTTTTTTTTGCATATAGCATGAAAAAATTCTAAAAATGTTAGTCAATATAAATAGATTGTACAAGTGGAAGAAAAATAATCATTGGTCATCTCTCCTGACGGACGTACTTGCGAGAGCCAATTTTGCAATCTCAGACAAATGAGTTTTTAAGATGTAAGAACAGAAAAAAATTCTGATCTCAAAATTCCTGACATTTTCTGGGCTTTCGTGACTTTTCAAACCTGTAGTCACCCTGCCAAAATATTAGGGATTTTTTGTAGCAAAATCAGGGAAAAGTAGTAACTTTTGGTTTCTGGATCAAAAGATGCTTGAAAATCAGAAACTTTTCTGGTAAATCGACAGGATTGGCAGCTAAGGCTTGGCTTATGTTACTGATTTATACAAATACATTTAGAAATCACATTTACTTTGGTTTTTTAATAATAAAAATTCCATTATGCACAAAATAAAAGATGTTGTAACATTATAACATAAACTAACACCAACTAACAAATACAACATGCCCACTACACACTGACTTTTTATTTTATACTTGTAACATATTAATTTTTTGTATGTATTCTTTATGCAGCACGTGGATGCATTTCAAAAGCACAAAAAGGTTGTCAACCTTTGGTGTGGACCATATTTTACTACATGCCTATACATATTAACTTTAAAATGAAATAGATATTTTGGGCCAAAAAGGAAATTGAAAATTCATTTGCTTTACTTTCAGGGCTTTAATGATTAGCAATTTACAATGAAAATACAACCTTTAAAATAAAATTTAATGAACTTTGTATCTAAGACAGTTCAGAAAGTTCACTCACACAGAGATACATTAAAATGCACTTAAACTATATTTCTGGATCATTATTTTCAATTTTAACAAACAACTCTTGTCTGTGATATCTTAAGTTTATCTTTTCCATATAGCTTCTGATTAATTTAGCAGGCACTGGTACAAAATATGTAAGAGCCGCCCTACAAAAAAAGAAAGAAAAACAAGAATTACTACAAAACCTTTGTTATAATATTAATATTATTGATCAGTGCAATGAACAATCTGGGTCAGTGATTCCCAAACTTTCAGGTTCGTAGCACCCTTGTGAATATAATTTTGCACTCGCCCTTTCGATTTTTCATAAGCGTTTGGTTTATTTTTCAGTTACCTGTGATTTAGCATTAAAATTTTTAGTACAAGATTAGCTAAGAATATATTAAAAAGTTTTTGTAACAGAACACAAACTTTAGAAATAATGATAGATAAAAAAGAAAAAGTATATATATATATATATATATATAAAGGAAAATAGTACATTTTTAATACTAAATAACAATACAATATATTTATATAATAATATAATACATTGTATGCACATCTGCATTTATTATTTTAATTACATAATTTACACATTTGCATTTATTATTTTAATTACATAAAATACAAAATAATTACATAAAATACTAATTAGAGCATAGTCAGTCTTCTACCTTTGTCTGCTCGATGTCTTTTGATAAACAGAAACTGTCCCTTTCTCTTTCCCATGGTTTGGGCCTGATCTAGCCTATTGGCTAGACCAGTTACGATTAATAACAACAACAAAATTGTATGTACGTAACTATTATTTTTAAATGAATGTTACAGTTATGAGAAAACATATGTGAATTTTGGGATTGATGATTTGATAACCCATATATCACTTTTAAGGCTTAAAAGTCTATTTCAGCCCTTTGATTTAATTGTAGCCACTTTTGAAAATACTTGATCACACAAATAAAGTTGAGAAGGGCAGAAGTAGGTCTTTAGCCTTTCTCACTATGTTGGTATACACTGAACCTGAACTTATGTCAGAATACAGTTACTAACGCCTCATTCTTTTAAACAAATTTAATTTGTAATGTGAAATCCCTGCAAGGATCAATAAATTAATCTTGTTCTTCCACAGTAAAATCTAGCTGTTCTGAATTATCTAAAAATTCAAATGGAGACAAAATCCAACCAAGATCTTATTAGAAAATGAATGAAATTAATGAGAGAATACATCTTACAGTATGACATTGGTCAGAGGCCAGTATATTTTAACAAGCTAAGAACAGAAACAAAATTTTAAACCTCTCCTTTTTGGAATACAGACTTCCAAGAAAATACTTTCACACTAAAGCTTTTCCAGCCACTCAAACAGCTGCTGTAAGCTCTAGGGGCAGTCGAGCGGTTTGGGACTTCAACACTAAAGCCTTTGATTTTACCACTTGAGGAAACTATTGTCTCTTATAGCCTTTCCTTGATAGTGAAATATGTAAATCATACAGCTTCTTGCAA
Organism: Amaurobius ferox; assembly: GCA_951213105.1. Classification (NCBI taxonomy): domain Eukaryota; kingdom Metazoa; phylum Arthropoda; class Arachnida; order Araneae; family Amaurobiidae; genus Amaurobius; species Amaurobius ferox. Next base: position 25,573,972 of record OX578150.1, on the reverse strand, counting down.
ATATTTGTGATATATGCAAGCTTTAAACACTAAGTTTGCAGTAAGTCAAGGTGTCTTGCTTTAGTTCTTCAAAAAATGCTTTTAATTCTTTGAGCTTTATTTATATGTTCTATAACAATCAACTTTGAGACAGCCACCTTACATTTGTGTGCAATAGTAATGATGCATGTGCTGCTCCTGTTCCGTGACAATTTTTTTTTTTTTTCAAAAATCCTAATTTGAAAGGTTGTGACATTATAAAATTTACTGGGAGTATGAAGAAGGCAGGGTGGGAGTCAGGGCCTCAATTAGTCAGAAGTTTTGCACTGGCTGGCTAGAAATTTATGTTTACATTAGGCTATGTCACGTAACTGTAACTGCTTCTTAGATGAAATGTCACAGGTGGAATATTTTTCTTCTGAAAACTAGTTTTGTATTTAAAAGAATATTTTTGTTTCTTCAAATCTCGCAGCCCATCTGGAGAATTTCATGGCACCATCAGGTGCCGTGGCACATCATTGGTCTAGGTTCTCAACATGATTTTTTTTCTAATTTTTAACACTTTACAACAAAGTTGAAAAGTGTTTATGACTTTGTTCATTCTGTCTGTCTGTCTGTCTGTCTGTCTGTCCGTTAGCACGATAACTGCCGTAAAAATGACTTAATCAAAATGAAATTTTAGTATGTTGTTCAGACGGTCTGTAGGACCTATGGGAATATAAATAAATAATATCACACAATTAGTTTTGGATTGAACCCGGGTTGAAAAAATGAAATACATTGAGCCCTATGGGACCTAATTTTTCTAACATTTTTTAAGCGGATTTAAAATTCACAAATTGCTTCGAAAATTTTAGGTAATAGTCAAATTGTTCCATAAAATATATAAAAAAAAATTCAGCTAAATATATTCAGTAGTTTTTTAAATAAAAATTAAAATAATAATTACACATCTTATATGAAACGATCACGTGACCATGATATGAAACGATCACATGACCCACTTCAAAATGATATATGGCATCCATCTTGTTTCAAATTCGTGATTTTTTAAAGTTCTTTTTAATTCATATTGAGTGTTGTATCCATCCTAAAACTACTTTATTTCTGCTTAAATTCTGTGCATCTACATACTAAAACAACACAATGACAATATATTTGAGTTTAAATTCTCATTCAAATTTGATTATTTCTACAACTAAGCCTATTTTTCACCTATGTAAAATGTAAACAGTAAAATATGTAGAATGAGTTGTATTAGAATTACTGTATTTCTTTAACACAAAATAATTCAGTCCATGGAGTCTGCATGGCTGATATGAATGAAATATTAATTGATTTTATAAACAGAAGGACGATTTTTTTTATTTATGACTTCATGTGCATGCATTCAACACTGAACAATCAACACTAATTTAATTACAAGCAATTGTATACATAACATTACTGGCTTTGAAGTTACTGCTTTTCCTTTTCCATTTGTCTCCTTTTAGCACATTTGAGAGAAATATATTAAATAAAAATAAATACTGATAATATATATTTTGCAATGCAGATGCAGTCAGAAGCAAAATATTAACACTCAATAAAAATAGGTCCAAGAATTCTGTGGTCTTTCTACTAACTGTCTAGTGAAGAGTTAAAATAATGTGCGGTACATGGCATGTGAATAATATTTTTCAAACAGATGATTAGGGACAAGAGATACTACAAATCTGGGTCTAAAAAGTGTTTTGAACAGTGGACAAAAAAAATTATTTTAGGAGAAAATCATAAATTCAGGAGAAGATCCCTTCATTTGGGGCAGATGATGAGTGTTTCTAAGCACAACGAATAGATACATGACAAAGAATAATAAAAGTTTCTTGCACTCTACATGATAAATTAAGAAACTGAAAAAGATCAGTGCTATGTGATAGAGTAGGCCAACCACATTGTTGTCTGTTATAAATAAAAATGATGAACTTGAGAATGAACAGAACAGTATATTCACCAATTTTCTGGGCTACATGAGAAATATAGTCATCAACCTCCTTTTGTTCAAAGATTGCATTTCTGCTGATACATTCAGCCATGAATGGTGTACATTTAAAACAATTCTGATTACATTTATAATGATAGATAAATTCAAAGAAAGCACACAAGTTTCAGAGTTACTACACATAGATTATCAAATAAAATTTTCAATAGTAGAAAGCCTTGTCAAAAAAGTGGAGAAATGTGGGACTGTTTTCTGTCTTAAATTGAAAAAAATTGTAATTATATCAATGCTGTGAATAAAAAACCATTCACAAAGGGATTGAATGTGGAGATTTCTTCAAACTTCCAGTTAGCTGAAAGTGACTATAACCCAGCTAAAGAGAAGCAATTACAAGGATGCCTTGCTCAAGCTCAAGTAACAAAGGATTGTTTTCAAATTGCTATCTTCCTCACATAGTTGACCATGTTATTATGCAGGGACTAATTATTTCTCTTCTAACAAGGATTTTTTAAAGACTGATCTGCTCTTGATCCGAAAAGGAGGCTCGCGGAGCTGCTGGCAGTAATGGGACAGTTGAGGAGTGACACCCTTGCTTGAGTGGGCGCGGTAGCCCATTGGTTAGCGTGCTGGAGTTGCACTTGGTAGGCCCGGGTTCGATTCCAGCCACTGCCAAAACTGCCGCCGTGTTCATGCGGAGTACGATCACGTTAAACATGTGGGTCCGAAAGTCTTTCCGAGAGGTTGGTGGTAGGGGAAGGAGGGTACGGTCCCTGTGGATGCCTCCCCCACTGGGTTCCGGTCTAAATTGGGTGGCACTTCCCGACCGTCCAAACAGTTACCTTAAACCTTTCTGGTAGGTCGGACGGTCTGGGTTTCAACAACAACAACCCTTGCTTGAGTCTCTAATCTTTCAGAAGTTGATGTGGAAGCTGCTAGCACATTTGCAACTGCTTATGAATTCTTTGCAGAACCTGTGCTGGCCAGCCATGATGAAGATGGAAGCTCTGAATTTAGATGAGATGGCAGATAGTGACAACTTCGGCCAAGATGATAAGAGTAGGGCTAACTGCAAAGTTTACAGGCGATGTCTAAGTTGCACTTTAAAGTTATGCAACAAATTTCGTATTAAAAAATGCATGTATCCTAATTTATATAGACGTTTCAAATTTATTTTGACTAGTTCTGTTCATCAAGTGTCATGTGAAAGGGTATATTCCAAAATGAAAATCTATGAGACTAAATTAAGAAATCTGTTAAACTAAAGTGTTTGAACCCTTTTATTTATGCATGTTGAAAAGAAACTTCAAAAGTAGCACTTGTGTATTCTTTGGCTAAACATTAGGTAAAATTATTGCCTTCTCATATTGAGAAATCAAATACACATAAAATGCTCCTAACTGCAAGGCTGTTTATTTTCTCTCGTTAGAGGCCTTAGGGAAAAAATTCATACAGGGGCTCTTCAGGATCCAAGTCGACACTGATTGTATCATACTTTATTTTCTTTGCTAGCTTTGTTTCATGGACTGCTATTGATAAGGAAAAAGGAACAAATAAGATAAAAAAAACAGCATACAGCTGTTTCGAGAGTATGCCCATTTTGTCTTTTAAGTCACAGCCAGTCTACACTCAGGCTGTGGTGCCAGAATCATGAGGTGATGCTAGAAGGGGAACTCTCGCTAACTCGGGAAAACTTGCAAATTGAAAGTTAAAAAATATTTCAAAATAATTACACTTTTACTCATTTCTATGCCTAAATTTTAGCACAGTTAATTTCATAAAGATTATCTAAACTTAGATGGGGGGGGGGGGGGGGGGGGGGGGGGGAAGGGGGTATATTTTTTTACTGGAGCTCCCACAAAGCAAGAACTACTCTGTCTAAATGATTACAAAATTATATATAATCTAGATCCTTTCACAGTTACAAACTCAGTGTTAATGAATATTAAGTAGCTTTCATTTTTTTTTGCTACTACTGTAAACAATGCAATTAATATGACATCAAAATTTCTACAACCATATGTATAATAGCAAAAAAATATTGTGTGACAATTCTATTTCTACATATAATTTGAAATATTTTCATATTGCTGATGAGAAAAATCACTTCAATTGATTTCTAGTAAATATTAGAGTTTTGAATATTGAATACTTTTAATGCAAGGGATACTTTTTGCCTCTCAATGTTAGATGGATATAATGATTTTAATGTTAACACGTGAGAAATTTTAAAGAGTTTATCTTTTTCAAAGTTGTTTAAATTTCGTAAATCAGAAAAATTTGCCTCTTTAAGGTTTTCATTATTTTGGAAATCAGGGTACTGCAATTTAGTGTCTTTTACATTTAACCAATTATTTCTTATAGATTTTAATAAATGAACAGGATCATACATCAAATACAGAGGTATATCAGGATTATTTGGATTATATACAGCATCATTAAATTTATCGTGTTTCTTAAAAAAAGCAAACGTGCTTCTATTAATATTGTTGTTATCAGTAATAACAGACAATACATTAAGATCAAGTTCTTTTAACTTGCAAATTAATATAGATGCCAAATTATAGAGCTTTTGTCCCGTAAATGTTGAAACTGGGGCAATTGCTATTACGTCTTTATAATTCAAAAACATAGATGTAATCAAAAACACTTGGGCAGTTTTTGCTTTTTCATTACTATCAAAACAATTACTGGTAACTTTACCACATTTAAACGTATACCTAGGATCAACATACATCTCATCAATTAAGAGCGAGACAAATTTTTGGTCTTCGTTTAAACATTGTACCCTACGTTTTAAATAACTATTACACGGATTAAAAAAAATCTGAATCCACATTTAACTTTTTTGAAATTCTACTTAATGTTCTTATATGAGGCAATGTCAACACCTTTGAATTTCTAAATGCTTTATAGCACGAAGAACTGGATAAGTATATTTTAAAGCATAGTTTAAACAGTTCTTGTGAAAATCGAAGCTTTTTTTTTTGGTTTTCCTAGCAGTTTTACTTGTTCAATTAAAAAGTCTACTTTGGCGGTGCAAATTTCTAAACATACCTGCTTCTGTTTCTCCAACAGCTTCACTATGGCTTCGATATAATTAAGTTGTGATGGAGTAGAATGCATAGTTTCACATGTACTTATTAATACATCCAGATCACTTTTATTTATAATTAGGCTAAATTGTATTCCACATTTTTGTAGCTGCTTCTCACTGCACTGGAGATTTTCAAAAAACACATCGAACGTTTTTTCTTGGCATATGCTGATACTCTCAATAACACATGGCACAGATGATGCATTAATGTGAACTTTAAAAAGATACAGCTTTTCATCGAGTAAAAGGTGGGTCCAATTTTCTCCTTGAATAATACAAAAATAAACCTTGATATCTTCTAAAGTTGGCAGGCTGTTGTTTTGCTGCTCTTGTTGAAAAGTCATTATACTTTTAGAAATTGCCGTATAGTTCGACCGGCAACGGAACACGTGCCAGGCATTGATAATTAAGCAGATATAAACTATTTTAAAAATGGCTCTAAAGCACCCATGAACGTTAGTTAAATGATAATAAAACATAAGAACAACTTATTATGCACAAAACACGATGCTATAAAACTAATAGAACATTCCGTAAAACCTCAAAAACGTTTTGCAATCATCAGCCACTCCACGAGGGACACTGATCATGCTTGGATTTTTGTTCTCTTCTTTCCGAATGCTCCCCTCTTACCGTGACGTCACAACAATTTCTCCTCAGTGGCGCCACGGCCTGTGTGTAGACTGGTTGTGTTTGAGTTCCGGTTTGTTGGTTCTCTAGTACTTACGAATAGAATCATGAATATATACAAAATGGCTATCCTCAACTGCTGCTTTTCATCTCATTTGCAATTAAATACTTTGCTCAAGTTTTCCTTATTCTTTGTACTATGTGTTTTTACTTATTGATCTGCTGTTGATAGTTTTGAAAACACTTATTACATCTCTAATTAAATTTGTTAGTAACTAGTAACAATGCTTAATACTCGGCTTTCTTCAGCTATATATTTAATGAGTTTTAAGTAATCAGATTCTAGATTGCAAATGCCTACTAAAAAAAATATTAAAAGCATTTATACAATTTTTAAATTAATTATCTAAGGTAGTGTCGATTTAGTGATAAATAAAGCAATAATTGTTTGCATGAAAACCAAATACTTGTAAATTAACCTCATCATTTTATAGATAAGCTTGAATCCTTGTACAGCAATTGAAGAACTTTGCCTAAAATAGCTAATAAAGCATCAACAGCCAAAATAAAATATATATTTCCATCCATTAGGCAGTGCCAGGGCTTTAAGATTATATATTATCACCATTGTCAGAAACTGGCTAATATCTAGGTTTTAATTCAGATTGTTAATGCTGTCCTGATGAGAGTGCAATTCTCAATAAACCACCATTTTTTGTGCTGTATGCTTACAGTCTTATGGCATGGTCTTGTCACAATATATTAATTGTTCGCTTTGTCTTGATCTTATTATCTTGTGCTAATAGTTATTGCTTGTTCTCTTTTTTGCCATGTTTGCTCTTTCATATCTTTATATATTTTTATATATAATTATATATTTATTAATGATTTTTTGTATACATCTGCACTCCTGCCTTTTTCAATTGTATATTCTCATCCCATTACTTATTAACCGCTCCCTCCTCCCCCTTTTCCCCTATTATAGAGATAAGTTACTTGCTACTTTTATCCTAATCATATTAGTCTATAGTTGCTTAAGTTAACACTTATTTGTAACTAGCCACCTTTGGCGACCAGCCTGTTCGCTACCCTTGATCGTGGCAAATTTCAACTGTGGCAAACTCATTGGTGTGACCTACCAGAAAGTTGTAAGGTAACTGTTTGGACGGCCAGGAAGTGCCACCCAATTTAGACCGGAACCCAGTGGGGGAGGCATCCACAGGGACTATACACTCCTTCCCCTACCACCAACCTCTCGGAAGGACTTAAGGTCCCACATGTTTAACGTGATTGTACTCCGCATGAACACGGCGGCAGTTTTGGCAGTGGCAGGAATCAAACCCAGACCTACCAAGTGAAATTCTCGTACGCTAACCACTGGGCTACCGCATCCTCCGCGACAATCTCTATAACTTTCTTTTTATTCGCCCAATTTAGACCGGAACCCACTGGGGGAGGCATCCACAGGGACCGTACCCTCCTTCCCCTACCACCAACCTGTCGGAAGGACTTAAGGACCCATATGTTTAACGTGATCGTACTCCGCATCAGTGGCGGAAATCGAACCCATGCCTACTGAGTGCAATTCTCATGCGCTAATTTAAATTTTATAATGACCATATGCTAAGCTCTTAATTCCATCATCCTCGTTCCATCATTTAAAATATCCATAAAATTAAAATATCCATTTAAAATATCTATAAATTAAAATATCCATTTAAAATATCCATACCAGAAAGGTGTAAGGTAACTGTTTGGACAGCCAGGAAGTGCCACCCAATTTAGACAAGAACCCTGTGGGGGAAGCATCCACAGGGACCATACCCTCCTTCCCCTACCACCAACCTCTCGGAAGGACTTACGGTCCCATATGTTTAACGTGATCATACTACGCATGAACACGGCAGCAGTTTTGACAGTGGCGGGAATCAAACTCAGGTCTACAGAGTGAAATTCCCGCGCGCTAACCACTGGGATACTGCGACCTCCATTACAATCTCCATAACTTTCTTTTTATTCACCCAATTTAGACTGGAACCCAGTGGAGGGAGACATCCATAGGGATCGTACCCTCCTTCCCCTACCACCAACCTCTCGGAAAGACTTACAGACCCACATGCTTAACGTGATCGTACTCCGCGTGAACACGGCAGCAGTTTTGGCAGTGGCGGGAATTGAACCTGCGCCTACCGAGTGAAATTCCCGTACGCTAACCACTGAGCAACCGTGCCCTCCGCGACAATCTCCATAACTTTCGTTTTATTCACCCAATTTAGACCAGAATCCAGTGGGGGAGGCATCCACAACGACCGTACCCTCCTTCCCCAACCACCAACCTCTTGGAAGGACTTACGGACCCATGTGCTTAACGTGATCATACTCCATGTCAATGGCGGGAATCGAATCTGGGCCTACCGAGTGCAATTCTCGCATGCTAACTTCCAGCGTGCTAATTTAAATTTTATAATGACCATAAGCTATGCTCTTAATTCCATCATCCTCGTTCAATCGTTCCATCATTTAAAATATCCATAAAATTAAAATATCCATTTAAAATATCTATAAATTAAAATATCCATTTAAAATATCCATAATTAAAACATCCCAATTTAAACTGGAACCCAGTGGGGGAGACATCCACAGAGACCGTAACCTCCTTCCCCTACCACCAGCCTCTCGGAAGGACTTACAGTCCCACATGTTTAACGTAATCGTACTCCGCGTGAACACGGCAGCAGTTTTGGCAGTGACAGGAATCGAACCCGGGCCTACAGAGTGAAATTCCCGCACACTTACCACTGGGCTACCCCGCTCTCCGCGACAATCTCCATAACTTTTATTATTCACCCAATTTGGACCGAAACCCAGTGGGGGAGGCATCCACAGGAACCGTATCCTCCTTCCCCTACCACCCACCTCTCGAAAGGACTTATCGACCCATATGTTTATCATGATCGTACTCCGCGTCAGTGGCGGGAATCGAACCCAGGCCTACCGAGTGCAATTCTCGCGCGCTAACTTCCCGCGTGCTAATTTAAATTTTATAATGACCATATGCTTAGATCTTAATTCCACCATTTAAAATTCCATTCAAAATATCCATTTAAAATAAAAAAATCATCCATATCGTTCCACCAATCCATAAATATAATAATTTCAAATACATCACCGCAATTCAAACCACCATAATTCAATCATTTAAATTATTTAAAATATCCATTTATAATATCATATAAATATAATAATTTCGTCCGATGTATACAACACTTATGCTAGGCTCTAAATTCATTTAAAACTGAAAGCGCTGTCTCCATGGAGATGGGGAAGAAACTACTGCGGATGGGGGGGGGGGGGGGGGGGGGGGGGGGATGCCATTGAAGAACTGAGCGGATTGGCGAGAAATTTAAAATCATGACGTCTTTAAAATTGCGATCCTGGGGGCAACTTTCATTATTTCTGGACCAGATTGGACTTGTAAGAATGCCAGATATTTCAGCTTTCTGAAAATGTAAATTATTAGTCGAAATTATGAGTACTTTTCACTAGCAAGAATTTAAAAACCAAAAATCGGTTTTTTGAGTCAAAAGTGACTTTTGTTTAAAATCTATAAAAAATATTAGAAATTGAAATTGAGAATTGAAATTGATATATTTTTACTCGCAATTGTCTGTTCTTTCCGGTGGTGTGATTTGTTTTTTTCTACGATGTCCGGATCGTGGAGAAAAAAGGGCAAAAAACGGTCGAAATCGCATAAAACATTAAATAACTAAAAAAATAATTAAAATTTTAAAAATCGGTTTTCGCGTGTCCCATTGCATTTTATCTATCAGAAAACATTTCGCAACTGTTTGAGCAGAATTTCGGTGAAAAATGTGTGCCGCGAAAGTTAACAAAGCGTGGATAGGGCAGAAAATTTACTGACGCTTACCCTTAAAAGGAGTAGCGCTACTCAACAATCTACTATCAGTCTATCTGTTTT